>CM060702.1:34629704-35041856 GCA_030686995.1 Artemisia argyi
TCCTATACCAACCATTGTTTCAAACCTTTGTCGATAGCACTTTTTGCGAAGTGTTGAGATTTTATAGTTGCAAGAACAATGTTTTGATCACAATTTCAACTATATGTTATCAGTTTCTTTTTATAATGCATGCTAAACTTGTACTTCGTTGTTAACAAAGTTGCATAAATAGGCTTGGTTCATCTTCTCAAGCCAAGGTCCCAAACTCCCAATCATACTTAAGGCACCTCTTAGGCCCATCTGAAACCAAGGCCCAATCTTGACAGGTTCTTTCTGTAGATATATAGGAATAAGGATTAAGTTTATATATCATCCTATTTTCATAATTAATTCATATATACTCAAAGTATTGAATGCATAATTAATGTACAATGTTTTCAATGAATTTTGGGTATATATGAAATGTTTAACTAAAAGAAGAGAAGATATGAATTGCCTAAAAAATAAAAGGGTTGTGCAATTTCATTTTTTGCTTGAAGAAACATTCAACCAAGTTTAAGATGTCTATGCCACATATTGTAGTCGACGTGGTACGTGTGGACCAATCACTGTTGATGTTTTTCAGCATTTTGCAATTATACAAATCTGTACAAATATGATCATTTATATAAATCCAGATGAGTCTACATATTAAGAACAACTTCCACAACATCAAATTTTGAATGATTGACGGATATTGGTATATTTCGAATGGATTAAAAGACCATCATTAGCCGGTTGAATCACATGGGTGACCATTTAGTAAAAGACTTGTAACTATGATTAGCAAACTAAAGATGTCAAGTTCAATTTTATATATATATATATATATATATATATATATATATATATATATATATATATATATATATATATATATATATATATATATATATATATATATATATTGTAAACAAAACTGAAGTGGTGCAAACTTTTCAAAAGAAAAAGATTTACATGGTATGTGTATGTGTGACGGTAAACTAAATTCTCGTAAAGTAGTTAGCTAAGTGATACGAGTAGTTTTATATTTACTAACCTAAAGAATGTGTTATGAAAATATGGAGTTCAGGGTCAACATAATTGGATGTCACTGCTACCTGAATCACTAACAACTAACAAGCCGTTCTAAATAAATAAATAAATAAATAAACATGATGTTTTATAGGGATGGAAACAAACCCGAACCTGATGGAGAAATTCAAAACCTGAACTAACCGAGGCAGGGGAAGGCATGCTTATCAGGTTACAAGGCGGGTTTGGGGCTTAAATGGGGTTTTCAATTAGGTTTTAGTAGGGAGCGGGGAATAACATCCCCGCCCAGCCCGAATAACATATATACATATATACAAATATATCTATACTTTTATAGTGTTTTGTTAATTAGTACTTACGTAATAAAATAAATTTCTCTAATATTGTTAGTTTTTTTTTTGATCTTTATGAGATTGCAAAATTATGATTATATCGAAACTTATTTCATGTGTACAAGGTTGATGCAAAATTGCAACACGAAAGGGTTGCTCAAGCTCAAAAATGGAAATATCTTTAGAGTCACGTCACTGACATGTAGTATGAACCTCAAGAAAACCAAGGTCCAACTCATCTAGGTACGTAGTAGCGTTTCATAGATACATCTCTATCAAGTGTACCATCTTTCATGTCGATGTTAGCTGATGTCGTGGCGAATGTCACAGGACGTGTTATTTGTGGCTACGAATAGCTTATGAGTTATGACTTGTAAGTAAAGACAATCAAGCCATTCGTAATCAATAAATATCACTTTCTTACATTATGAATCTCTTATGTATTAATCGGAATGTGATCAAAAAGTCTAATTAACAACGAATTTAAACAAACGTGTTGACTCTCATTTTGACCCTTTTTATCGTGGAACTGTCTCTAATAATGCATGGTCTTTGCATTACATTCCTCATTCAAAAGAAAATTTACATGCACTCTAAATTATTTAATACTTTTTTATTCAAAATATCTTTAAATTGCACATGTCAGAAAATGAACTTGAAACATTCATCCCTTTGAGATGCAGTGTACGCGTAAACTTCAAACGTTGTTACCGGCCGACAGGTTAAAGGTGATTTGATAAAAGTTATCGGTGCTTACTGCTTAGAAGTGTAGGGTGAATCGAATTTTTCCAAGTTTTGTTTTTTTTGGTAATCATAGTTTCTAAACTTTTGGTCGACAAATCAACGAGGTTTTATCTCACCACCACATAGATTTAAGCCGGGTAAAACTCTCCTCTTTTGAAAAGATTATTGTGACCAATTCAGAGTTGTTCTCACCTAGTATATAATTTCGAAACAAAATAATGTCATGGATAAAACAAATGCAGTTATACACAAATTCTTATTTCATGCAATGTCTTTCTTCAGAAATTAAGAGCCGGAATACAATACAATGTGAAGTTTATTAGTTTTAGTACCATTATTTTGTCTATTCTTGCTAAGTGAATGGTTGACACTTGACACTAAAAGTTAATGACATTGAATACAAAAAAGATGTACAAAAAGCTTATATTATAATGTAAAACTCAAATTTGATAAAATAGCAAATCAATCTCCTTATCTGAATAATGGGTGTTTAAGATGAGTCACGAGTCTCCACTTCTCATCTACAATTATTGGGAAATCATTCCAAAGATACGTACACTTTGTTCATGGGATACCGGTTTATTATAATAATATAAAGATAATATAAATGAGTTTCAAACGTTCGATATACGTTTTATAAGAAGATGTTGTTTATTGGGTTTTAATTCATAGACTTCTGAAAAAATTAATATAGAGTTTTAGCTGAACCAATTAAGGAAATTTTGTATATTTTGTTTGAAAATTTATTACAAAAATGATTATTTGTAAACTTTGGATATATAGTATACAATATATTGTGTTATATATATGGTTAGTATTAGCTTTTAGGTTTGCGTTTTTTTAATAGAGCTTCATAAGAAGCTATAAAGTGTCCAAATTAGAGTTTATATGAATCAAATATTGTGTTTCAAAGTGATTTATTTGAAACACACAAAAAGCTAAAAAATGGAAGTAGTGTCGAAAATGAAGAAACTTTAAAGTTGTTTCCTTTAATAGAATTCTCCATAACCGATTGAGACTTATTCAACTACTTAAGTACTAATTCGTTTTCTATATTATTTCAAATCGAGTAAATTATAACAGATTTGCATATCTTGTTTATATTTGGCTATAATCTTTTCATGGTGGGAAAGATTGTTTCTATTTAGCTACGATCTTTCCTTGGCGGAAAAGACTGATTATATTTGGTTGCGATCTCCATTAGTTTTCTACAATCCACTAACCTAAAAACGCACTATTATGATGCCTCTAATCCTCCGTGAAGAAGAATTTCTTTCCAATATATTCGATATACACTCAACAGTTCTCATGATCTTTCTAGTATATTAGTCAAGTTCTACATTACATGCTAGTTAGCTGTTGTACCCAGGTAAATAACAGCAAATTTGTTTTTAGGAAATCATACCAAACACGAGCCTTATTTTTATTATTTAAACACGGTTTTCAGAATATTTTCTTTGTTTAAATATTGCAATCGAGTTTGTCTTCTGATCTTGTACACCTTCTGTTAATTTATCTATTTTGTTTTATTATTTACAGTTAATTGTTTATTTAATTTGTAAATTGGTTTCACACAATTAAATGCATATGTTTCCCTACATCTTCAAACTATATATGAAAAATAAAGTAGCTTGACCAAGACCCATTATATATTGTTAAGGTTTTCCCAATATCTCTTATAATCTTTATATATTGTGGCTTGATAGTACATAATATAACTTACAAGATGTGATAATTTGCCATGGTATGATCAGAAAAGGTATGATCCTCAAGCTTAGTGTGTCACCTTAATTCGCCACACCTAGCCACCCTAGTTAAATAATCAAATCTCCGCTCCAAAAGATTTCTCCCAATCACTCGCACTATTCAATTTTCGGCCAAAATCATGGCAAGTTATTGGATCATCTCTCTCGGTCCTTGAGAGTTAATCGACATCATCAATGCTTTGATTCAGATTATAAAGAAAAGCAAATCGAAATCGCCTCTGTAGCCAAAATGACATGCCGTAACAAGCCTTGTGCTTTTAAATCGAAAAACGTCTTACTATTTTGCGTATAACTATCAAAACTCTAAAACTTAGTTGAAGCCGTGAACTACGATGGATTCATAATTAAACTTCCTAATAAGATGCTACCAAAATTGCCACTACGCTGCTTTGACGCACTGGCATGCGCCGCCATAAGCCGACAATGGCCCAAGAAAGTTATTTCTTTGTTTCAGATCACGCTTATCCGTTGCGATTCATATCAAACTGTTTTCACTTTTGTGATCCTTACGAAAGTTATGATATGAATATACACAAACTAAGAATATAAATAAATCATGTCAAACATGTCGTTTTTGTCGGCTAATGATCATACATGTTTGTTTTGCTTTTATTGTTGCAGTTTAAAGTTTGTCTCGACTCGCTTTTCGCTGTCTTCATCAACAAATTAGTTATAACGTTAATGTTACTAGTTTTGTACTTCAATCCGAGTTTTTGCGATTTTCTCGCTTGGTTTGTGAGGCAGTATTATATGATTATTAATTGGTTGGTCGGGCAAGCCCACATATGAGTTTAGGGTTCATTAAGATTCCTTTAATCAAACTTTCTCTCACCTAGACCGCTTTTTATTTAAAATAAATGGGCGCTTACAATTTAGCTAAACTACAAAGCCGATTTTTGAAATTTGCTCTCATAATTTTTGAAACCAAAAAAAAAATTACTTACCAGGGCATTTCAAACTATGTTTAAAACTCGTGTACCACCTAACTCTACTATGTGAACTATTACACGTTTTAATACCAGGGCATATCTTCAAAAAGAATATTATACTAAACCTAATCATGTAGTGTGAGTTACACTCACTAAGCAAAAAGGTTGCGGCTCCACTCATAAGTATTTACTAAATGAAAATAATTCCCACTTTCACACCTAATTCTAAGTAGTACGGATTCTTCAACCCATTAAGTAATGGAGATAGAACGCATTGCCAATCTTTTAGCGGCGGTCGATAAGTATTAGTGACACATGACCTTTGCTTCGATCACTTACATTGGTGGTCGACGTATATAACGTCATTAAAGGAAGGCTTTTCGACCAAATGGACTCTTTTTCTGAATGGAGGTTACTTTTGAATATTTTAATAGTTTGGTGTGTTGTGATATTATTTAAAAACTTTTCTAAATGTATCGTGTTTATCATATGGGAATTGGAGAAAAAAATCCATATACTCTACGTCTTTTGTACTTGTTTCGGCTACGAATGTCATACTTTTGTTAACGTGTACCAAATTAAATTGGACACGTAGCGTGACGGAATTTATAGGAGTACATTATTTTCAAGACCGTCTCATTGATTTGAGTGACATGGTGCAAAATCACGAATAAGGCCCTCATAAATTATGAAAAGCATATTATTATAGAAAATAAAAAGTTCTTTTATATTACCTAAAGTTTGTCTTCTATTTTTTGTATGTGGGTTGGATCAACTTTGATAATATTTAACAAAGACAATAAAAATTTAAAACATTACATAGTTAGATATGTATAAATATTAATAGATGTATAGGCCCCTCACAAATGGTGGCCCTAATCGCCGTCACTGATTATTTTCATAGTTTGATTAAGTATAATTTACTAGCCAAGAAAAAACTATGTTTAACGTATATTTGGTAAAATAGATTCCTAATCAGAGGGTTAAAGACCATAGATAGACAACGAAATTTCTCAAATTTTCACATCCAAGTAACGTACTTAAGAATATCATTTTACCATCAATATAAGTTGTTATTCCGGTAAATATAGGCAATATGACCGGTTACACTGGTACAAAAAGTTATATTGGTCATGCAAAAAATGTGTGACAATATGCATATAGTCACGTACGTTTTTTTCGTTGTGTGTCACCAAAGGTCCCGCCACCGCAGGTACCATATGGTCACATTGTTGAGTACGTAGCTTTTTTTATCAAAAAAGAGTGACCAAAACCCCGAATATGTGTGACAAATTAGGCACAAGTTTTGTTGGATTAGTCAGTATGAGTGACCGTAAACACTTTATAGTCACACGAATGTTTTTTGAGAGTAACTATTGTTCGTCCTTTGGCCACATAAATATATAATATATGCGACATTTGAGATAATTTATTCAAGTAAATGTGTATTATGTGTGACTATTTCCCGTCCTGTGGCCACATGAATATATAATAAATGTGACGTTTGTGAGGATTTATTCACACAACAGGTATTGTTTTTTTTGAGTTAGTCACATACAATTTTTTTTTAAAAAAAATGGCCGAAAGTGTGAATAAATGTGATCATATGCTGCTTAAAGTGAAGAAATGTGTATTTTGTGTGACTATTGTTCATCAAATGGCCACTTGAATTTTATGTTTGTGTGGCCTTTTGTAATATTTAGTCACACAAAGCATCTTTGTTTCGGGTATTTAGTCACATACAATTAAGCATCAAGTGGCCAAAAATGTTAATAAGTGTGATAATATGTTGTTTAAAGTGAAGAAATGTATATTTTGTGTGACTATTGATCATCCAATGACCACATTAATTTTATGTTTGTGTGGCCTTTTGAAATATTTAGTCACACAAAGCCTCTTTGTTTTTGGGTATTTAGTCACATACAATTAAGCATCAAGTGGCCAAAAGTGTTAATAAGTGTGACCATATGTTGTTTAAAATGAAGAAATGTGTATTTTGTGTGACTATTGATCATCCAATGGCCACATGAAATTTATGTTTGTGTGGCCTTTTGTAATATTTAGTCACACAACGAATTAAGCAAACAGTGACAAAAAATGTTAATAAGTGTGACTATATGCATCTTTTAGTCACATTAAAAAAATTAATATATATCAAAACAAATTCAAATACAATAAAATTGGAATGTATATAACTGAACAAAATATAAAATTGGACATCCTTTTATACACCAAGGAGTCCTAGTCGGCTTACAATAGTTTTCTAAGTATCTATAATCTTTTCCATAAGCAACTAGCAACTTCGAGCGGTCTTAATCTTTTAGCAGTACCAACTTTCACTAGCAGTAGTAACTTTTGTACTACCAGTAGTAAATACTTGACACACTTTCTTTGAAGTTCATGAGCTGCACTAAATCCATCTAAGCAATATTAACACAAACATGATCAGCAGTAATTCAAACAATATCATGAAGACTTTTAATCCAAATTAATGAACATAATAATAAAAATTGCAATTAACCTTACAAGTTTTTCTCCCATTGATCTAATCTCATCATCTGGATATAAAAGCCTTGAAAATGTAGGCTACTGCATATCAACACATCAGGATGAGAGCAGAACTAGAACATGTCAAAGCTCACAACATAACAGAACTAGATGAGCCACTGGTTCAACTATCTGCACAAACATGATAGGAGACTTAATACTAGTACCACGTTAATACTGCTGGAGCAGAGTTACTACTGCTAGTATATATATAAAACAAAATGTATATAAATTAAGCAAATATATATACAATTGTATTTCAAATTCAATAAAAATCAAATGTAAATAAATGAAGCAAATATATATACAATTGTAATGTCGTATATAATCAAATTCTCAACTATCATAAGTTAAAACCTGTTGACTCTTCGCCGCCTTAGCTTGCTTTTGCAAGGTTTCACTAGAGACCAAATGTTTTTGCTTCGTTGGTACTAATTTTTGTCCAGTATTTTGTTCAATAATATTTGGTATCGTAGTTGGTGGTGTAACCTATAGAACCGGTTTGTCGTGGCTTAAGCGTTTTCGTATGTTCGATAGTTTTAACAGGTTCCTATATGTATATATAAAACACAGTACATTAGTCATGTATGTAAAACTAAAAAATTAAAGGTGGATGTTTTATTACTTACCACTGTTTCCATTACTGGTACATTTTCCAAAGTTTCAATGGCCATTGGAGTGGTCACCTGCAATATAAATTAAGAAATACAATGGTGTTAGCATTAGAAAATGAAATTGTTAACAACATAAAAAATGGCTTACATCTGAGTCTAATGGCAGTTTCTTTCTGCAAAAAAAAATATGGGAAATATAAGAAACCAAGGCACTAATAACGCTGCATAATATAAGATCTGCCAACCATGAAACAGTAAAAATATACATGGGTTGGCTTTGGTGACTCAGATTGAGCATACCCACGCCTCGAAAATGAAGTGTGCCAGAAAATCCAGCTGAGGAAATTTTTAGCCAGGCATCCCGTGTATCATCCTCACCCGTGAAAATAGCATGTAGCCCCTGCAAGAAACAAGTAACGTGATTAATGCTAATATAAAAGACGGCAACATTAGATGTCCCAAATATAAGTTTAGCATATAAAACAAACATACGGGTTGCATATCAACTCGGGCAACAAATAATATACAATTGGTTGAAAGGTTCTGCAGTGCCAAACCTGGAACGAATAAATGTCAAACACATTACCAAGCAAGCAAATTACTAACATTTGATACTAATAAAACAGGTTCACAAAAAGCAACCATATTTGAGTTAATTTCCTATATAATAAATGTTATGTTAATCTTTTGATAGATAACTTACGCAACTGCGATAAGCAAACTCCAACTCTTCAGCAACATCCTCCCGGAGTGGAAACTAAGTAAGACTCCCTTTACGAGCAAAACAGTGGCCTCTTAGAGCACGTCGATTGTATCCATTCCAATAAACAAGAAAACTATGTCGTCTTAATAAGTCTACGTGCAACGATTATCACCACACGAATTTATAATCAAAAACATGTTTTAGGCTAATTTTAATCCACGAAAATCAATATAAGACGTTTTATATTCGATTATACATTCAAGAAAATATAAATTAAATATGTGTTTGAGCATACCCTTGAACAGAGTAGGATAGGTGAGATGAGGGTGATGGTGGCTTGACTGTGATGGTGGTGGATGTGGTGGTTATCTCGAACCAAACAACCGAATAAAAAAAACTCACCCATTGCCTCTGTTGTCTTGATGACGGTGATGACGTGGATGAGCGATAGTTGATGGAACGACGGCGAGATACGGTGGTGAAGTGTGGCGGTGGTGTGTGAGTCGGTTCTAGAGAGAAGGAGAAGAGATGAATAATAGAGAGAAGATATATCTGACTAGTGTTAATTGGTGTTTTGATTTTGGGGGAAAAAGGGGCGGGATCTTGGGTCAGAGATTGAAATTTTGGGGAAAAAAGGGGCGGGATATATCTTGAGCCACATATTGAAATTTTGGGGAAAAAGGTGAGCCCCAAATGTTTAATGAGTTGAGCTCAACCTTATGTAAGTTGGATTCGAGATATTGTTGAGTTCTCGAGCTTGTAAGTGATATATATATATATATATATATATATATATATATATATATATATATATATATATATATATATATATATATATATATATATATATATATATATATATATATATATATATATATATTTTAATATGTAACTGTACTAAGTGTAAATAGTTATTTATGAATGCATCAAGCTTTTCGAGCTGAAGTCGAACCGAATTCAATTCTTAGGTTATATTTCAATTTTAATTTGTGAAAGAAAACACATCTTTACAGATAATTAGACCTTTTCGAGTCAAGCTCAAGCCGAGTTCAAACTTTCTCGATCCCGGATAACATGATCGAGATGGTGATGGTGGCCTGCTTCTTAGTGTCTGTGACAAATGGTATACGCCTACCAAGCTGGTGCAACCCATGCATGACTAGTGATAATGGCTAATTCACATGGGTCATGGGTCATGTGCATTAGGTTATTACTGGTCACATTCATTAATATGGGTATTTGACATCATATGGGTCATATGCATTGCGTTATAGTTGCTTATAGTGTCATGTTACAACACATCCATGATTGTCGATAATTGGTAATTAACATGGGTAATGGGTCATGTGCATTGGATTTTAGTGGCTTATAGTACGTGTCATGTTATCGACCAATACATTCCTAGTGATCGACAATGGGTAATTAACATGGGTAATGGGTCATGTACATTGGGTTATAGTGTAATGTTATCGACCAATACATTACTGGTGATCGACAATGGGTAATTAACATGGGTCATGGGTCATGTGCATTGGGTTATAGTCGCTTATAGTGTAATGGAAACCATGTATGACCGGTGATAATGGCTAATTCACATGGGCGACTTTTTTAATACAAAATACACTAAAGGGTACGCTTGGTTCAAACTTGGAAAAGAGAAAGGGAAAGTGTAAGATAATAGTCGGGAAAGGGAAAGGTAAAGAAAATCAATCCCCCCAAATTATTGGGTAATGATCCATTCCCCACTATTGGGTAATGGGTCATTGCATTATGCTTTACCAAACATGTTTTTTCATTACCTTTCTCATTCTTCAATTCACCCCCTATAACCCCCTACCAAGCATTAGGGGTGTTCAAAAAACTCGAGAAACTGACAAACCGCTCAATCTGAAACCGAAAAAAACCCAAAATCGAAGAAACTGAAACCGAACCGAACCGCCCCATGAACACCCCTACCAAGCATGCCCTAAAATACAAATGTAGCTTTAATACTTATTAGTTTTAAAACTTATACTAGTTTTTACTTTTAGTTTTTATACTTTTAATAATTTTTAAACATATATTTTAAACTTATAATATATACAAAGAGTATCAAACACACTTAACTTTTAAACTTATAATATACAGTATACAAAGCTTATCAAATACGCTTTACACACTTCCACATAATCCCCTCTTTCTCTCTCACAGTTATAAAACTCACTCGGTTACAATTGACCAAGTAAACGGATCTAGGGTTTTGATCATTTATTCTCCGTTTTGTCTTACATTTGTTAGAGACTTGTTATTTTATGTATTAGATTTATGTTGTGTTGTTTTTGCGAACAATTAGAGCAAAAGAGATATTAAGGTGTGTTTGGATTAGCTTATTTTGTGTGGTTATCAGCTTATTGAGTTTTGGGAAAGTTAATAAGCTCACTGTTTGTTGGCTTATTAGCTTATCCACTTAAAATAACATAGGCTTATTGGCATCCCAAAATCTCAAAAAGCTGATAAGATCATAAATTAATATAATCTAAATACCCCCTTAGAGCTGTTTATTCTTAGGCTTAGGTTGACTATCTGTTGTAAGAAGTATGTTGCATTTGTATTGATAGAATAAGGAAGAACATGCTGTGTTGTTTTTGCGAATAATTAGAGCAAAAGAGCTATTAAGTTTTGCTTGGATTAACTTATTTTATCTTAGGCTTAGGTTGACTATCTGGTATAAGAATTATGTTACATTTGTTTTGAGAGAATAAGGAAGAAAATTGGTGGATATGTGTGCGAATATTTTAGGCTAAAACACCCAAGTATTAAAGATAGAAGAAGTATCAATGATGGGTGAACAGATGATACGTGGGAATCGCACCAGGCTTTACCTCTTAAGGGATCTTGAGAAACTTACAACCCCCACCAGGCAGTGTACCTGATCGTTGTAGTATAGTATAGTGACAAGTACCGGGGGATTGATCGTTCAGCTAGGAATAGTGTCGCTAGGATTAGAAAACCTAAATACTAGTTCTAAAGATGAGGGAAGATTCTTTTTGTATTTTTATATTTTATGGAAAGCAAGTAAAATTCTCGGGTTTGAAGGATTTGGGCGGAATTAGTTGCTAATCAACTAACCCAATACTAAGATGCAATCAAAATAAAATACTAAAAATGAAAATAAACTAATTATACTAAAGTTGTGAGCAGTAATTGGAGAAAATGTGTTTACTTAGATTTCACTACTCCCTAGACATCTTTTACACGTTAATTACTTGTTATAATTGCATGGATGACGGATCGTATTCCTTAATACCATTCATGGGGTGGCACACTTAACTCCCCAATTCTATGAGCTCTTATCTCCTCCTACACCATGCCCAGCACAACTATAGGGATTGTAAACAGTGGCTCATGCATTAAATACAACCAATAAAGACCTAGTGCGCGTCGGTTCATGTTTCTTAAGACGTTCAAGCATGTTACCAATTGGAGATCTGCCAGTTTTCTTAAGCCTAACATATAAATCATTCATCCAAGACAAGAATAAACAAGTAATCAACACATAATCAACATCTAGGTTTCATTAGATCTAAGCAAATACAAGATAGATCTAGCCTAGCATGATGGAATTAAGACAAGAACAAGATATAGACAACCAACACATAGACATATTGATTGAATTAAAAGAACACTTATCTTGATTAAACATGCAAGGTATCAAGGGGTTGGAACCCTTGAAAAACCTGTAAAGTTACACCAAAATCGTACTTAGGGTTTCTCCCCAAAACTTCTCTTTTTAAATGTGAAAAATTAGAAAACTATATATAGAAAAATGGGTTTGACGGCGTCAAGACCAATTTGGTGACGCCGTCACCTCGCCGCCAAAACTCTTCTCGGACTGCCTTGATCTACATTTGACGCCGTCAAGTACTAATCATTTCCAGGCCGTCATGACTTTTTACTCTTGACGCCCTACCTTCATGACGCCGTCAAATCTCTACTGGACTGTCATGGAATTTTGCTCTTGACGCCGTCAAGGAGTTGCTCTTGACGCCGTCACCTACTGTTCCCATCATGGAAAATTAAGACTTTGGCGTTTTCTTCACTTTTATGCTCCAAAAACGTCCGAATTGCTTCCTTTTCCAGATTTCACTCCCAAAGTACCTAAAATCACAAAAGGAACGATTTAGGGCAATATTTGATCAAATAAATTCGGATTCGGGCTTAAATGACCCCCTAAAAACGGATCATTTTTCGCCTCATCATATACCCTTACACTTGAGATTTGCTTGTCCTCAAGCAAATGCGCTTTTATTCTAGTCAAAATACAAGTTAGGGGTCATTTAACACTAATATAAAAGTAATTACAACAAATAATCGTTCCACTAAAGACCAATAGACAAGCACGGAGGTCATACACAAGCACCTCACAAATAGTGTTTAGATACTCACATCTCTCGGGTGTAATAAAGTGTAAATTACAATATGGAAACGGAAGATATCTCTCACTACCTGTCATAACAAATTAGATAGGCTTGGGAAAGGATCAAACCTCCACCACATGGCGTAAGCACCTAGGATAAACTATCAAAGAGGTCTTTTAAAGGGTTGTAACGTTAGGTGTAGGGATATGAAATACACGGTTTTGTTGGATAAAGGAAGTTTTACTGGTGGCGAGTTAACAATCTTGGTTAATTACATGTACAATGTGGCGTTGCTAAGCCAAGACTAGACTCGACTTAAGCTAATAAATGAAAAATAACAAAAACATAAAATGAACATAGAATAAAAACGGGATGGTAGTCCGTATGTTTTTTTCTCTTCTTTTTTCTTTTCTATTTTATTATTTTTTTATTTTTTTATTATTTTTTTATTTTTTTACATACACTCTTACCCTACCATCCAAAATAATACATCATAGGGGATTAGCATTCCCCTTACACTTGAATCTTTACATACTTTATAATTTACTAATCTAATGACTCGAATTAAGAGAATCAAAACACTTGGAGCACTTTTAAGATTAACGTATATATGGGGGTAATAATATTATGTTCTTCCCCATTACTCTATAAAATAATTATTTACCCATGAGTCCCAATCGTCCCAAAACAATATGTACAAGGATATTACTCGACTTAGCAACCATGTAATCAATTAGATAGTTAACTTAGGGTTTAACAAATAACAATAATGCACTAAAAATGAGCGCATACACGGAAGGCTAAGGCGATTTGGTTGTACATTTAAGTGGGGTGTAACAAATTCTTCCTTTAAGTAAAATGCTTAAAGTTAGAAACGAAAAGATAGGCTCGGAGGGGTGTACTAGGGGTTTCGTGTACTAAAAATGAGTACAACGCTAAGGTTGTGGGAAAAATTAGTAGACTTAACTAGCCAAGTAATATGACTTAAATGGTCAAGTAATTATAATACGGGTTTAACACAAGGGTAATCCTAATGCCTCTTATCATGTAGTAAATCCTACTACACGAATGTAGTCTCATTAGCGGTCTCGGGATGCATCACTAACGCAAGTTCTAGAATCTAAATGCTACCGGTACACTCATAAGCACTAATAATAAATGCTTTTCCTATCAAATCTAAAGGCGAACCTCACATATTTGGGTGGAATTTTTTTTTCTGAATATACGGTTATGTGCTAGTCATACAATCTCCTATCCATGAGACGCTTGCTATGGCTAAAGTTTCACTCCTAAATGTTGTAAAAAATTTTAAATTTGGCGCTAAAATTGCACTAACAAGTATTTCTCATAGTTTTATTACACATCTACCATTAAACAAAACAAACTCAAGCGAAAGTGCATATGTAAGGTATCATCTTTTTACCCTCCCCTTACACTTAAGATGAACATTGTCCCCAATGTTCAAGTAAAGAATGTAAAAATTAAAAAGTAAAAAAAAATGAAATCAAATACTCCCCTGATTTGCTCGGTATGGATAATAGGTGGCCAGGTTAAATCTTCCTCCAAGAAAATGAACAATCAAAGCTTCCCTTCCAGAATATAAATCATCTTCTTGTCATACATAACCTGTAAAACCTGACAAAATAGACAAGACAACCTCGCGTAAAATCAGCGGCATCCTATATAAGTTACTAAATCCTAGAAAACAAGATAAGATATAATGCTTGTGGAATGAAGTTTGCAGATCTCCTGGAGATTATAAAACTTAATAATTCACAAAAACCATAAGACTCCGTTAGAAAAACAAAACCGGTAAAATTTTCAGATTTTTACACCTGACGCCGTCAAGAGTAAACTCCTGACGCCGTCAGAATTGACCTGCAGAAATTCTTATGTTAAGTTTCCGAAAAATTTCTGAAAAAACTTGGTCCTACTTCCTGGAAAATCCTGCAAAACTTCATTGTGACTCAATACAAGCATTTGACTCCAACAAGTACGAATATACATGTTCATTTAATATTGTGGAGAATCATGATCGGTTTGTTTCTTAAAAACATATTTGGGGTTTCCCCTTACACTTATCTTTTGCAAAAATACCTTTAGGTGGAGTTAAGACTAGGCCAAAACAACAAAGTAAAGTATTTCCTCTTTTTTAATTTAGAAACATGATCAACCAACAATAAAAACTAAGCATGCATACGGAAGCAAATAACAAACAAACAAAATAAAATCACACAAAACATGGGTTGCCTCCCAAGAAGCGCTTTTCTTTATTTACGAGTCTTGTAGCTAGACTCAAGGTCATGGGTTATCGTGTATCGCTTATGCTCACATAACCAAGTGTGAGCCATCTAATAGTCGCCTCATCTTTCTTATACTCGTCTCCTAACTCTGAGCACCCGCGATAGTATCTTTTATTCTTTTCATGCGTGTACTTAAGTCCTTTTCTCTTATCATTCTCACTTAGCATTTCCATGGGCGGATACCTACAACACTTTTCCATGGAAAAATCTTTGAACCTAGGGTGTGCGCGGGGCATTTGATAGACAAAATCTTCGTCCCCATCCGAGAATGTAATTAGCCCTTCTATGAGTTTTTCATCGAGGTTGGTCAACCGTTTGAAGGGTTTTCCAAACACAACTTGGGTCAATTTATTATCAATAAACTCTCCTAGATTCTCCATAACCATGAACTCAACAAGATAAACCAAACTTCCTACAAACACATGCAACGGTATTGCCTTAGCAATAATGTTTTCTCCTTTGTATTCTAACTCATCTACCATGATTTTATTGTATTCATTACGTGAGATTATGTTCATTGGAAGAGATGAGTTGAGATAGGCGTCAAAGCTCTTAAATCCGATCTTACAAGGGAATTGCATGTTAAACGAACTATCGCACTCAATTCTAGTTCTAGGGTCGACACACCTAAGAGGGTTTATTTCCTCTTCCATTCTATCCTCATTAATCACGTCACCATCATCAAGATCCTCATCGGAGTCTGAATAGTAAAAAGGACTAGCCCTACGATCATCATCATGATCAGACTCTTCTAGCTCAGAATTATTGTCAAAGTGGTGGTTGGGTGAGAGGTTAGGTGGGTTCTGATTTTCTGCTAAAGGAAGTGGGGCGGGCATTTGGAAGATCCTACGACGAAAAACACGAATAACAGGAATCAAACGATCAATATTATTGTTATCCATCGAAATAGTTTACGAACAAAGACACAAAGAAATAAGATAGACTAAAGAAAACCTAAAAATAAAAATAAAATCTTACTAGAAAGGAATCTAGCAAGTAGACCTAATAAAAAGAAATTCTAACCTAGACAATAACTATTCCCCGGGCTGCGGCGCCAAAAACTTGATACGTGGGAATCGCACCAGGCTTTACCTCTCAAGGGATATTGAGAAGCTTACAACCCCCACCAGGCAGTGTACCTGATCGTTGTAGTATAGTATAGTGACAAGTACCGGGGGATTGATCGTTCAGCTAGGAATAGTGTCGCTAGGATTAGAAAACCTAAATACTAGTTCTAAAGATGAGGGAAGATTCTTTTTGTATTTTTATATTTTATGGAAAGCAAGTGAAATTCTAGGGTTTGAAGGATTTGGGCGGAATTAGTTGCTAATCAACTAACCCAATACTAAGATGCAATCAAAATAAAATACTAAAAATGAAAATAAACTAATTATACTAAAGTTGTGAGTAGTAATTGGAGAAAATGTGTTTACTTAGATTTCACTACTCCCTAGACATCTTTTACATGTTAATTACTTGTTATAATTGCATGGATGACGGATCGTATTCCTTAATACCATTCATGGGGTGGCACACTTAACTCCCCAATTCTATGAGCTCTTATCTCCTCCTACACCATGCCCAGCACAACTATAGGGATTGTAAACAGTGGCTCATGCATTAAATACAACCAATAAAGACCTAGTGCGCGTCGGTTCATGTTTCTTAAGACGTTCAAGCATGTTACCAATTGGAGATCTGCCAGTTTTCTTAAGCCTAACATATAAATCATTCATCCAAGACAAGAATAAACAAGTAATCAACACATAATCAACATCTAGGTTTCATTAGATCTAAGCAAACACAAGATAGATCTAGCCTAGCATGATGGAATTAAGACAAGAACAAGATATAGACAACCAACACATAGACATATTGATTGAATTAAAAGAACACTTATCTTGATTAAACATGCAAGGTATCAAGGGGTTGGAACCCTTGAAAAACCTGTAAAATTACACCAAAATCGTACTTAGGGTTTCTCCCCAAAACTTCTCTTTTTAAATGTGAAAAATTAGAAAACTATATATAGAAAAATGGGTCTGACGGCGTCAAGACCAATTTGGTGACGCCGTCACCTCGCCGCCAAAACTCTTCTCGGACTGCCTTGATCTACATTTGACGCCGTCAAGTACTAATCATTTCCAGGCCGTCATGACTTTTTACTCTTGACGCCCTACCTTCATGACGCCGTCAAATCTCTACTGGACCGTCATGGAATTTTGCTCTTGACACCGTCAAGGAGTTGCTCTTGACGCCGTCACCTACTATTCCCAGCATGGAAAATTAAGACTTTGGCGTTTTCTTCACTTTTATGCTCCAAAAACGTCCGAATTGCTTCCTTTTCCAGATTTCACTCCCAAAGTACCTATAATCACAAAAGGAACGATTTAGGGCAATATTTGATCAAATAAATTCGGATTCGGGCTTAAATGACCCCCTAAAAACGGATCATTTTTCGCCTCATCAACAGACACCACTTTCAAGTATGAACATAAACTTGTTTTGGTGTTGTTCATCCATTGTTGATTCATCTTTGCTCTTTGTCAAGATACAAAAACAATTATCAAGTATAATTTGTAGGTTCGATGCTTGAATTTAGTGTCTTCGTATTCCAGCATGTTGGTAGGTTATGTTGTTGTTAGCTATGGTAGAAAGGATGGTAGTTCATTGCATTGTTAATATAATTTAATATGATTTCATTCATGCACGATTAGCTCTCTAATGTCGTAGAATCTACATAATTAATATGTATGTTCGTCACATCTAAGGGAGCAATATAAACGATAGTAAGAATTTGTTTTCTAATAACTTAAAGCTCAATAATTAGGGCAGATCTATTTAGCATTGTAGATGGTTCCGTTGCTTAATTTGGAAAACGTCTACTACCGTATGTGTGGTTGATCTTGATCACATGCTTTGGCTCTTTCAATAATATACCTTGATTAAAACTTTTATCCCGACAATGAAGATACATTGTTGAAAGTGCCAAAGCTTGTGATCAAGATTAACCACACAAACGGTATTAGACGGTGTCCAAAAAACAAAGCAATAGAACCATTCTGCAACGTTAGATAGATCTGGCCTGATCATTGAGACGTCTTCATTGCGATGATGATATAATGTGTATTGTTCATGACAGGCCACACTCCTTCATTATCGCATTCAAGATGAGTGATGTTACTTAGATTCGATTCTTTACTCAACATTTCTAGATTGTTTGTATCACTCTGTTTGCATTCCATTCTTTTTTATGATCTAAATGAGTCTGGAATTTCAACATACCTTTCCCTTCTAAGCTCCCATACAGTTCCTTTTGTTTTTTCAACAATCGAGCAATGCGCCTGGTGCAAGCCTTTGCTCAAAGGGAGTTGAAACGACAAAAGGAGCTATAGGGGGAACTTAGAAGGGTTACGTATGTTAGTTTATTGCATTCCATTCTTTTTTATGATCTAAACCCAACCATCCACCAAGTAATGTGGCCATTGAAGTTCCAAGAACAAAGGTTGTTTCAAACACACCCTGAATTGCAACATTGACTGTTTTTGTCCACATCAGTTGACTGTTTTGGCCTTGGTCTTTGCACACCTGCATTTTTGGCCTTGGTGCTGCAAATACTGTTTTTTTCTCATGTTTGCACATATGAAAAAGTAATGTCATGACTGCACAATTTCTTGCCTGCAAGAAGGGTAACAAACACTATTTTTTTCTTCACTGTCAATTGACTACTCTTTGCTGTTTTGAAACACTAACCAAGCATACATTTTTCTCTATAAAAACCAAACACACCAAGCAAGCTCCCACAACCCCATTCTACCTACTGAAACAATGAGTTCCAAGAACAAATGTTGTTTCAAACACACCCTGAATTGCAACATTATCTTTTATTTCATTTACACTATATATATATATACACACACACTAGAAGGGTACCCGCGCAATGCGGCGGCGGGTACCCGATGACTATGTTTGCGTCGAGCAAATGTTTTTCATTTTAAACTTTCCTTATTTAATATTGTCTCAAATACTTTAAAACGTAGTAGATATATGTTTTTTTTAAAAGTAGAACATTTAAGTTCTTAATAGTGTAATGTATGTTTAGAAGCTCAGATGAAACTGTATTAGTTAATTGTGGGTTAGTTTGTAGGCTTTATATATATGAAATATGCATTAAAAGGTAGTTCTTTCTTTTCTTTTTCTTTTTTTTAAATCATATTGCAGTTTTTTTATTTTTTTATTATTATTATTATTATTTTTTTAATATTTAATTTTATTAATTGGAGTGTTATATCAGATTCATTAAATGTGCTAATGCAAGTTAATGAGGTTTATAAATATTAGTGGCTCCTACAATTAAAGAGATTAAAATTCATAATGTTACTTAACTCCTATTCATATGTAGTGAAGATTAGTTTGAAATCCTTCCAATTAAAGAAATGTTTTTGGTCTTATTTTTTTAAGACTTCCTTTTTCAGAATAGCCTAAATGCATTATAATGTAGTTAAGATATATATATATATATATATATATATATATATATATATATATATATATATATATATATATATATATATATATATATATATATATATATATATATACACTAGATGTCGAAGCCCGCCCGATGGGCGGGCATGACTTATAATTATTGTTGACATATGTTACTATTGCAAAAGAAGGCGGGTAAACAAATGGTTAGAAAAGTGGCCAATGAATAAATTAACGGTTAATGAATTTTAAATATCGTTGGAAAAAGTAACTTAATGAAAATAAAATATAAACATACGAAACTATTTATTTAATGCATTAAGACTATAAAGTTTATTCAAGTGTTCTACGGTTTAATTATACTTATAATATCAAAGTGTTTTTTTTTTAAAGAATTGTATATACATTGTGTGAGTGCTATTTATGTACGAATATATTTTTATTAAGATACTGTTTTTTTTGCATTTTAATTATTTGTTCATACGTTTTGTAAGATATTGTTTTTTTGGTTTTATCCAAACATCCCTACAAACCATCCAAACTTGAGATTTAAAACACATAAGCTATAAACCATATTGTGCTTAAAGATGATACCATATGAGCATCGTTTATTTATTCTAAAAGTGACCAACATGTCGATAATATAAGCATCGTTTGTTGAAAACAACTTCCTCGTTGTTTGTTCATGTATAGTTAGTAAAGCAATTGTAGTCTTATGTTATTGTTTGTTATTTATTCGAAGCATTTGGAGAGGTCCCTTGCTAGAATTAAAATATAATTTATGCAAGTGTAACTGCAGTTTCATTTAAGGGAGAATTTCATATATCCCCTTAAAAAAGTCTCTAATTTCATATATACCCAACCTAGATGCTAAATTTCATATATACCCATTCTCTATAGTTTATAAATTTATGACTATTTTACCCTCCAAAACTATTGTTCAATATACGTAACTCGTAAGGATTAACAAACCTTTTATTTCATTAGAGAAAAAAATCTCATATTGAAGTCCACAATATTATGAACTGCTTTCCACTTGCGAAATTTGTAATTTAGCTTCTTTTCTTATTATTATTGTTATTGCTATTGTTATTGTTATTATTATTATTATTATTATTATTATTATTATTATTATTATTATTATTATTATTATTATTATTATTATACCATCATAAATTGTCAAGATGGTGTATATATCTCCCATGTCATTTAAGTTACAAATTGTGGAACTAATCTCTACGTCATCAGATTGAATTAAATTTGAATTTTAATAGAAGATCAAATAGTCATAACAGAAGGATCATTGTTTGTGTTTTTATATCATTAAGAACACCGTCTAATAAAAGATTGGAATATCATGTCTTTGTACTTATGATATTTTCTCTTAGGAGGTTCCTAACAGAAAATGCACAAATCAGAATACAAAGTATATAACCAACTACTCATTGACTACCTTTGGCTTTTAACAGTCAATTGGGTATATTTATTAAACTTTAGAGCCGATAACAAATCGCCGTTAAAATGAATAAAACTATACATGTGTTAATATAGTGTTACAGTATAAAACATTTAAGAGCTAACAAACTTATAAGTTTGATATGAATTTGAGTTTGAAAAAGTACTACATTTTGATATGTATCGAAACCTAACTCTTAAATTAGTGAATTCTTAGATATTATACATCGTAATGATCACATGAATTTTTGTTGCTAATTTTTCATGCCAACTCTAGATATCCATGACATAACATTATTCCTCCATGACACTGGCTTACAAAGGATAAAACTTTTATCAAGTTATTTGAGCGTAAGCTCAACTCGACTCAAATTCGTTTAAGACAATATTTGATGAAGTTCGACTGTAAGTACAAAAATGAAATTCCCGCATATAAGAACCTGAGTTCGGGTTTCAGTAGCGTAATCAATGTTATCATGGAACACGAAAGTCATGTAGCTATAGTGACTACTCAAATACTCAATGTATATAATATAAAGCTGAAAAATATACATATAATAACCGTGAAGTTAGATGTAGAAATTAAGAATGGGTCAGTTCGGCTGATATTATTTTCTTTTATGGGTCAAATTAGTGAATTTGAAATATTGGCCGGAAATGAAAGAGGTCAAATGTTGTTCATGGTTCAAAAGTGATCCAAAGTGTATTCAACACTTATTACTACCAACATCACTCTAATCACAAATCAGGGGGTTATAATTGCAATAGTTTAGGTTTTTACATTATATTCAATTTATCGAACACTAAAAATTGGACAAATAAGTATTGGCTATATCAACTGACTTAATTTTGAGAAAGATATAACAGTTACGTGTTTCTCATAAGTAAAGAAGTTAAAATTTACATTAAGCTCGTATTTCATATGCTATATTAGGCTAGAGTATATTTACTAAACATCCAGTCCATGTACATACATGCATGTTTCATACTTTTAGATAAAAATGGTGTTAAACAACTTTGATTACCATACCTTGCCAAAGCACTGGCAAAGTGTCTGCAATCTGATCTCATCGGGCATGTATTCGGAAAGGATTACTATTTGTGCAAAAAACCATCATTGAAATACATTTAATCATCGGTAAATCCTTACTCTCTTTTTGAAACTGACTAATCTAGGAATTAAGGTGTAAATGATGACATACCTTTCCGAATATTATCATTTAGCAGTGTAGCTCATATTTGTCAAAGAACCACATGTTACTATGTTAGCTAGTAAAAGGAACATTTTTAAGTTTTTGTAAACTCATGCACTGAAGTTCTTCACAAGCATTGTTCTTTTTTTCACATCTTTACATATTTTGTGGGTCATCTATGTACAGTGTGTGGGTTTAAGTAATACTTACAATGTCAACAGCTTGCACAGCCTGGGATAAAGGTACTTTTGAATGGACTCCAACACCGGATACATATAAAAAAAAGGTCATCAATACTTTTTTTCGATAACGTGTTAAACATATTATATGAAAATCTTTGTAATACTTACATCTCCAGTAGTTGCAATTGAAGCGACTATAGTAGTGGTTGGTGAGGCACCTAGCCCAGTCTCAGTGCTATCCTAAATTAAAACTTTTTCAACATGTAAAATGTGTATAAATTCCTACTTGCCGGAAAAGCAATATGAAGAAGTGTCAACAATTGCACACATTCCACACTTTTCACGCCCAATCCCCATAAACTTAGCTAGTAATACCTTGAACGAAAAATATCAGAGGGAGGTTAGAAACAACAAAAAATATTTATCGGTACATTTTCATTGCTAAAATTTAAGGTAACTTCTTATGAAGGGCTTACTTTGCTTTTTTTTGGAGTGCATCTCTCAACCATTCAAGGTCAATCACCCCATGATCTCTCACCAGGCTGTTAATGAAACCCTGCATATTAGCAATACTCATATGGTTAATTAGCTAAGGAGGCCTTTTAGTCTGCTGTTACAAATTCTTTTGTCTATGGGTCTGATAACAGGAGGTCCAGGAGTGGGTTTAATAACAAACTGGTCTGGGAATGGGTATGGATTTCAAAACCCAAAACTATGAGGTGGGTATGGAGGATTCCCAATTTTGGGCCTATCGTATTTTATAGTAATCTAACAAAGGAGACAGCTTTTGAAAGTCAATTGACTGAAAGTAAAAACACACATCCATATAACTCCAGCTAAGGAAATTATATAACATCATAACTAACGATGAAAAGAATTGAGCTCATCTTCACGCTAATCCCAAGCTTATCACAATAGACTGAAAGATATTATACATAGTTTTGCTACAAATTATAATTTGTGATGAATAAATCTGCACAATCATGTAAAATACCTTTACTGTAAGTTGGGAAAAAGAAGCACCATTTTTCCGCTTCAACAGTCGCTCCAATACTGCAAAACCATTTATTCGACACGTGAATCAACTAAAAATAAAATAAATTGAAAAAAGTTGCAATCTTTGAACCACTGAGCCTGCTGGTAATATGAATCAAATATTGCAAAATAACTTTAACGTTATCAAGGAAAAAATCATATCTCACAAAATATTTATTTACACAAATAGTTTATAAATTGGACAGAAATCATATTGGCTCAATACATCTCACCTGATTTTGACCTGTACCAAAATACCCATTGAATCCCTTAGCAACATACACCCATTATAATCCTGTATCTAAACAACGAAATGACTCTAACTGCATTTCCAGCATAAATTTGGATATCATGTGCATTGAGGTATATTCTACCAACATAGCCTAACTAAATTACTATAACAAAACTAATTATATAGCTAATCAATTAGATCCGCCTCACATTAGCAAGTATTTTAATTTGAATATGATCAACTCTAATAGAACTTTGTGATATGTACACTTGACCGACACATGACAAAACTTTTATGGGATCCAATCACAAAGTTATAAATGTAGGCATGTAAATTTTTGTGGTGCTGCCGAGCACCTAAACCAAATTCCGCAGATAAGATGACTTTAATTGTTCCTTCAAAGTAGTTAATCTCAGATAGTTAAAACGGATGCAAAAGATGTGTGTACCTTCAAGTTGAAACGGAGATTCCTTTATCTTTGAACAATAGTGTTTCAGGTGTCACAATCTCTGTAAACACGACTTCAAAGGACCTTGGCTAGGTGATTATTATTCGCAATTATACTAAAGCAAGTGTAAAACAGTCCTACCCGTCCTTTAATTCAGCTAAAGATAGTCATAAACACCTCTTAGTTCAACTGTAAAAGCAGTCTCAAATGCCCCTTAATTCAGAAGTAGACTACCTGTCAAACAGGCAGTTTGAGAACCTCTCATATCTTTATCAAATTAGAATGTGGTACTTCATACCTATTTTACTTTATTTTTGTGTTGACATAGACACGCTTCCTGGTCAAATTGATCCCGAATCCTACTTGCTAATTCATTGAGCAGTCGATTTAGAAAGAAACATTTGCTAGAGGATGAAATGCAGCTGGACCTGCATATGAAAGCATCGAATAATTAAAGTATGATATTTCTTCCAAATCCAATTCTAAAAAAAAGAACAAAATAATGAATAATATCGCATAATGGTGAACAAAATGTTAAACTCGCCAACTGAAAGGTTTCAAAGAACCGTACCCATTACACCTTTTGGACGCCTTTTAATTGATATGATAACGATTAATAGTTAACTCTCACTACATATATGATGTAACCAAGCATCAGTTGATCCGATTGTATATTAATATCCGACTTTCTACTACACAGATCAGTCGTGATAGGATGGGTGTGCCAAACCATATTTCTAAAATGGGCCGTAATGGATACGGTTGAAACAGGCCATTGGTTTACTTTTACTGCCAAATATGGATTACGAAAGAGATTAAAATCTACAGTGATAATCAAAATCTAATATTGCAATCCTACAAAAAACTAAAAAATGAAAATTCTTATATATGATGTAATTAGGCTTGATAAACTTACAAAACGATTGACATATGTTACATGGATTCTTACAATCGAATAGAGAAAGTTACCATTAAGTTTTTACATGCATTAGCTGGTCACGAACCCTCTTTAATCATGCAGTTGGTCACGTTCTTCCGATATTCTGATGTAAAGTGTAACAATTCATCAATCTTTGTCCACGCGCACCTACAATGATAGTAGTCATCAAATATAAGGTATTCAAAAGCAGTAGTGATATTTAAAAGGACGCAGTGGTGAGTAAATGTAACAACAACATGTTATCCATAACATATTAAAAAATAGTAGTTGCATAACCTGGTACGATTGGGTGCGCGTGTCCAGTATTCGGGAGTGAGTTGGTACAGCTTGACATTCTCTGGCTATTTGCACCTACAATGGTAGCAAGTATGACTGACTTACCTTAAAGTATATGAAGTTAAAGTAAGCGGCCACTTGCCTGTGACCGAGGATTGTATAGATTTATTATGAGCATACGGATATCTGCATACATTTTGTGTATGCCTATTTATAATCACTGAAGACCTGTACAAATAAGATAAAGGAGAAACGCTAATAAATAAGTGTTCAAACGTATTTTCCAAACCAAGGTAGAAATAAGTATTTAGATAACCTGATGGGATTACAGTTGCGCGTGTCCTAGAACCATATGAGGTGAATCTGTTTACCGGCGGTTGCCTGCTCATACCTAAGACAGTACAACCATCAGTAAAATAATATAGGGTATTGTACTGGATTAGGACATTTAAGGAGTTACTAAGATTAAATTGTAACAGAGATGAGCTTTTGGTTTATCACAAACTGAGTTAATGAGATATTTTTAAAGTTTAAAAACCAAATTATATTATATGACTGGCTTCTGCATTTCCATGTATACGTGATCATTAAAAGGATAAGAAAAGGAGCATACACTGCCATATTCCTTCAACCTACACTGCAAGATTCCCTATCCTCTATTTATTTATGGTCTACTCAGTAGGAACAATCTAAATTTCTCTAAAACATAGTTAAGTTGAGTTGACCTGTTTATCTGAGACAGAAGTTTGAGGCGTTGGACAATCACATGCCTCCATTCTAACAGAATGCAGTTCCTAAATATAGTTTTTTCTGTGGATTGTGACTGCTTATGTAAGTTAGCCCAATTGACCACAATGCATATTCTTTTCATTATTTTACACAAACTAATAAACATAAGTACCCAAATATCTTTTATAACTTATAGTATAATTTTCTAAAAGTTCTTCAAAAGGCCTTTGAATTTAAAGAGAACACTTAATTTTTTTAGTCCATTATTAACACCAAAAACTAACCAAAACATAAAATTATGCCATTCTATGCTACACAAACCTTTTGCCAAATGGATTAGTTCCTACAATACGCTATCAATATCAAGTAATCAGATAAACCAACCCTGAAATCAGAAGTTCCAATCCATTCAACACTAATTGTACGCTAAAGTGGCCTTAACAAAGGGTAATATTTTACTTAAAAGCACTAAAACTATCAGCTATCTACATGTCACTCTAAACCTTGTTATTCCTCTTTCGGTCCTAATTATAAAAACCTTCACTGCACATTCTCATTCATTCAATATTTGGTTATAGTGTTTTACTATTAATTTATCCCGAGCAACCGAACAGATACTGATCTGTACCACTTTGTTGATCTCAGTCCTCCTAACACAACCCTGTTGTTGAGGATATGAGTTATCAGATTGAATGTTTAATCTGTGATTCAAACATTCAAAGGTTCGCATTCAGTCACCAGTAGTTCAGTAACACAATGGTGTCTGGTGGTGAATGATTTGGTGTTGGGTCAAGTTGTGATCAGTTGAGATTAATTATGGGTAATGTGAAAAAATTAGCTTAATCTCCCGTCAGCAACCATCAGTTTTTATTGAAAATTAAGCAATTAAGTTACCTGAAATGGTGCCACTAAGGATGATGAACCCATAACCTATTAACCTGATGTACATCCTGGTTCAGCTGTTTGGATTAAGTATTTTGAGGGGCCATTTTAATGGCTTTAAAACACCTGATGTAGCCGCATCTGATTACTTTAATCCGCTGACTCAATTTTAACCCAATCAAGCTTAGCCTAATAAGCATTTGGACTTCACAATTTTACACCCTGAGTTACAGTCATCAGGTTGACTCGAAGCCCATATACCATCTGATGCATAATCATCAGTTGTCCCTAACTCATAAATGGCCTGAACCGACCTCGGATCAATATCACCATTCAGGCTAAGCCTGAAAGCCATCACCTGCTGAACACTCTTTCTTTGTAACTTATTGATCAAATGCCTGAGTAAAGGACACTCTTTCTGGCTCACACCCACTCACTCCATCATGCTGGAAAAACTCCATTTCTTATGGTTTAAGGAAGCTGATATGGCGGAGACTTATGGATTGGTGTCGGGTTGTGGTTGTGTAGTAACTGAAATGCAGACTTATGGCTCAAAAACTACAACATCAGTGGTGGTTTTGAATACGCATTTCAGTTACTAATGTTGAGGCAATGGTTCATGGATGAATCAATTCTCTTTAAGAGGTGATTTCGGGGATGTTTTTCAGATATGTCGATTCTTTTCACTTCTTGGACAAACACTCCCTCTTGTTGGTCCATTAAGTATTTTAAGCTGATGCGTACCAATCTCTGATTCCATCTCTCACACCTAATGTTGCAATTTTCACACTTCCACACTGAGTTACAACACTACTTCAGAACACCTCCACACTGAGTTACCCCACTCTTTATGCCACAATCATCTCGGCTTGATTCAGGTTGGTAGGTTTGGAGATGGATTTGGTTTGAGTTAGGTTCAAGTATAGTAGTACTCAGTGATCAATGGTGATCTCCACACCGCTTTGCCTTCGTACACTACTCAATGAATCTTGGTATCACATCTTCCTGCTAATTTTTCAGTAGTGGCTGATCGTCTGCCAAATATGATACAAAGTTTTATGAGCATAACTAAATAATTTGCGTATAAATTCAAGCCTTTTGCCAAAATATGATTCAGGAATAGAGCTTCTTTATTGTAACCTCACTAATAGTGGGAAGAAATGTCACAAATGCATAATCCAACGGCTCTAGTGATGTTAGGACCTGCATAACCAGAAACAAACTTCAACAAATTGAAAAAAAGCACTATAAGAGTGAAAATTTCGCCCAATGTATAAGTACCTTATTTTTAAATAGCATAGATACGAAAATAATCTAAATGCATATTTCAATTTAATAATAGCTTAGATACGAAAATGCTCATAGCAGGTTAAAAGTGTACCATGGTAACAAAAATTAGAGCACAATTAGGATAAGAATAACACAATGTCCTGATTAATCAAATAATTTGAACCATGAAACAAATATTAATCGACATTACCTTGCACTTGTCTTGGAAATACAGAGTAGCGGACGGAGAGACAGGCCGGATTGACATCATCGACTAAGCCGTCTGAAGCAAAAACAGAAGAAAACTGAAATCACCAACTACACAAAAGAGCTTCAAAAGTTCAGTAATAAAAAACCAATATTTCTGCACAAAGTTAATGTCGTGAACATAGATATTAGCATCTCACCATAACAATCCTTTACAACCCCAATAAAATAAATCAATTTAAAAATTAGATCAATAATAAATATTGGGGACAAACAAAATTGAACTGTAAATCATCAAAGGTTCAATTGTTTTAAAAAAATATAGAATTTACAATCTTGGTGAATAGATGGGCTTGGCTTCAGATCATACCATACATTATTTGATGATGATGATGATGATGATGATAATGGCGTGCACTCCTTAGATTTGATGGTCTTGGCTACAAATCACACCCTTGCATGGAATCGCTCCGGTGTAAATACGTAAACACCACAATCGCTTCGATCACTAACATGTATACTTTTGTCAAAACCATAAACAACCAACATAATTCATTACATGCAAAAAATATGCAATCATTGCAGTGTGGATTACCTGATAAATTTATGATGTACTTGAAGAATATGAAACAGTTGGAGCCTAGACGAAGACCACCTGTGGAATAAAAAACATAATAATTAGGTTTACATTAGAGTTAGGTTTAAAAAAATTATACTGATGTGAATGGTTACAATTAGTGGTTTATTGTTTGATGAAGATTGAAAATTAGGGTTGTTGTTGCGTTAATTAGGGTGATTTAGGGTTACTGTTATTGAGATAATAGTTTACATAGCTTTAGGTTATTATTGTTGAAAAACAGTTTATGTAGGTTTATTAATTTTGACTTGAAAAGATTTACACAAAAGTTCTATGGTTCCATTGGTTGAGATGTTGGTTAATGCTAGTAGAGATCTTGTGTTCGAATCCATTAGTGTAAATTTTTACACAAATACAATCCGGATGAATTTAGCCCATGTAAAGTATAAATCCGGACAAAAATAGAAAATAAATAAATAAATTGCTTACATGGCCTAAATGTGATGACATGGCTGATAATGAATTACTGGGTATTGACTGGGCAATGACGTGGCATTATCCTTCAAATGCCTCCTGTTATATATAATGTAGAGATATATATATTTGCATAAATCATTAACATTGACAGCAGTGACTCAAGTTCATTTCACATATCAAGCAGTTCTGAAGGTCCTCAAAATACATGGGCAGACTACTTTCCAAAGAGATATTCTGGATCAGGCATAAAAAAAGAAGATGCTAGGAAGGTTAAAACTTCAAAAAAGACTGCCAAAGAGCTTGTTGATGAGAGGGTTCAGGTGGTAGGCCTGCCCAATGCTAAAACTTGTGAAGACAAGGGTATAAAACCATGCAAACCAAAAATGCCCAATGTTTGTTCAAAAGGGAAGAATAAAAAGAAAATGTATTAGTTGAGTTAGGAAGTAATTTGAATAAACATGTGTAATCCTTTTGTACTACTTTATTTGACTTTATGAATAAACATGTTGTCATTGCTCAATTTTCTCATTAATTGTTAGAATATTTTGATTGTTGTGTTTATTAAGAAGAACTTGGGATATATTTTGTATTATGTTAATCAAAAGTTTCTGCAGCTAAGAAAACGTTACTACAGCTGGGTTTATACTGCTAGATATGAGAGTGCAGGGGTGGATTGGTAACATTTACACTTAAGGGTTTAAATCCCCAATCAAATTGATAACTTTTACATTATAGTTTTAAATGATTGTTACAAATATTTAAAACTACAATTTTGTATTAAAACAACGAGCAAATCTTTGTAAATTTTAAAAAAATAAAACAATCCTATCTAAATTCATTTTTCAACTAACTTAATCTATTTTGGTAATGATTAAATCAATGAAAGTAGATTACAACAACGTCATTTATGTTACAAGGATAAATGTGTACATGGTTAATGGTCAAAGTTCTAATTTTAACCTTCCAAATTCCACAAATAATTTCTGTCGAATTACTAGGCCTATAAAACTTTTACCTTTTTACTTCATTTCATCATTCTCAAACAATTTCTAATTAACACATACTTTCTAATATGCAAATTGATCAAGCAGGTTTGTGGTTTTTGTTTCTTACACATATTTACCAGTTTTATAAAATCTCTTCAAACATCTATATTTAGATATATGTAACATCATTTTCTTTGGTCCATTTCTAATCGTTTTGTTCCTTTATGTTTTACAGCGGCATCATCCACACCACAACATCCTGCAGTTTGGTATATTGCAAAAATGGACCAAATGAGGAAGAAGAAGATGAAGGCTTGGGAGAAGAATGAAAATAAGCAAAGGAAGAAGTACAAAGCAAACAAGTTCAAGGCTGCAATAAGAAAGAAGAAAGCTAAACTTGATGAAGATGAAACTGTCAGCCATGATGATCCTTTGGATCACATTGACTATGACATTCTTCATCTTGCTTATGATCAAGAGAAGAATCATAAGTTTAGCTTTTAGATTGTTTTGTTATTTCAATTGTTATGTTTATATATACTTTTTTATTTAATGCAAGTAATGAACTGAATATGAATCGTTTAATTTTTGTGGCATTTCATTTTTATCCTTAGCAGCATTATGTTATGCCAAGCAGCATTAAGTTCTGATTTACTAGCATTCACCCAAGCACCGATGTAAATAACAATTATACAGAAAAATTAATAGTAACATAGTGGTTCATACTGAATGATTAAAACATTAAAATAACATAATAATGATTAATATCATCTTACATCAGGTTAAATTCAATGAAAATTATACAAACTATTTTGAATGCCTTTGTAAATATCAACAATGTTTCCACGGATTTCTTCTATTTCTTTATTCCGAAGATCAACTTTGTTCTGATGCGCCAATATGATCTCTTGGTCTTTTTTGTTCTGTTCTTCCAACCGCGTGATTCGTTTGTTGTAAAGTTCAACCAACTGTCATTTAGTAGCATATTGGCCTGCAATGGCATTTGTCCTAGCACTCTTGGGTTAGGCCGTGGATTTTATATTTTTCTGGCATTGGAAGAGGAGGAGAAGTATCCCTTGAACGTTTTATTTTTTTTGAAGGATTTGAAGATGATGAAGCCATTGCGTTCCAAACAAAAATTAAATATGTAATGAAAAGATGAAAGAAGTTGGTTGTAATTCCTTTGTATTTATAGGCACACAAGAGTCGCAATGTCACAACGTTTAGGTGTCACAACGGTTTACAATTAAGTATTTAAGTGTCACAACGGTTTATAATAACTTTTTTACAGTTACACCGGTTTACAATAAGTATTTAACAGTCACAACGTTTCCCAAGCAGCATTAAGTTATGCCAAGCAACATTAAGTTCTGACTTACTAGCATTCACCCAAATTCTAATCCAAACAGCTTTGTTAGTCTAGAAACAAAGAAAATACAAGCCATAACATATGTATTGAATTGTGACTACACTTAAATAATGTGTGACAAAAATATGACTATGATTTAGACACCTAAATAAATACTTCATGTGACCATATATAACATCTTGAATTTAGTCACACAAACACTCAATGTGACTAATATCAAGGTTAATGATAACTGAGTTCACATTTTACTATAAATAATAGTCACATAAATATTTCACAATATGATTATTTTGAATATATTGGCCACATATAATACCTTTATAATGTGGCAATAAACACAATTTAGATACGCATTTTGTGATATGGTGTGACTATTGTAAATCCTATAGTCACATGATCGTGCTTCAATTAAATGTGACTATACACATTAGGATTTGGCAAGCAAACACACACTAAACTTTAGACATACATATTAACTTACGTGACCATATGTATTGAATTTTGGTTACACTTAATCATGTATGTCTATGGTTTAGTGTGACCATATATGATATTTGGTCACACTGACATATATTTGTCACTTTTAAATGCATATCGTGACTAACGCTTCAAACTTACTTTTCAGTTGTCACACATTTCAAATTCATATGTGGCTAAATATTCAGCAAAGAATAGCAGTCACGTTTAAATAATGTGTGACAAACTTGACTATATAATTTAGCCATATACGCAATTAATTCATGTGGCCATATATCTATATTGGTCACACTCTTCAATTGTGTGACTTATATTTGTCACATATGTATAACAGTAGTGTGACTAATGTTTAAAGCTAATTCGTATTTGTCACACGTCCCAAATTAAAAGTGACTAAATGATCGAAAAATATTTACCAGTTACCCTCTAGTCATATAAATACACAAATGTGTGACAATGGAATTCCGAAATGGTCACACAAGTCGGATCAAGTGTGGCTGTTTATTTTATTCTGGTACATTTAGTCACGTAAAAAGGTTACCGTGTGACCGTTCAAAATCGACCATGTGTGACGAAAGGCCATTTTTGTACTAGTGCACCTCCTCTGATTTTTGACTTACCTTTTCTACCATCTCCTCTGCTTTGACTCCTACCACCACTGCTTTGACCTATACCACCACTGCCTTGACCGCTACCACAAGTGCCTTAACCCACACCACCACTCCCAACACCTCTGCCACCACTGCCTTGACCCATTCGAACACTCCCATCACCTCTACCACAGGTAGGTCTTACCTTGCTTCCCCTTGACCCTCTATCACTACCTCTTGCAGAAGCATATGTTCCACAATCAGTTACTCTACTTCTAAAATGTGCTTTAGTGACCTTTGGGGGTTCGGGAACATGTTCTTTATCAAAACTGGCTTTGTTGTGGTCTGTTTACATGTGAATTGTTCTCAGACTCAACTTTCAACTTTTTTTTTCCTAGGCCTCCCTGTAATTGTTCTAAGTATAGGTAGGGCTGAGCATCGCAGACCGAAAACCGCCAGAACTGAAGGACCAGGGGTCCGGTTTAGGTCTGGGCTTTTTCCTTAATTCGGTCTCGGTTCGGTTTGGTCCGGTTCGGTCTAGTCTTATGTAAAGCTCGACTATTATGAAATCTTAGACCGGACCGACCAAAGGACCAGACCGGACTGAACACATTCGGTCCGGTCCTCGGTCTAGGTTTTTGGGCTTTTTCGGTCTCGGTCTTGGTTGGTCCGGTCTTAGACCGATGCTCACCTGAAGGACCTTAGATCTAGCTTTATCACCTAAGAATATGATGTTAGAGAGAGATGGAAGAGCTAGAGAGAGAAAGTAGAGAGAGAGAGGTGGAGAGCACTATGTGTAAAATAAACCTTTGATTAGCATGAACTCCCACCCTTCCTAACAAGCTTAGGAGGGTATTTATAGTTTTTACATATGCCTCCATGGGCTTTCTTTTGGGCCAAGACATTAAGGCTTTTACATAACTTTAATAAACTAGCATTTTACTAACTATTACATGAATATATTTAACTAGCTACTTGACTCAATAATGATCGTCAATTTTAATCCTAACAATCTCCCCCTAAGGGACGATCATTGAGATCTCTCTTTGATTACATAAATGATCAACACTTCTAATGTTAACATCACCCCTAAGTATAGGTGGCAAAAACGGTGGAATGTCTATTCTTTTCCACATTGTACTTCCAAACACATGTTTAACAGTACTGGTAAGCTTCAAACCACTTCTTATGGCTGTACTAGTGATCAACTCCTTCATCAAGGTCTCTATTCCTGCATATAAGCAACAACTGAATGCATACATGGAACTTCAGGAACTTCAGATAGCTCCTACATCCTACACACACATTTTTTCAAATGTAAGTTGACATTATAACTTTCATGGCAATTCCTAACTTATAGTTCTTGAAAGCCACTAGGATACACCAACCAATGTTTGTGGACAACACATATCAGTTAGTATTTTTTAACTTAATTTATTAAGAAACTTATGTGAATATATAAAAGATTGTACCTTTACTCTTTTTTCAGTTACTCTAATCTCTTTCTGATGGATGGGGTGATTTTGTCTTGTGATTTAGTCGTTTTAGTATAGGTTTATTTTTCCAAAGAAATACTCGTGAAAGTATTTCCCCGGGTCGTTCTCCCAGCGAAGGTGTGAATGGAATCTCAAATTCCCGGTTCGTGAAACGTGTCGTGAAAGTGGAAAAAATGATTTCAAAGAGATTTACACTAATGAATATGAGAATGAAGTACAATTAACCAATTAAGCACGTAAATCAAGTAAACAAACCTAAAACGAAATGTAGAATTAAAAACGTAAGCTTAAACGTAAATAAAACGTAAACGCGCGAAATAAAACGTGAATTTTAAGCAATACTAATCCTATGGGCTTGAAAATAATTTTCCTAAGTTAAAAATGATAAAAGAAAATTTTGAGAAAAAGAAAAATGTTTTTTTTTGACTTTTTATTTAATTATTATGGATTAAAAACTAATTTAACTAATTAAAAATTAAAAGAAAATGGAAATTTAGTTAGAAAAATGCAAAATAAAATTTGAAAATTCTAAAATAACTAAAAACTAATTTTAAAACTGAAAATATATTTTTTTGGCTCTTTGTGTAATTTTTATGAATTAAAAACTATTTAAACTAATTAAAAATTCAAATAAAATTGAAAATAAATGGGAAAAATACAAAATTAATTTCTAAAAATCTAAAATAAATGAAAACTAATTTCTAAAATATTTTTAGATTTTTTTAGGCTTTTTCTGATTTTTTTGGATTTTTGGTATTTAAAAAATGATTTAAAAATACTAATAAACTAATATTAATTATTAAAAGTACCAAGTGGACTTGGAAAAATCTGAAAAAATTATGGAAAATCTAAAATATTATTATGAACTTAGGAAAAATAAATTGGATAAGCTACTAAGTCCTAATAAGCTGAATGACCGAATAAGCAGTTGGATAAGAACTTATTAATAAGCAATACCTAACGACTAAACACCAAACTGTCACAGAGGGACCAAACAACTCATATAAGCTCAATACAACTTAGTATAACCAGAAATGTGCTTGAGATAAGCAAATGGGCTCAAACGCAGTATCAATAAGCTCTAGGATATAAGCAGTTATGCACCAAACCACACCACAAGCTCACAGTAGGTCCAAACAACTTATTTAAGCACTAATCACCAGAAAAAACACACAGAATAAGCTGATTAAGCAATATAATGCAGAAGCAAAATAAGACAGACAAAGTGGCCAATCAGCCTTACTTAATGATTAATTCTAAGTCACCTAATGAGTTAAATGGTGCAAAGTAAAAGCACATTTGGAAACCCTATACTACTGGCTACCTAGAAATCTAAAAAGCCCCAAATCTAATCAACAATTGAGCCTATAATTTATTCCTAGATCAGTTGCTTTTTAAGAACCTATGGCTGCAGATTTGACTTTTCGTTTTTACCTAATATTTGACTAAAGTGAATTTTAACTGCCTAAATCTTTTCCTAAATGATGGATTAAGCTAATTTAAAACTAGATTAGCCTAAGTGTACCCTAATTCTAATAACTTGCAAGATCTCAGGTTCAACAAACTACTTATGCTAACTGAAATGTACATGGAAATGATTGTTTGACTTTTAGCTATGAGTCCTACTTGTTATGCTTAATTTGACTCAACTTAACCCATAGTAGTCTACTTATGCAAAAGACACAACCAGAAACCACCAATAGTTCATCAACCTACCCTGATCCAAACACCCCTATAAGTGCACAATTATACTACAAATCTGAAATCTAAGCTATCTCTTACTGTTCTTATGATTGTATCAGCAATATTAATTATTAATAGGACTAAGTGAACCAAAAGTAACAACACAAAACAACAGGTAACTAAATATTGCAGGCTAAACTAAATTTTGAACAGTCGAGGAGATCTAATGAACTAAGGTATGCAGAAACTAAACTTAGGCCTAAAATTAACTCTAATAAGCAGTAAAAGCAGATATAAGCTAAAAGCTACAACTAAATAAGCTATAATAAAGAAGGGAGCAGAAATGAGGAATATCAACTTACTAGACTTGAGCAGTTTGAAATGGAAAAGGCTATGAAATAAAGAGATAAGCTCAACTAAGCTATGAGAGAGCTTATTGAGCTTATCCAGAGGTTATTGAAGCTTATATAAGCTTATCACCTCATTGCAATCTTATTTATTATTATTATTATTATTATTATTATTATTATTATTATTATTATTATTATTATTATTATTATTATTATTATTATTATTATTATTATTATTATTATTATTATATGAACTGAATTAATAATGAAAGGTAGAATTAAAACAGAAACTAATGTAATAGTAAATAGAATTAACTCAATAACTAAATAAGTAAAAGCTGGAATTGCAAATATTAAAAAAAAAAAAAAAAAAAAAAAAAAAAACCTCAGTACATTAAGAAAAAGGGATTACAATGAAAACAAAAATTAAAGCTAACAATTACATAAAATCCTACACTATCCTAAACTAATCCTAAAAACTACACACCCAATCGTTGGTGAGGAGGGGGTTTATATAGGTGAGTAGGGGTGAGGTCCTTCATAATACAGGCTGGCAATCCACATCCATTTGTGCTTCTTTGGAGCTTTTTAATCCCTTGGATTGATTTCTAGATAATTCCATCCACTCTTGGCCGTTGGATTAATTTCCCAATGATTTGGACACACACTTTCACACGGATAGCCAACGTGTCATGCTCTGTCCTTGCTGTCAGGTTCTAGAAACACCCAATGATTGGGTAATTTATTTATTGTACGAGGTAATTGGAGTGTTGGTAATTCTAGGGTTCTTTTATTCTGGGTAAAAAAATTGGTTTGGGGGCGGGAATAAGGTTTTGGGTGTTTTTATTATTGGTTGACCGGATGTGGGTGTTTGACCGGGTAAAGGTGGGTGTGGATTGGTTATTTTGGGAAGGGGATTGGGCTGTTGAGTTTTGGGCCTTGTGGTTGTTGGATTTGTAAAGGGTGTTGGGATTTAATTTGGGTTTATTATTGTTTTGGATCTGGTTGTTGGAGTAGTAATTTTAGACAAGGACCAATATTGTATTTTCAGAAATCTCAGGAACTAATTATGTAAATCTTCCAAAGTATTTTCCAAGGGCTTTTCTTGATTATTTCTGAATCATGGAGGACCTCTTTTGAATTTTCTTCGAATATTACTCCAAGGGACTATTTTTGTAATTTCCTGAAAGATGAGGGACTGAAGTTGCCAATCTCTTTAAACTTTGACCAGGGACTAATATTGAAACTTTCTGAATCTCTGAGGACTTTTCTTGACTTTATGAGCTTACTTTAATCATTAAGCTTCCCTGGCTCCGGCTTTTGACCTTTTTCCATTCTCGTGCTCGTTTTTGTCGGTTTTAACTTTGTTTGTGTCCATTTTTCACATATCCGTGCCTGCACATACACAAATACAAAAACACACATTCTCTTGGCATATTTGGTTAGTATTTGGTATTTTTGGTCTGATTTAAGGCCTAAAAAGGATACGTGAATAAGCACACATCATCTTGCAACTACATAGCTTTTCTATTCATAGAAACCAATCTTTGCATCAAGAAAAGCCTAATATCTTCCAGCATTGGATAATTGGTTTGCTTCTTTGAAATAAGATTGCCTATTGAAACTTTCTGAAATTTCATTTTCAAATGCAACACATTTTATGTTAGAATCGTATTTTTATTTATAAAAAGTGTCGGTCATTAATGTATTGTTATATGTTGCTTTAGAATATCATTATGATGAGGTTTATGCTTAGTATTCATGTTTTGTAAAAGTCTAAGGGCCATTAATGTAATAATGTAAAACATAAGCGATGCCCTAGACTACTAGTATAATTACTCTTGTAAACTCGCTACAAGTGGTATCATTCGCCAAGGGATAATATAGGTTGATTTAGGTTTGATTTGGTAGAGAAAAACTTGGTTAAAAGTGCATTTCTTAAGATCTCGGTTACTGTTCATCGCTATCTTAGCGAGTTAGGTAAATTTCTGTGAGTTAGGTTACTTTTCTGTTGAGTTAGGATTTATTGGTTCTATCGAGTTTGGAGTTTACTTAGCGAGTTTGAAATTTTCTGGCAAGTTAGAGCTAAGTTTCAGCGAGTTAGACTTAGGTTTCTGCGAGTTAGCCTTTCTTTATAGCGAGTTTAGTTATAATTGGCGAGTTAGCCTTTTACCTTATCGTACATCGAGTAAGGTTATTTGTGGCTACTAACTAGGGGAAACTCTGCTCAAATTAAGTTTACTTATCGAGTTTGACAAACATCCTAATACATACCGAGTTTGACAGAAACTGAAACATACCGAGTTAGACAGAAACTGAAATATACCGAGTTAGCATTTTCTGAGGTTACCGAGTTAGGATTTTCTGAGCTTATCGAGTTAGTGACTTTCCTTGTTACCGAGTTAGAGACTCAAGATTCTTACCGACTTTCAGCTCTTAGCAAGTTAACCGAGTTACAACAACAATCTTACCAAGTTTTTTTTGCGGGAAAATTTAAGTAAAATTTATTTTTTACAGGAGACTAAACGTTCAATTTTTACGCGAGATTTAAATTTTCGTATAAGGTTGAAAATTTTGGCCCGAAATTCAAATTTTTAGGCCAAAATTCAAATTTTTTGGGTAAAATTTGGCGTCAAAATTTTTTTAACTCAAAATTTTCTAGTAACCTTAGAATTTCATTTAATAGTGATTTTCAAATTTGGGCGAGAAAAATTTTCAAATTTTATTTTTGGAGGGAAAATACGAAATCACTAAAATAATTACCGAGAAAGAATTTTCAACTTCACCAAAACCATCTAATCTACAACAACAACCTTTGTTATCTTTCAAAAGATCCTAAGAACAACTTTTCATTTAGAAGTCAATCCATGGCAACACAACAAGATATTCATGCTGCCGGTGCCGAAAACCGACCTCCCATGCTGTCAAAGGGTGGATACTCACAATGGGCTAGTCGTATGATGCGCTATCTTAAGAGCAAAACAAATGGAACACTTCTTGTCAAATCCATTGTGGATGGACCCTTCAAACCAATACAAGTTCTAGACCCTGGAGATCCAAATGGAACCCCCCCAATACAACCATTCTATAGAGATCAGAATGAGACTGAGTACACTGAGCAACATAGACAATAGATTGCAGCAGATGATCAGGCATTTCATTACGTCGTTCTTGGTTTACCTGAAACCATTTATGCTACTGTTGATAGTGAAGTAAGTGCTCATTCAGTCTGGGAAAGAGTCAAGAGATTAATGTATGGGACAGACATCCGGAAACAGGAAATGGAAACACAATTGCTTAAGGAACTTCACAAGTTTACTTCAATTCCTGGTGAATCCATAGAGTCGTACTACCACAGGTTCTGTAAGATCATGAATGATTTATCAAGACACAACCTCAGTCAGACAAATATTGCTAACAACACCAATTTTCTGAATGAGTTGCAACCAGAATGGGGAAGATACGTCACTATTGTGTATCAGACAAATAATTTACATGAAGTGACTTATGATCAGCTGTACGACTTCTTGAAGCAAAATCAAGCTGAATCTAATGAAGTAAGGGCTGAATTGCTAGCTAAAAAGCATGATCCACTAGCATTAATGGCTAATACATCAACACCTTTACCAGTGAACACACAACAACCATCACCATCTTCCACTCACAACTACATGCACCCATCCTACATTCAACAACCAAGACCTGTCTACCAACAACAGTTCTACCCACAACAACAACAACATGTTATTCAACAACAACAATACCCACAGTTCCAAGAACCAGAATTCACTGATAATGATGAAGCTACTGCAGCCTTGACACAAGCGTTTGCTTTTCTGACAAAGGCATTCCAAGGAAGTTATTCTACACCAACTAACAACAACCAAAGGATTTCATCGAACACTCGCAACAAGCAAATTGCTCAGCCGAGTTTCAATATGGGCAATGAAGGCCAAATGGTTGGAGTTATAGGGAATCAACAGGGATATGTTACTGGATTTCACATGGGTAATCAGAATATGCATTAGTTGGGTCAGTATGCAGGGAATCAGTACGGTCAGTATACAGGGAATCAGATGGGTCAGTTTGTTGGAAATCAGAGGGGTCAGAATGTTGGCAATCAGGCAATGGGTAATCAGAATAGGAATGTGGCAGCTCCAGTTGTTGGGAATTATGGAAATGTGAATCAGGGTAATCCGGTAAAGTGTTTCAACTGCCAAAGAGTAGGTCATATGGCAAGGAACTGTCCTACTAAGCCGAACAAGAAAGATCTAGTGTATTTTCAGAAAGCAGTACTGTTGGCACAAAAAGAAAAGGCAGGGTTTCAGTTGAATACAGAGGAACATGATTTTATGGCTCTTATGGATGAAATGGAAGACAAAGAGGATATCGATGCGAACTGCATATTCATGGCGAATCTTCAGGAAGCTAAGTATGACACGGATTCTGACACACTTCCTGTTTATGACACCAATGCACCATCTGAGGTATCAAATTTAAACACATGTCATAATAATGATATATTTGATATGTCTCCTCATGAGGAACAGCATTCTGAGAAGCAAGCACCCACTTATGATACATCCCTGGACACGCCAAGTAGTAGCAATACTCCTTCAACAACTCCAGATGTGAATCATAATAGAGGCTTCGTTTCACCGCATGCTGAGAATGATGAGGAAACACGTGCTTTATTTGAATCAATATTAAATAATTGTGGTATTGAGATTGAGAAGGTTAAAAAGGTCAATCGCGAAGTTAAGGCCACGAATGAGAAATTGACCACTAAGCTTGAGAGATACAAGGAAAATGCAAAAAGTTTTCAAATTCACAAAGAACGCGAGTCAGAACTTGAAATTGGTTATAAGAAGTTACTTGTGAAAGATAGGGAATGGAAAAACAAGTTTGCTAATCTTGAAATAAGTTCAACAAAAACCATTAACTCTTTAAAACAAGAAATTTCTGAGTTAACAAACCAACTTTCAAAACAAAAAACAGCTTATACTAATCTTGAAAAAGAAATGGATGAGTTGAAAAAGGACTTTGCAAAGAAAGAAGATAAACTTTTGGACGAAATCGTAGAGTTAGAACACATGATTGCACATCTAGAAGAATTAGTGGTTAAGTCGGGTCAGTCAAGTCAAACAATGAAAATGATTTCAAATCAAACTAATCCGATTTACCATACGAAAAATAAAAACACAAATCCTTGTAATCTCAAGAAAGCTCAGCAAGAACAAAATGTTTTGTATAATGGTAATGTGATTTACACCAAACATGATCCTCCCGTCGTTCGGGATTCTGTGGAAACGATGGAACTTGTCGAAGAGAGGATTACTAAAATGAAACAAAAGGATTTGAAACCGATTGATTACAAAAAATTGAACAAACTTTTAGGAATTACTTTTGTTCCACAAAAACAACCATCAGTGTTTTCCATAAAATGACCATTCTCAAAAATATTTTCTAAGAAAGTAGTTGCTTCCAAATCGATTTCTATCATGGAATAGATTTCCTCAAACAACACTTTTAACACAAGTGCTGCAAGGGGATATCTTGATGATCTTAAAACCAGAATTGGGCAACTTAAAACGACTTTAGAATATAAAACGAGACTTAATGAGATCAACTGGAATTCCACGGTTCATTTACAGCTTAAAAAGATTCTTGAAAGTGATTTTGCTCCTCAAATTAATAACATTTATGCTCATGTCATTCATTTTGAACAAGCATTTTTGAAAGAAACAGTTGACTTCGTCACGGATCACAAATCCATGATAAAGAAGGCTAATGAATCTTTTGAGCAACTCAATGTTTTGGAAAACCTAAATGATTCTCTCTTCGAAGTCGTTATGACTACTGATATAATGTCTATCATCACACAAACATATTCGGTTCAAGACGATGAAAGACTGAGAGCTGAGACCTCCGAAATTGTTTCCAAATATGAAAATGCTCTTATAAAGCTTGAAAAAGAAAATGTGTCATGTTTTAAACAACTTGATTGGAAAAAGGAAGAATGCAAGTATGACAAACTGTCGTATGAGCGTTCCTTCAAGAACATGAAAGAGCAAAACGATCTTTTGAGGGCTCAGCTTGAAAGTCAAAAAAGGAAGGGTGAGGAAACTAAGTTTGCAAAACCATCAACTTCGGAGAAACCAAATGTTTTAAACACGGTTCAAAAACCAAAAATGTCAATTTCACGGTTTGCTCCGAAAGTCGATGAGAAAAAGGATTTGACAAAACCAGTCACTCCAACACCCTTGCCCCAGCAAAGTAAAAATGAAAAGATTATTGATAAACAAAAATTGGTTGTTGAAAGTAACACAAATGTGAGTGCACCTGGCCCTTGTAGAAATAGTACACCAAATGTGACTACAAAAACTGTTAAAGAATCTGTTGGTTCTAACGACATGGTCCACAATCACCATCTAGAAGAAGCTAGGAAAAAGACACAACTTCGAAAAGACGGAATTTTAGGCGCAAAACCTAGTGTGATGAATTCTACAAGATTCCAAAGCACTGCTAGTAGTTGTAAACCATTACCTAGGAACAATCAACAAAACACTAGGGAGTGGCTTGCATCTAAGAGTAGTTGCGTAAAAGAGAATGTTAGGCACGTAGATCAAAACACCATGAATTCAAAGTCTTCTTCGAATAAAAATCAATCGCCAAATGACTATAGTGACAACGTTAAGGTTGCAGTTTTAAACAAAAATGTTGAATTTGTCTGTCCTACATGTCAAAAATGTGTTTTTTCAGCTAATCATGATGCATGTGTTGCACAATATATCAAGAAAGAAAATGCACGTGCTAAGGTACAATCCACTAAGAAACCAAATAGAAACAAACCCGTTGATAAGAAGCAAAAGGCTAAGAAACCTAATAGGTGGATCTCTACAAGACGTAGTTTTCCTCAAAATGAGACTTTCGCTGCATCTGAAAAGAAAACAACTCCTAGATCTTACCTTAGGTGGATTCCCACGGGAAAAGTTTTTAATACAGTTGGTCTTAGATGGATTCCCACAGGAAAGATTCTTGATTGTTGCACCAAGAGACAAATAATAGTAAAAATCATCAGGATAAGGAAGTAGCAACCACTACAACCATTGAAAGTGAACACCCTCAATGTGAGGAAATATGTACTTATAACACTGTTATTTGTGCAAATTCTTCTTCTGTGGATGTAGGTAATTGTGAAAGTGATGAGAGTTCATACACCCAATGTGGTAAAGAAGAACTTTACATCAACATCTCAAGTGGAAATCCTTTTCTTGTTTCTCTTTTAACTCCACTTTTACTTGTCACAGCTTAACTTTTTCTTTCTTCAAATCTTCTTTGTATATATTTTTTGAAAAACAAAATACAAAAATATAAAATTTTCAAAAATCCAAAAACATTATAAAATCAAAAAATCCAAAAATATTCTTCTCACAACATGTCTCTCGTATAAATCGATATTCTGTACGTATCTAGAAATGTCATTCAACAATGATACGGACATGTACAGATGCTTGAGCGAGAGTTTTCGAAAATGTTTTCTAAAACATGTCGTTTCTCAAAAGTTTCTTTACAATGGCTTGTAAGTACTTCAACTTACAACCCGTGCTTCAAAGTGAAATCTTTTCAAAACTTAAGTCCGGGTATATCAACTCCAAAAGATTTCAAATAAGGACTTAATCAAATGGCTTCTGGACACATCAGTTCAGGACCCCCGCTTCAAAGAAAGGAAAGTGCTTAATCAAACAAAGATTTCAATTATTTTTTGAGCACTTATCCTAAAACGAGAACCAAACACTTATCTGGCTTGAGTTTTCTTTAGAAAAACTTTCAAAATCTTTAAGCTCAAGACCACGATTGTTGATCTAATGATAAATTAGATTTTCAAAATTCTCTTACATTATGAGCACCACCTTTTTAAGATTTTTCAAAAAGATTTTCAAAATCTATCAAAATCGGTGCTCATCATCAAAATGACTTGTGTACACCTTACAGTGCACAACTCAAGTTTTCAAAGTAAGGAAAGTGTTACGCAAAATGATTTTCATCAACAAAGTGCACTTATCCTAAAAATGGACACTGTTGTATGCCTCAGTGCGACATTCCTATTCAAACAAAGAGAAGTCCTTGTTTTTTCCAAAAAACCTTGATGCAAAATTCAACAAATTTGAAACTTCTTTCTCTTTTAGAATTTTGCTTCAAGAAGACTCCTTCACTCTAAACTTAAAAAAAAAAAAAAAAAAAAAAAATTTTAACATTTCTCAAAAACATATGCGAGTTTTGAGGGGGAGTATTTCAAAAACAAACTTGTTCCGAATTCATAAAAAATGAAATATGTCTTTCTCTTCGAAAAGCTTTTTCTTAATCTGTTGATATCAAAAATATCACGATATGCTATTTTTGAGGGGGAGAAGATATGATTAAAATGTGATCAAAGATGTTTAAAGAATGTGACTGAATCTCAAAAGAGCTCGACTCAGAATGTACCAATGAATTGACGAAGCTTAAAATGTCAGTGATCGAAAAGACTTGTCCTGGACGGGTAATAATTTCAAGCTAGTCTAACTAGTGATGTAAGCGTGTCTTGAATAGGACTTGTCTGAGTAGAATGTACCGTATGGAGAGACTTTCTTTGGACTTGACCAGGACGGCTAATAACTTCAAGCTAGTCTAACTAGTGATGTAAGCGTGTCTCGAATCGGTCATGTTCACTGAAAATGGATCAATTCACAAAGTGCAAACTCCTCACGCATGTGCAAATTTCTTAAAAATCCATGAACACATGTGAAGGGGGAGTCCTTCAAAAGTTGCAAAACTCTCAAAGTGGTAACATCAATGTGTTTTATTATCATAAACACTTTGAGAGATTTTCATAAATGGTTTCTTGGCAATTATAGGATAGTCATGGAGTTATAAGGTGACTAAGGTTAGGAAAAAACCGTCCTATGATCCGCCAGAGCCGGAGGGATCTACCCAAGGACAATTCCAATAGATTAGAATTAGAAGTCCTTAGGTATGATTGAAAAAAAGGAGAAAATGAGAAAGGAGTAAGAAGGGGTTGAAGAATTAAAAAGAAAAGCAAATGAAAGGGTGAAAAGAAATAGCCCTCCATATGTTCAACCTTAGGGCAGACACCGGGTTCAATTCTTCTGCTACTGGTTGTTACTAAGGTGACACCGGTATTGAAGATAAAGACGTCATGGACCCAGTGACGCACTGCACTAAACCTTCTTAACCACTCAAGTTCTCTTAAAAGAGCTTGTTTCATTCTCACGGGGAACCGACGTAATCTATCGACCTGTCTCTTAGAGATGGTTGATATTGAAGTAGGAGACCTCTCCCTAATCTCCGCATAGGAAACCAAATGTGCACTTATCGAGTCTAGAGCCCCGAGATTCATCAAAAGATCTCATAGGAACACATGATATTTCTGCACTGGTTGTTCATCATTAAGGATGCCAGATGTAAACTTAAAAGTCCTACGCAGATCTTAGCAATCTGCCGAGAACGTTTATGAGAGAATTTACAAATGTATTTCTCAATGATTGAACGGAAATTCCTGCCAGGGTCAATATCAAACAGCCCTGACAGCAGGTCACTTCGGTAATTCTTTATGGGTTACACTTAGTGTTCGCGGTGGTTTCAAACGGTCTACAGTCGTGGAGTGATCCCCAGCGACTCACCCAATCATTGAGCTACTTAGTAGGTCTCGTAAGCTCCTTCGGGGGTATCTGACATGGGAACGGCCATGGTAAGCGTTAGAAGGAGTCTTCACACTATGCTTTTGACGATCTCTAATTCCTTATCTGTAAGTACCGGTTGTTTATTGCTAACTGTTTACCTGCAGCTATACATCATCTCCATGGCAAAAGATTCCACATGCTCATACATGCATCACAAAGTCAAAGGAAAGTTCTTACAAAGATCAAAGGATAGCAACAGTCAAAGAAAGATTCTACGCCAAAAAGAAGAATCTACAAAGTAAAGTGACAAAGATCAAAGTGAAAGAACGGGAATAACAAATGTATGTATGACAAATACTTAAGACGTATGAGCATGTTGGAATGGCATACAACCACCATAAACACAGAAGTGACGAAAGGCAGATGACATAATTGGATAACTTCAACAAACAATGAAGCATGATGAACTGGAATTATGATTCATCTAGTGATTCTTAAAGACGTGTAGAGCAATGAATGTTAAAGTTTAAAGACAAAGATGATGACGTCGCGCAACCTTCAATGACCAACACTTAGGGGGAGATTGTTAGAATCGTATTTTTATTTATAAAAAGTGTCGGTCATTAATGTATTATTATAGGTTGCTTTAGAATATCATTATGATGTAGTTTATGCTTAGTATTCATGTTTTGTAAAAGTCTAAGGGCCATTAATGTAATAATGTAAAAGATAAGTGATGCCCTAGACTACTAGTATAAATACTCTTGTAATACCTCATTTTGAGGTTGGTTCTCTTAGTTATATCAAGGTCATTATTTCACATACTAGAGTTCCCACTCATTCTTTCTCTCTACTTACTTTCTCTCTCTAAGATTTAGGCTTCATTCAATAGTGATTAAGGTTGTTCTACGGTCCTACATTTTACTTCCAAATGGAAAAAGGCTCTGCACCAACTATTAGGAGTCCTTTGAATAAGGTTATCGTAGGCCTCTGGATGCATGGACTTCATCTCTTAATCGTAGTGTGAAAATGCTGCTCAACTGTTGATGAAACAGCACTCCAAAATAGCCTTTGTAAGTGCAGGCCACTAAACTTTGTTTTAAAATTTGCATAAACATGCCTTTTACACTTCGTATGTTCAGCATTTGCGAATCAATAATAATCCCTGTTTAAGACACACATATTCATATAATTATTAGCATAATATTATATGTTTAAATGGAACATTATAAGTATCAAAGTGGATGTTAAAGTTATCTTATGTACATCAGATATAATTGTTAATCTTGTCCCTTGCTACAAATTCAGATCTTCTTGTAACAATGATAAAAACCAACACCAATTATTATTGTTTTCAACCTTCACAAGTGCCCATGTGTTGGTCCAAAGAATTGTGTAAAACATGATAATCTTAACAGAATAACCAAATGACAACTAATAACACAAATTGTAATTTTCAACATTTATATTCTTATTAGAAATGAATCAAAGAATATATACCCAAGTGTTTGCTGAATAACACTTGGGATTGAATGGCAATGTAAACTCTCTAATTTTAGAGAGGAGGATCCTATCAACTATACAATACTATACTTTACATTTTGTATGTGTAGAATTGCTAGAACAAGAACCCTTTGGAGAATTGCTAGAACCTTCACCATCCTTGTTTCAACATTTAGTTAAACTAACTTTCTTCTTTTTAATAATTTTCTTTTTCACTTTTTTAGGTTTTTTTAGCATCAACAGTTGTAGAAAATAATTGCTTTTGGGCCTTCTTTTTCTTAGTAGTATACTCTGCAAATCTACATGCTTCCACATCCCTATCACAGAATACTAACACTTGCCTCAAATCATTCCTCTAAAACCGTAATTGATAACCATTTGCTACTTCATAATTCGCTAAACACAATTTCAACTGTCCAGCATGATTAAACCTCATTTCTAGTATAGGTTGCATTTGATTCAAAGGCCGTGAGGGATCATGTTTACAATAAATAACTCCTTTCTTAACTTCGAAACTAGGATCAATTGTACTTGAATCTGGTCTTCTATTTCTAGTTCTCTAGTATTAGGAGGGACATGTTCAAAGCTCTAAAGTGTCCACCATTACTACAAAGCTTATTAAGAAAAGGGTAATTTTAGTTATATTCGTAATGACAACATTATCCTCTCATTCAGTATGAAACTCAATAAAGTCTAAATCATCTTCCTCACTATAACAATATGCATCACTAGAGTCATAAGTTTCATCAACAGGCACATTTTCTGATTGATTTCAAAAATCTATTGCATCATTACCACGATGCTCTGTATACAAATCTACCACCCATTTACATTTATAACCAGCAGTTAAAAAGGCCTCAACATCCTCATCATTCTTAAGTTCAGTAATACCAACTCTTAATGCGATGCCTACTTTGCAATAATACAACCTTTCAACTAGGGCATGTACTAAACGTCTTAACTATTTCACGAACCTCTACAAAAAACATACCTTCGAAATTAATATATTTGATTTGCTTTTCGTCACCTTGCACATAACCAAAAGGATCACATATGAGACACCCATCCTGTTTTAGGTTAACTATGGAAACATTCTTATCAGGTTTACCTTTACCCATGTCTAATCGAAGTTTAATTGAAGCAGTTAGATGTAATTTGAAAATTAGGGTTTATGTTGAGAATCAGGAGAAAAACAGGCGATGTAAATGAGGTAATAAGTGTGGAAAACGGGTATTTATGATGGGTGGGGTTAATTAAAGCGTTAACCTAGATAACATGGATTAAAAAAATGAAAAGAAATAATATGTTACATGGACTTATAATTGTACTTGTTAACCGGTTTAGGGTCCAAAAATGGGTGAAGATTGGTAGTTTTGAAACAAATTATAATTGTACTTCGTCAAACATTTTTTTAATATAAAAGGACATGTAAAAGATATACAAATTATGCAACACAAGAGTAAGTCTATAATGAATCTTATGTTCAAACTTTTTCATAAGGAACTTCTAGTTATATAAATAATTAATCTTTAGAGTTTATTACAACTTGAGCTTATACATAATTAAATAGATTGAATAGATTCTATTCGGTTCCAAATGGTCACCTGAACTCAAAGGAATTAGCATAACCGCTGGTTATTATTTTAACAACTAAAAGGAGCTAAGTATTCCAAATCATTCACTATCAACCTACCTTTTCTCTTTTAAGCAAAATCTACGGCTGTTGCATTGCATTTAAACAAACGGTGACAATTGGCTAAAGACTGACTTTTGTGTCAAATTTTTGACGAAAGAAGTGGTGATGACCACAACAAAATAAAGTTTAGGTACTAAAAAAGTGTAGCAATTTAATTTTGTTAATTGTTGATCTTCCGAATATTTCGAGTCGTGTACATAAAGCTAGCTTTTTAGAAGAAACAATATGAGTTTATGATTTCTAGTTAAACTTTATATATTTTGGTTTAGCTAAAAGGATTGTATTATACTAGAATAGAGTATACTGGAAGAATCTGAAATTGTCGATGTATTATTAGCTTCTTGTTAGTTCTTGTTTTATCTTTATAATATAATTGTCTTTCAGTCAAAATATATGCATCATATTTTTGTCACTCTAAGAAACACGTAGGTTAAAATACTAAGGAATCTTATATGTGACAAGTAAACCAACATGATCATATAGAAATTGTAAAACCCAAACTTAAAAAAAAAAAAAAAAAAAAAAAAAAAAAAAAACACTGTTTATGTTTTATAAATGGGATAATTGTTCAAAAATGTATACAACTTGTATTTTTTCTTTTGTATATAGTGAACTTTTATTTTATTTATTTTTAATATATTTATCATAGTGCCTAATAACTCTTATTGTATGTATTGTTACGGTGTAATGTTGAAGTGACATATTTTAATTATATTTGTTTCGTTGTTGCCTTGGCAACTTGTAAATGAAATAAAATAAAATAAAATAAAATAAAGGACAATTTCTTGAAAACCTATTCAATTTGACACATTTTCTTTTCGCATATACTCAACTTTTAAAGTTTCTTACAATACTTATCATAGTGCTTTACAATTCCTACTGTATGCACTTTTTGTTTGAATCAAATCATCGATTGATCAATACAAAGCTACAATTTCATCTTCCAAGTGAGAAGCCCTAATTTGATAGAAATAAAATTGGGGCTCTTGTGTTTGATATGTTGGATTTGATCGATTAAAAGCTTGAATATAAAAATTTCGTGTTTTTTCTCCCGCAAGGGTGGCCAGATTTGTAGAGGTTGGTGGCAGTGGTGGTGATGGTTGAGGGAGGGAAAAAAAATAGTGGTCCATTTTTTATGCCTATTATGCATGACCTAGTTATAAGAAAGAAAGATGACTTCTCAAAAGATGTGGTTTTTATTTTTTATGTTGCATCAAATAAATTGTTGTGGTAAATACTGTAGGAATTATCAAGCATTATGACTAGTACAATAGGAAAAATTAAAAGCTGAATGTATGAAAAGGAAAAAATAACAAGTTAGAATGCAGTTTTAACAATTATCTCTTATAATCTTTTGTTTAATTTACACTAGGATAAGGTAATAACAAAACAAATATTTTCAAGATCTGTCATGTCAACACCAAATCATAAAAATACATACAATATTAATTATTAGGCACTATTGATAATATAATAAGAATATACAAGTTCACTCTATTCAAAAGGAAAATGTGATAAGTTAGGTACATTTTTTAAGCAATTATCTTTTTATAAATTTATAATGAATATTTTTTCTTCAAAAACCGTAAAAACCGTAGGTGTTAACTATGAATGTCATAAATCTCTTTAATTGGTTAAAATACTAAACGAATTTATTAGACAAAATGATTGTGAAAACAGAGGCTGTCGAGCTGATATTAGAGGTATCTTTCTACATGAAAACTAGTTAGTGACGAGGTCAAAGAGAATGTATAAAAGTACGAACTTTGGAATGTCATAAACAAAACATAATAACCTAATAAAATGCATCAAGTTGAAAAGATTCACTAAAAAGAAAACCTAATTTGCTTTAGAAATTGCCCTACACCATAGTTGTCACTTTTTTTTATATAGTTACCTCCAATAGTCACTTTATAGACTTGTAGATCAAGAAACATATCCCATTAAGTTATGTATACTAGTGCTTATGAGTTTTTAAGGGAAAAAAAAGCAATATAGTCACTTTATAAGAGTCATTCGAATATGAAGATTATATACCCGACAATTCTCGGCCGCAAGCTTTTGCAATGATGTATGGTTAAAAAACATAGAACGAATAACACGAAGATACAAGTATAAAGGGTATAGAAAAGCAATGGCCATGATTGAGACATGAGCAACGGCACTAAAGAATCTCCATGCATACAATATAATGAAATAAATGATTACGCTCAGGTATTTTGATTTGTTGATTTTTTTAAAGAAAAAGACTGATATGTAGTAAGCAATACCCCAAACTACAAGAAAAGCTGGACTTGGACATGTAAAAGTTAAGCGAGAAGATATGCATGTGAATCGACATTGATTGTCATTACATATATATGCTACTACATTAAGAAGAAGATATATATTCGACACACCCGTGATACGATCAAAGTTTTTAGACACTCGATCAAACTTTTATGAAGTAAAATGTTTGACACACCCATGCTAGGATAATAAAATTTTGATTTCATATGGTTAACAATAGTGAATTTGGATTGAAGTGGATCTTCGATCCTAGGAATGCTAGCTTTGTAATCCAAAATTATACTCGTAACTGTAGTTTTTTTGCCGGGTAAAAGTCAAAAATGATAAACAAGCTTTCTCATATGTACCAATATGATAAACATGGTCATTTATGTACCAATATGCTAAACCAAAGTTGAAATTATGTACAATAATGGGTAATTCTTCATATCTTCATCTCTTACATTTGCATCATTAGTCCTTTATACTAACGGCCTTTAGTCCAGTTAGCTAAGTCTAATTGCAAAGTGGCAATGTTAGTCCTTTACACTAACAGTTATTTGCAACGTTAGTTCTTTATACCAACGATCGTTGCAACAATTGCCACGTTAGTCCTTTATATCAAAGATCGTTTGAAACATTAGCCTGAAAAAAAAAAATCTAAACTAAAAAATTTCAAAAAAAATTCTAAAATAACTTTATTTCTCGAACAACTTTTTTTCCGAAAAAAAAATTCTAAACTTTTGTTTAGAAACAAAATTCTATTTTTTTTTCTAACAATATTTCTAAAAAAAGCTTTTTTGTCTAAAAACTTTTTTTTCGAGAGAAAATAAAAATTGAAATTATTTTTTAGAAAAAAATTTCTAAAAAAGACAATTTTTTCTAAAAAAAAATTTTGAAAAAAATTCTAAAATAACTTTATTTGTCGAAAAACTTTTTTCTCGAAAAAAAAATCGCAATTTTTTTAGAAACAAAAACCAAAATCTTTTTCTAAAAAAAGTTTTTTTGTCGAAAAACATTTTTTCCGAAAAAAATAATTCAAAATTTTTTTTTAGACAAAAAAAAAATTTAAAAAAGAATTTTTTTTTCTAAAAAAGACAATCTTTTCTAAAAAAAATTTTGAATTATTTTTTTTTGGAAAAAGAGTTTTCGACAAAAAAACTTTTTTTAGAATTTTTTTTGAACTTTTTTTTTGATTTTTTTTTGAAAGTTTTTATTTTAGATTTTTTTTCCGGATTAATGTTGGAAATAAACTTTTTTTAGAAATTTTTTATTTTAGATTTTTTTCCGGACTAATGTTGCAAATGATCTTTGGTATAAAAGACTAACGTGACAACTGTTGCAACGATCGTTGGCATAAAGGCCTAACGCTGCAAACGACCGTTAGTGTAAAAGACTAACATTACCACTTTGCAATTGGACTTAGCTAACTGAACTAAAGACCGGTAGTATAAAGGACTAATGATGCAAATGTAATAGATGAAGATATAAAGAATTACCCATTATTGTACATAATTTCAGCTTTACTTTAGCATATTGGTACATAAATGACCATGTTTACCATATTCGTACATATGAGAAAGCTTGTTTATCTTTTTTGATTTTTACCATTTTTTTACCTCTAGAAGCTAGAGGTTTGAACAAAATTTCGCCATCCAAAAAGAAAACCATGAATTTTGTTATGTATGTCCTTCTAATAAAAACGTCCTAATATATCTTTGTGCTAATTTTCATTTCTTCAAAAAGCAGTTATGTTAAAACTTAAAAGCATTCATTATGAAATCTAAACAATTGCTTAACCATTCATTTTGCTATGAAGTACTATCAGTGCTGTAGCTTGTTTGGTGGTTGTATGATATTGCATGGTCAAGTTGTTACAAAGTTTATTCAAACACAATCTTTTATATAATACAAGAATTACATCATTTTGGAGTGTTTTTGTAAAACCCTTCTCATTGAAAAAAAAATTGGACCAATAAGAGAGATCGATTTTGACACATAAGTGAAATTAAGCAATATGATTGGCCAATAAAAAGTCAAAATTGAATTGATTTTGGTCAAACTTTAATAAATTTGGTGGAGAATTTGATTGATAAAAAAAACACATAAAAATATAGGTGTCAAATTTATGAAAATAAAAACTTAAGAAAATAGGAGGTAATTAATAAAACTTTAGTGGTTGAATTTTAAATATATTAGAGTTAAGTGTAAAATTACAAGTCTTCATGTTTTTTAATAAATTTAGATAATAAACAATTAACCCCTTATACTTTATAATGTTAACTTTGTTTAAAATTACATGAGTAATAGTATTAGGTTAGGTTTTTCTTTTCTTTTTCTTTTTCTTTTTTCTTTTACTTTCATCAATTAAAGTAATTTTAGTAAATATGCGAATTAGTTTTAATATACGTTAAATATTTTTTAAACTAACATTAGTTTTAAACTTTAATTCATTAGAATATTTTTTTAAATAAGGACTCATGTTACTATATAAAAGTTTAATTTATGCGTACATGGATTTGAAGTACGGCTAAATTATTAGTAACGGGAATATAAATAACAAATGGTAAGCATCAGTTACTTTGATATGAAGATAAATATACGCGATTCTACTTATAACAACAACTCATGATATTGTTATTTAAAACTTATATATGGATATCCATAAAAACATTTTAAAAAACTTTACGGAGCATATTTTAACTTCATCAACGCTCATTATATGCCACTAAATTCGCACATTTTTTACAACATGATATCAATAGTTAAAGTTAAATAACAATATTAACCTCAAACTCAACATCTCTGTCAGTTAAAAACGTTATACAAAGCTAATTATTAAAAAACAAACAAACAAAAACACATCGGTTAGATAGTCATTCTTTAATATAAAAGGTGTTTTCTTTAAATTATAAAAAAAAAATGCATGCATCACAATCCTTATTTGATAAGAATCACCTCCTAAATAAAAAAAAAACAAAAAAAACTACATAACGAAAATATAAGTAAAAGAAATACCACAATTACAAAACACATCGTAAATTGATAGCACGAGTTTGCAAAACTAAAAGCATATATTACTAACATCTCATGCAAGTCAAGTATTATCATATGATTTTACTTGAATAATAAAATATAATTTTTAATCCAAAAGTATTCTCCTAAAATAATAGGTAGATTAGAACATATATACATATGTTTTTTTTTTTTTTATCTTTAGTCCACTAAGTAAAACTATTTGAAACATGTTAAGTGGTTTATTTTTTAATCGATAATAATACATAATCAAATCAAAATTTTAAAACTCTGTGCGTGCACAGGTATTATAACTAGTATCATAAAAGCAAAGTGATAAACCATTAATTAACTGAAAAGACGTATTATTGGATCCAAATCAATCCCGCTTTGAACAAAAAGAATGGTGATTACACCTGCAAGATTAAACTTTGTTTTATTATAACTAGCTCAACAGTGTCTTCATGCCACCTGTAATTAACACCTAATTAACTTAATAAATTTATAGTCTATAAATAAGGTGATACCCCAGGTGCTTTTTTGTTGAGCCATTGAATTCCAACTGTAGAAAAAAAAGACCATTTTTCTTTTGATTATTCAAGCAAAAATGGCTGTTTTCTCAAATATTCAACATCCTTTGACTTTTGCTTTTGGCATCTTAGGTGCGATTTTGACCCGATTTCTTGATTCTTTTTTCTTTTCTTTTTTTAAAGTTTTATTATTAAGTAGTTTAGTTTTTTCCATGGAGATCAGGGTAGTCGTCATATGTTGATACTTAGTTTAAAGTTAGTTTAGTTATAAAGTTTCTTGTCTCTTACTTGTTTCAAACAATTTAAGAGTACATATACTAGTATTGTACTTAATAGTTATTAATACCATCACCATTTTTTATACTTTAATGACGAAATTTCTAAAAAATATGCAAGTTTGTAACTAAAATATTTCATATGAGGCCTTAGAAAATAGACTATGGTTACTTAAAGGATTATTCGACTATCAGCTTTTGTAATGCATGTTGTCATCTTTTAGTTCAGATAATAAAATTAATCAAGTTCTATATTTGTTTAATTACCATCTCGACAGTTAGTTAGCGTTAGTTTACGTGAAATTGACGCTCTATCTTTTTCATGCAGGAAATATGGTATCCTTCATGGTGTATCTTGCTCCTGCGTAAGTTGTTATCTATTATATTATTCTTTATTGAATTTTTTAAGTAATATATTTATTTTTATTTTTGAAATCCATAATTAACATGTTCAAGAAAACTATACGTCAATAATGCATGCAGGCCAATATTCTATAGAATCGTCAAGAAAAAATCAACACAAGGTTTTCAATCGTTACCGTATGTTATGGCTCTCTTTAGCTCCATGATCTGGATATATTACGCGTCACTTAAAGCTGATGCCACCCTTCTCATCACCGTTAACGCCTTTGGTTGTGTCATTGAGACCCCTTACATAGCCATTTATATTGCTTATGCCCCCAAGAACGTAAAGGTAATTAACTAATTAACGTCCAAATATTATTATAGTTTGCTTGGTATATTATAAATAAGCTTAGTTCAATTAATTTCCATTTGGAGTTGCAGATGCAACTTACAAAGCTCGTTGTATTGTTGAACTTTGTGGGATTTTGTGTAATTGCTCTTTCGACTCATTATCTAGCTGAAGGTGAAACGCGAGCCCAGATTCTTGGATGGATATGCTTGGTCAGTTCAGTTAGTGTATATGCAGCACCTCTAAGCATAATGGTATGGAAATTTGGAACTCATTTTTCTGTTTGCGATTAAATAATCTAAAGTATCGATCGATTTTACATGTAGTACATCTTATGTACGTACAGAAAAAGGTGATAAGAACAAAGAGTGCAGAGTTCATGCCATTTGGGTTGTCATTTTTCTTGGCTTTGAGTGCTGTTATGTGGTTCTTCTATGGCTTTCTTCAAAAAGACATCTACGTTGCGGTAATTTGTTCTCGTTTTTTTTTAAATGATAATTTGCATGATGATGTGTATTCATGTATTATATATATATATATATATATATATATATATATATATATATATATATATATATATATATATATATATATGCTCGTACCATGTTAGGGAAAGTCTAACCTTATGACACTAGAATATTTTAATCACCACATATAGTTACTATATCTATAAAATTAGGTTTCATAAAAGACTAAAAAACATGAACTTGTGCATGTCTATATCATGATCTTAATTGTAGTACAGATATTATGTCGTGATGGCTAATCATTTGTCTTGGATTCTAATCTTTAAGAGTTTAATGATTAATTAGCCTTATAATATTGACTAGGATATTGAATGATTGTGTCAATAAAATTATAATACTTTTAACAAGACCTTAATTTCATGGAAACTTCATAACCTAAATATTTTGCATGCATGTTTCACAACTATGCTTTTATCAGGATTAAAAGGAAAGTTTAAGACACTAATTTATTCAGCAAGTGTGGTGATTAGCATGTTTAATTTATGTGCTTAATTTTATGTTTAACAAAGATTTTAACACATGTGGTAAAAGTAAAATATAACTTTAGGCTATGATATTTCAGGTGCCAAACATGATCGGATTCGTGCTTGGAGTTGTACAAATGGTAATATATTTAGTTTATAGGAATTCTACGACAAATAATATCAAACTTGAGAAAAAACTGCCTACTTCTATTCCGACTCTCGACACATGCCCAGCTTACGAAGCCCCTAAACATGATACTGACAAAGAGCCTAAAACACAAGATGAAAGTGCAACCACAGAATGCTCCCAAGTAGTGGACATAGAAGCCATGCTCGACAAACCACAAGTGGTTTGTGCAGCTGACACCGTCACCGATATTATCAAAGATGTTATGCTTGAAGACATGATTCTCAAGGCATCAACTAGCTGTACTTCTTTACAACAACAACCGACCGACGCTTTCGAAGATTATAACAAAATGAAAAACATGGAGGTTCCCAATAATCAAGTTTATCTTATAGAAAGTGCAGCTTAATCACCTTTTTCCTTGTGATCCACCATCACAACGAGTGCTTCACTTTTTGTATATGTAATAAGTTCATAAGGATTATATAAATCCACATGCATTAGTCTCTAACACCTTTTGTTTTTGTTTTTTAACTCCTTAGTTTGTTTCTTTAGTGGACAGCCTACATCTTGTATAGTACTTTGTATTGTTTAATTTACATCCCCCTGGCCGCACCATTATAAACACGTTGTTAGTGCATACATAATTTGTAAATATAATCGTTTAAACTCTTTTCTAAAGGGTTGTATCCGGTGGATTTCATTGTAATAAAGAAGAGTTACAAACAGGCCCAAAAACCGACCCATTGACGTGCCTTTGCGCCGAGGATGACTACTCATTTGCAGAGCCAAAACAACCGAGCCAATTTGCACACAACCAGATACATAGCCATCACATTAAAACTCTATCCTTTATAGACAAAAGAGGTGTCACATTTTTTTTTTAATCATGCAACAAGAGGCACACATTTTACGCACATGTTACAAACATATGTTGGCAAATTTTGAATAAAAATGAAATTTAGGACATGACAAAATAAATAATTCATTCAGAATTATGAAAATTAAAATTACAAAATTAAAAAGAAAGAAAAATCACAGGATTACAAATTAATTAATGCGCATTCAGTTGTACATAATCATTTATAAGCATATCTAACTTGTCACATTTTAAGTTTTATGTAGCGAATAAAATTTTTTGCAAGTTCAAATAACAAACTTCAAATTTCATCACTTTGGTATAATATTTTACTTGACTAGTAGGTACCCGGTTTTACCATCACATCATCATCATCATCATCACTACAATCGTTGCCAAACACCAACCTTCTTCTTCCTTGAAGTCTTCCTTTCCATCATTCCATCACCCCCCCCCCCCCAACCACCACCACCACCACCACCTTAATTTCACTGCCCATTTCATGTATTCCTACAACTCGACATCTCGAAAGGTTGCTGATTACCTCATTTTACGAGCAAAATCATGCCTAACCAACTAGCCTCTTGAAAAAAATCATCTACCACCTTTAATACATCTCTCTGACTTTTGAACATTTTCTCATCATTATCATCTCTCAATCTACGCCAACACAAACCAAGATTCACTTTTGGATCTAAAATTTTCCATTTGATTTGTTAAACAACTCCAAACCATCATCTACTCGATTAACTGTCACATACCCTTCGATCATAGTCACACAAGTAACTAAATCAGGCTCGATTCTTCTTCCCTTCATCCCCCTAAATACCTTTTCTGAATCCTCCATATTCTCGACCAGAATCAAAATCAAATCCAAAACCAAACTTAACACCCTAGATCGAAGCTTAAATCAAAACCCCAAATCAAAACACTAGATCAAAACCACAAATCAAAATCATGGCTCGAAACTCCAAATAAAAAACGTAGTCCTAGGGGCTTATAGGCTTTATGATGCAGTGGAACTTGCGCAAGAAGCGTTGGAGCACTTGGTTAAATAAAGTGTGATTTTGTCCAGCATGAAATGACGAAATGGGGAATAAAAAGCATAAATACCCTTTTCAAAAAGTGTGATTCTTCTTATTTGTCCATGATACGTATGGTTGCAACACCTAAGTCTCCTAGGAAGTATACCTATTCATTGCAGTTTAGTATGGGTAAGGCGAGATGGTTTATCGTTATTTAGGGAAATAGTAAGGTAGGCTCGAAGTGTATGTCGAATTAAGTCTGAAAGTTGCGGGAAGATTCTTTTTGGTACTTTTATGTTTAATTGAAACCAAGTGAAAATCCAGGTTTTAAGGAGGTTTTTGTATTTTAAAATAATATTAACCTAATATGCAGAAAGTAAATGAAAAGAAAAGTAAAATTGGTGGAACTCTTATGCTGAAAAATGGATTTACCTATAACACACTACTTTCTACTTGTTTCTTACTTAATCTATTGGACTATGACGTCTTTGCCTAGTATTTTATGTAGGATATTCATGATTTTCTATTGTGTGTTAGTTACTCCCATGCCTATGCAACAACCTAGGTGAGTGGCGCCTAAGAATGCCTAAGAAACACCCAGTAGCTTATCACACGCAATAAATATTCAATCTAACTTAGACCCCTAAGGCATAGGTTTCCAACAAGGCATTTCCAGTGGACGTTCAAGCTAGGACGGATTCCCTAACCAGTTATCCAACTCCTAACTAACATGTCTACTAATAAAAGACAATAGATCAAGTAATTACCAACTAGACTTCATGCAATCTTAAGTAAATACTAGTTAATTTAGCCAAGCATAGCGATAGAAAATAAAGCACAAGAACAAAACAAACAATAAAGGGTAAACATCATTACTTAATTAATTAATGAACTTATCACTTCAATACATGAAGCATTCAATGGCCAAAAAGGCCTAATAAGCTGATAAAAATCGATTAGGGTTCGGGTACAAAAGTTCCACAGATAATGATGAAACAATGCGAAAATATATAAGTTTTTGTGTTGTGATTGTGTCACATTGAGGTTGTGACACCGTGAGCTCGCATCGATCTAGGGTTTGGGTTCCCACCGTCATAGTGTGACAGCGTCACCTTTGGGTTGTAACGTGATGCATGATTTACCGACCAGGTTTTATATTTATAATAGTCTCGTCTACCTAAGGTCTACCTAATGCACTATCAGGTAGTGTACCCAGTCGCGTGAGGTATAGCTAGATGGTAAAGCCGAGGTCGTCCCAAGAGCTAAGGTGCGGAAAATATCTAAGTTTAATGTCACTAATGTAAAGGGTTTTTTTTTTAATGATTTAAATAATTAAACTAAAGGAGTTAAATAATAAAAATAATAAAGCAAATAATGAGCAAAGAGAAATCAGATAGAGAGAATAGTGTTAACATAATTACTACTCTTATTATTAACATGACAAGTTTTCTAAATATACATCCTATCGTTTCATCTGGGGGTTCAAGTCAATAGGCTCAGATGGTTAAATCGCCTAATCCTATCTTACACCTTGCCCTATTATTCGAACTTGTGATTGAAAGAGTTCGTTGGTGCGAAATGCAAGAGTCATTAAGTACCTCTACTAACTTAGATTAGTTTAGCGGGATGCGGGCGGTCGCATCTTACATCCCCTCTAACTTCTTAAGCATATCTATTTGGTAGGAGGTCGTTCGTTGAAATGTATGGTGATATTTCTATCACCAAGTCACAACCTTCTAATGGGATGCGGCCGGTCGGAACTTACATCCCCCTCAAAGGAACTACCAAACATCAATACCTCTAAAACTAGAGTGTCCTAAGACAAGCTAAGCAAGTATACAAATAAAACGACAATAGATGCGAGAAAACTAAATCATATTAACAACAATTTCATAACAAGGCTAACACCAAAAGGTGTTTAGCCACTCATGTTCATAAATGCAGAAAAACAAGTATTTATCATAACAAATGTAAACATTGAATTAATACAAATTGAACGAATGAATAAACTTGATGGAACTTCGTTCCCCTTGCTCCCTGAATTTCTCTTGACTTCTGTGTGGTGAAAAGTAAATGAATAAACTCGGAATTAGGTCTGGTATTTATAGGCCCGACTTTGCCGCGGCGTAGCTCTAGGTTTAGCTACGTCGTAGCCTTTGTTAATATTATATACGCCGTAGCTTGATCAAGTGCTACGGTCGTAGTTCTTTAGTTGTCACATCTACGGCGTCGTTTTGTTGGAAACTACGCCATAACTTCATTTTGGCCTTGATAGTTCCGTACTGCCTTATTTTGAGGTCTACGCCGTAGGTGGAGTGAAGCTACACCGTAGAACCCTTTGAAGTACCACTATGCCGTAGTTGTGTTGTAAGCTACGTCGTAGTCTTCGTAGTTGAGTGTTACGGCGTAGGTAGATGGTGCCTCTACGCCATAGTTAGTGCAGAATCTGCATACTTCAATAATTTTCACATTAATCCTTCCAAATCCACGTCTTTTCGTTTCTTTGCTCATCTTTACCCTGAAAACATATTATAAACAAATAAGAGTATATATCCTAACATATTAACACAAAAGATGAGTAATCTAGGGGAAATTATCACTAAAATATGGGTAGTATTTGATGTTATCGAATATCCCCCCACTTGAACTCTACTTGCCCTCAAGTAGACCTTATTAGAATAATTCTTAAAAAGATATCTCCCGAGAAACTGGAAGATATGAATCCAAAAATTTCCTATGCTAGAATATATCAAAGCTGAACACCTCACGAAAATGGGAAAAAACACTCATCCTCACTCACTAATCTAAGTGTTAATTTTGGGGTGATCACTCAACGCGCAGTAATAGTAAGTATTCTATCATAGGCTTGGCGGTTACACAAATCTCCACCACTAGAAATAAGGTTGAAACAATTTTTAGATGCAATATTGGGTGAACATTTGTAAGGCTTTTGGTGTAGTGTTGTTACTAACATATTACGGCGAAGGCGACAAAGGCAATGGTACATGACCAGAACGCCGGGTAAGACACCAATGACTGCTCGATTCCCTCACCTAAGTATGATTTACAACTAAATGGTAGGATACGACATGGGATTCATAATAATGGTGTAAAATTAAAAATAGAAACAAATAGTCTTAACCTATAACCGAGTTGCTACCACTTGCTATTCATCCAAGGTCAAAGCTCCAAGACGTAAAAATTAGATCATAACAAGTGAATGTACCATTAGAGGATGTCATTATGGGAACAACACTTGGTCTTCAAATCTTCATAAGTGATCGAGGTGGCCTCCTCGATGCTAAATATTCATAAGCTCAAAAACTGGTGCTATACATTTATGCACTGGAAAGATAAACTATCTACATACTGAATTTCACATTTTCTTTCATAAGAATAACAATTACGAGAAAAGAAAATACATCCCCCCACTTGAGATGAATCATACTTGGAATAATTGGGGGGTCTCAAATGATCTTCAAAGATGGGTCTTCAACGTAAGCGTGATTTCTGAATCTCTTTACTCGAACCTCAAACTAGAGCAAGTGGCAACCTCTCAATCACAGATGAAGACTACACGGTAGGCTAAGGCGAATAGGTGTATCGAAAAATTTATAATATGGGTAAGAAGCGAAAGGATAGGCTCAAAAGGGTGTAACTAGGGGTATCTTGCACTTAAGTTGAGTGCAACAAAAGGGTTTAAACACGGGGGTCGAAGAGTCAATGTGACTAATCGATAAACACACACATATAGGCTTTTTGGGTGATAATCCTAAAATATTGCATTCTCAAAAAGTTTCTTCTAAATGTGTCAAGTAATCTCAACACACTACTCATCTATGGTCTCAAAGTGATGTAAAGGCCAAGTTCTAAAGTCTACAGACTACCGACACACTCATATTTTGGTGGATTTGGGCAAATAAGGGGAAACTGAAAGGGTTAAACCTCACCATGGGATTAAAGGTTAATGTGCTCGGCTAAGATCTATTCTAGTTAGGTTCGGAAAAACATGTCAAAGTTTTTAAGAATGACATAATTTTTCAAAATAAACTAGAAAAATGGGGCAATTAAAAGTTCAAGTTACATTCTACTCCCATCCCTCACTTGAAATGTACAAAGTCCCTTTTGTACGCAAATAAGCAGTGAGAATATAGGAGATAAGTAGTATTGGAATGAGAACTTCCCTGAAACTTGCTCTTGAAAATGATAGAAGGATCATGTTTGAGAAAACGTGCCTTCGCTTCGCCTAATGAGCAAACTTCATATCCCTGAAATCACGTAACAACCACAAGCATAAAACCTAAAAAGAAAAATAAAAAGAAAATAGAAATCCTAACTCACTTTCGTAGGAATCACGGTTGCATTTAACGTATGCAACAAGCCTTTTAAACCACTTGGTGTCCCAAGTGGATGAGTGAAGTCTCGTGAGGGTTTACAGTGAACACACCCACAAAGTTCATTTAAAAACTAATAAAAGGTTGAAGTATGTTTGTAATAAAAATCTTTTTAATTTAGATGGTAAATGAGAAAACTATTCGGATTGGATGATATTTTTGAACAGATTCGTGGAGAGATTCTAATAAAAGAATCAATCCTAACTCTAGAAGAATATTATGCATTGATTTAGTGAGAAATAGTGCGTCGTGAGACTTCAAAGGTGAACATGGAGATTTTGAAGCTACTACCATGGTGGTTTGAAACAAAGTAAAAGCTTATGCTAGTGTTGAAAAGCCAACCTACAAATGTTGTCACTATAACAAAATTGGAAATACTATAAATTGATGCTTTGAAGTCAAAGCTCATACTAATGAGATTGCTACAGAGATGGATTCTGCCTAATAACTGCAATTAGCTTTGGTAAAACATCTAGCACTCCTACACATGTTTTCAATAGTTCATGGATATACGGTTCTTGTGTGCTGCAAATCATATGACTAATGATTCTAATGTAACACCTCCATTTTTGACAAATCGCAACAGATTTAGATATGGGGTATTACCTTATGGAATCACAGTTACAGTAATAGAAAACAACTAAAAAAGAGACGTTTTTATAAAATGAGCTATCATTCATTAAATTATTAGAGTTTTATTAAGAAGGGGTCCCGTGAATCTAAGTTGTGAAATGATATGTTTTGAATGATAATGGGCTCCAAGTTCAGTGCCGCCTTGTGTCATAGATCCGTAACAGCAATATACCTAGGATACATGCTTAAAAAGTCAACACTAGGTGTTGAGTGAGAGTCATAGGTTTAGGTGTAGTGTGAATACAAGTTTCCCTAGGGTTTAGATGTTAAATCCTTCCAGGAAAAATGTATGGTTTTTGATAATTGCAATGCATATACAATTATCATGTGAAAATTGTTATTGCACTAAGCTCATGAAACCGCACGTTAACAGTCCAGATCATAGGGCACTGCAGACCCTTACATGATGGGACGGAGATAAGGTTAACTTGCCAAAGTTAAACCTTGTGAGATTTCAAGTATAGTACTTATTGGTGGCCCGGCAGAGGCAAACCAACGGGAGTTGCCAAACTCCAATAGATCTATCAACTATACTCGCGTTCACTCGCAAGTGATTATGGCTCATGAATTTTAGTTATGTAATGGTGGCAGAAAGTAACACTCGTGCAATAACCAAAGAAAAAGACTTGTACTCGGTTTAAAGAAAAAGTAAGCATGTAACCCCCTCACAGGTTTGTAAGGCATTTAAAAGTGAGGCTATGAAAACTCACCTGTGCTTTAGGATGATATGATTGATGTGAAAAGTGACTCGGAAACTAGATGGCCTTACTCATGTGTCCTAAGGGTTTTGTAGGTGTGTTTTGTGTGGTTAAGTTCTTTAGTTGTTTTAAGTTTCTTAAGTAATTACTCATAGGGTTTCTATATTTATAACATAACACCGTTCAGGCCATCGTAATCCAGAAGTATAACTCACATGAAGCTCCCTACTATTGTATTATGCTGCCAACATAATACCGTTCGGGCCATCATTATTTAGAAGTATATAAATCTTCATACGAAGCTCCTTACTATTGAGTTAAGTATTTTTAGAGTTAGCTATAACATAACACCGTTCAGGCCATCATAATTCAGAGGTCATGTAGTATACGTTTGAGGAGCCAGGGCACTTTAACTCGTAAACCCAGGAAACTCGTCAAAACGAATACCCAAATGAAACCCCTCACATGAAGCTCCCTACTATTGTGTCATGCCTTTGTTTTTAGGTAATACTTTACTTAATAACCTTTAAGTTTCACATATTTACACTTTCTACCCTAAATTTATATGTGTTATTTAGTTTTCTAATTATCTAGACTTTACACAATTAGTCCCTATACTTATATATTTTATGAAAATGACAGAAATGACCCTTAGACTTATTAGTTTATAGAATTTACCATTTATACCCTAGACTTTATAATATTTGCAAAACTATTCCTTATAGGTTTATAACTTTTATAACTTTTATCCTAAGGTTATGTAACTTTGCGAAAAGGGTCCTTATACCTAATACTTCTAAGAAATGTCAAAAATAGTCCTTAGACTTAATATTTTCAGAAAGTTACCGTATATACCCCTATGTATGGAAAACTTTGCAAAACTAGTCCTAATTCCATGCAAACTATATATTTATGAAACAAAAGAGTTTCCTAGATTATGGTTTACTAATATTAGCTTATTTAAGTTGCCTAAACTAACTCATATATTAAGTTAAGGTATTATAGCATGTTTTTAGCAACTAGTCTATAATTAGGGTTTTAAAATGAAAAGCTTTAAAAGAAAATGATCAAGGCTCAAGCAAGGGTTCTAAGGCATCCTATAACTATCCTAGTACTGTAATAAGACTATTAGAATAAAAAATGAAGCTTACTTGAGAAGGGGAGGGCTTAACGTGAGAACTAGGGTTTCTTAGGCTAAAATGGAACTTGATCAAGATCTCGGGCTTAGCTACTCGAATTCTTTGGCTACTAAGGCTAGTGTACTACTACTAGGACCAGAGTGTGTGTGGTAAACAGAAGTGAAGGTGTGATTTGAAATGGAATGGGTATGGGGGTATTTATAGGGATCGATTGGAGTATTAAGCAAGCAAAGGTGTGCTAGGTGGTGAGATGGGGGGGGGGGAGGTGATTCATGGAAGTAACATGTGACTAAGAGGAGCTATGGTGATGACTAATGGGGCTAGGGGCGTAGGTAGGGGCTAGTGGTGGTGGTTTGGCCGCGTAGGGAAGGAGGTGGTAAGGTGGTGATGCACCACCTTGTGTGCTAGCTTGGAAGGTGCTAGGGTGAGTACTTAGGGTGACCAAGGTTCTAGGATAGGTGCTTGAGGTGCTTATGTTTAGGTTTTAACTAGTTTAGTTTTAGTTTAGACCTAATCTTGCTCAGTGAGAGATTAGGGTTTAACTTAAGGTTTAGTGCCTGGATTAGGTTCCTATGGGTGCTTAGTGACTAAGATTAAGTCTTAGGAAGCTTATACTAAGTGGTGGTAGCTTATGGTAAAGTTTTGGGAAGGTTTAACCTAGTTTTAGGACTTGTAAGACCTATTTAGGGTTTTGTGCTTAAGGGACTTGTACCTAAGCTTCTAAAGGATTTTACTAAGGTTTAAGGAGTCTAAGATATCCTAAAGTTCCTAATGTAACTCCCACATAAGCTTTGAGTACTTTCAAACTAGTTTAGATAAGCAATTAGGGTTTATAAACACATAGGGCTCAAATAGGGTTTGATTAGGGTTTGTTTCGGTATTGTGGTAGGTTTAGTGTGTTGTGATGATAAATTACTTATTATGGTGTTGTTGTGATCTTAGATTAGGAGTTCTGGTGTTGTGATTGTAAGGATATTTGGCTTGAAAGGATATGTGAGTAAGTCTAGTGAGTCATCACATGCAATGCACAAGAAAGAAAAGCAAAAATTTACTTGGGAGAATACCTACTATTGGTATTGTGGAGGAAATGATGTTGATGTGATTTTATGGGTGTTTACATCTAAAAAGTCTTTAAACATTAAAAAACCTACAAAAACTTGCGTTTTTATCTCGAATGGTGACGATGCTCCGGAAAAGGATTTATCACCTTCATCAATTCTTTAAACATAGATTTTTTTGGTTTCGTCTTTAGATTACAACCTATTATCTATTTCCCAACTAACTTAGACCTTATACGGCATTGTGTATTGATGGCCTAACTTTTGTCCTTTATGGACATCCAAACAAAGCATACGATTGGTTGTGGTATTAGGCGAGAGAAGTTATACTATATGGATCTCAACACACAGAGTTTAAATCACTACCTAAGAATTTGATGTAAAAGAATCAACAAAGGAAAAGAATAAAAATTAGATTTTGCTATGGCATCTGATGCGTGGGAATCGCAACAGGCTTTACCTCTCGAGGGATCTCGAGAAGCTTACAACCCCCACCAGGCAGTGTACCTGATCGTTGTAGTATAGTATAGTGACAAGTACCGGGGGATTGATCGTTCAGCTTAGGAATAGTGTCGCTAGGATTAGAAAGCCTAATTACTAGTTCTAAAGGTGAGGGATGATTATTTTTGTATTTTTATATTTTTTTAGAAAGCAATTAAAATCTCGGGGTTTGAAGGATTTGGGCGGAATTAGTTGCTATTCAACTAACCCAATACTAAGATGCAATCAAAATAAAATACTAAAAATGAAAATAAACTAATTATACTAAGGTTGTGAGCAGTAATTGGAGAAAATGTGTTTACTTAGATTTCACTACTCCCTAGATATCTTTTACACATTAATTACTTGTTATAATTGCATGGATGACGGATCATATTCCTTAATACCATTCATGGGGTGGCATACATAACTCCCCAATTCTATGAGCTCTTATCTCCTCCTACACCATGCCTAGCACAACTATAGGGATTGTAAACAGTGGCTCATGCATTAAATACAACCAATAAAGACCTAGTACGCCTCGGTTCATGTTTCTTAAGACGTTCAAGCATATTACCATTTGGAGATCTGCCAGTTTTCTTAAGCCTAACATATAAATCATTCATCCAAAACAAGAATAAACAAGTAATCAACACATAATCAATATCTAGGTTTCATTAGATCTAAGCAAACACAAAAGAGATCTAGCCTAGCATAATGGAATTGAGACAAGAACAAGATATAGACAACCAACACATAGACATATTGATTGAATTAGAAGAACACTTATCTCAATTACAATGCAAGGTATCAAGGGTTTGGAACCCTTGAAAAACCTGTAAAAGTTGCACCAAAATCGTCTTTAGGGTTTCTCCCAAAACTTCTCTCTTTAAATGTGAAAAACTAGAAAACTATATGTTAGGAATTAAATAAACAAAAGAATCTGAAGATTCAACATAAAGGTTTAAAGGAAATACGACAAGTATGTTTCTGCTGATAAAGCACAAAGCAAGTTTCCTCTGATGGATTCTGCTGAAGACTATTTCCACTGAAGGTGATTCTGCTGCTGAATCCTACTGCTGATGAATACTGCTGCTTGATTCTGCTGCTGCTATGACTCTGCAGCTATGACTCATAACAAACAGCTGTGTCGATAAGAATGACTTATTCAACTTGCATAATAAGATAATATCTTAGTTCTAGTCATCAAATTGAACACTCCAAGTGAGTTGTTTATCCTAGATACATGATGTATCTTGTATGACTAAGCTAGAATAGTGATTAGTCATAAGCTAGTTATTTGTTGAGTCATATAGTTTGTAAAAGATATTTCCTTGGACTATAAAAGGAAAATCTTAGATATGTAGATAAAAGTGACAATGCCATACACAACTCTCATATACAGACAATAGAAAGAACAAACATAAGATTCAAGGTCTTTGTAACCCTAGTGATAAGCAAAAGATCACTCGTATTATTTTCTTTTGAATAATATTGAATCGTTTGGTGTTAACTATTCCATTTCCATAACAATAAACATAAATCTTCTAAGTGTGGTTAAGTAGATTCCGCATACTTAATCATATTCACACAAACATATCTCATACACAAAGAACGAAGGTTTAATCACCTTACCGTGTAATCGATCCTCAACAAGTGGTATCAGAGCTACAGGTTGATATTTTTGTTTTAGAAGAAGAAGTTAGAAATGGATGTTGAGTCTATTCAAACAAATGTTGCTGCTAAGTTACCAATGCTCAAACAGAATGAGTTTGAGATGTGGAGGTTAAGAATAGAACAATATTTTCAAGTGCAAGATTATGCACTGTGGGAAATCATTGAAGATGGAGATTCTTACAAGCCTACAACCACTACATCAACAATTGATGGTAAGGAAGTTGATAAGCTGCAAACCAAGCCACAAACTGCAGAAGACAGAATTAAGAAGAAGAATGACCTAAAGACCAGAAGCATGCTGATGATGACCATTCCAAATGATCAACTTATAAACTTCAGCAAATTCAAAGATGCAAAGTCACTATTTGAGGCCATTATTGCAAGGTATGGTGGGAATGAAGCCACCAAGAAGACCCAGAAAACTCTTCTTAAGCAACAGTTTGAAAATTTCACATCAACCAACCATGAATCTTTAGACCATATGTTCAACAGGCTACAGAATATTGTGAGTCAACTTGCTATTCTTGGAGCTGAAATACCTCAAGAAGATTTAAACTCAAAATTTCTGAGAAGCTTACCTGAAGAGTGGGCTATGCATGTTGTTGTCTGGAAGAACAAGTCAGACATTGACACCATAGATCTTATGGATCTGTATAGCAACTTTAAGATTGTTGAGCAAGATTTGAAGAAAACTGGAGGTACTAGTTCAAGCACTGGGAACATGGCATTTATGTCATCTCCTAGTAATTCAGTTCCAGTTACTAATGAAAAAGTTCATGATGTTGTAAGTGCTGCAAGTTCATCAAGCAGTACTTTTGGAATTTTGGATGAGAAAACATGTTGTGCTTTTTTTACAAGCAAGCATAATGGATCCATGTTAACTCATGAAGACCTCCAAGAGATCAATGATGATGATCTGGAGGAAATGGATCTAAAATGGCAAATTTCTCTTCTTAGCATGAGAGCTAAGAAATTCTATCAAAGGACGGGGAAGAAGATCACAATCAGTAGCAATGATCCTGCTGGTTATGACAAGTCAAAGATAGAATGCTACAACTGTCACAAGATGGGACACTTCTCAAGAGAATGTAGAAGGCCAAGACAGCAAGATAGCAGAAATAGAGATGTTGGAAGAAAATGCAATACAGGGGAGATGTCTGAACCAAAAGCTATGGTAGCAATTGATGGGTTAGGTTTTGATTGGAGCTTCATGGATGATGAAGAAACGGGTTCTTCACAGATGGCTCTTATGGCATTTACTGCACCTGAGGTACATGATCATAAAACCTGTTCAAATACTTGTACTGCTCTTAAAGACTTAAAAATCTTAATTAAACAGTATGATGACCAAAAGGTTCGATACGCCAAATCTGATCTAGATTGTTTCAATTATAAAAGTGGTTTAGAATCTGCAAAGAGGCAAATCCTACACTATAAAAGGAATGAACTTACCTTTAATGATGCTAAAACTTTACTTGAAAATGATAATCAATTTAAAGATCAAATTATTGAAGCCTTAAAAGAAGCATTGGATAGGGTTAAGACTGAGAAAGAAAACATTCAATTGACTAAAGAGAAGCTTGAACATGCTTCTAAAAATGTAAACAAAATAATAGACAGTCAAGTGAATAATAAAGTTAAGTCAGGATTAGGATATAATGCAGCCCCACCCCCTTATAGAGGTATCCCAAAACCCCCAGGGATCGACCTAGAACATTCAGGATTGCCTGAATTTCAGCTACCTGAGTTACAATATGGAGTTCAACCAAACTCTAACATAGCAGCTAATGAGCCCAAGAAAGAAAGTAAATGTTCATGTAAAACATTACTTTTTCAGGACAAGGTGTCCTTTGTAAATAAACAGGTTATGTCTAAACCTGAAGTGGTTAAGAAAGCAAGAACAAAAGTTCCTAAGATAGTCAAACACAATACTGATAGGCCTAAAACCAATGAAAAATATGTTAGGCAACCAGTTAGATATTGTGAACAATATAGAACCACAAACAAGCCCAGAGGTAACCAAAGAAATTAGAATAACCTCAAGTCTTACCAACTAGGTGATGACTTTGCTTTTCACAATAAAGCTTGTTTCATTTGTGGTAGTTTTGACCATCTTGCAGCTTTCTGTAACCAATGGGTATCTGGGTATGAAAGTAATAGAGTGAACTACAAAAGGCAAACACCTAAATCTCATTTTCACTCTAATTCTAAAAGATCAAAACCCAAAACAGTCACAAAAGCAGTTCCTGCTGATAGAGCAAAAACTGTTCCTGCTGAAAGGAAAATGGTTTCTGCTGAAAAACCATATATGACTGTTTACCCAAAATCAACAATTAAGGGTGCAAAAACAACTTTCAAACATGCATCTAATATTGTTCAAAGGCCCATTCAAACAAAAGCAGTGGTCCAAAAACAAGTTTGGAGACCAAAGGGTACAACTACAAAGCTAGCAGTTTCTTCTGCTAAGCATACTGCTGCTAAGGGTAACAGGGCAAATGCTGTTAAGGCCTCAGCATGTTGGATTCCTAAATCCAATATTGCATCAACAGTCCTCAAGAGATTACATTTCATTGATGTAAGAGGCAGATCCAAGTCAGTGTTGGCTTGGATCCCCAAAGAAAACTAATTCTTTTATTTTGTGCAGGGACATTCACCAACAGATCATGAAGATCAAGGATATTCAGATAGTGGGTGTTCAAGGCACATGACAGGCAACATGTCTTATCTTTCCAACTTTCAATCAATTGATGGTGGATATGTTACCTTTGGAGGAGGAATTGGTGGAAAGATTACTGGTAAAGGTACTATCAAAACCAGTAAATTAGATTTTGAAAATGTGTTTTATGTGCAAGAGCTTAAGTATAATCTCTTTAGTGTCTCACAAATGTGTGACAGAAAGAATAATGTTCTTTTTACTGAGACTGAATGTCTTGTACTTTCTCCTGATTTTAAGATGCCTGATGAAAGTCAAGTACTTCTTAAAATTCCTAGGAAGGGCAATATGTACAGTGTTGATATGAATAACATTGTTTCTAAAGATGCTTTAACTTGTCTTGTTGCAAAGGCCACATTAAATGAATCTATGTTATGGCATAGGAGACTTGGTCATATTAACTTCAAAACCATAAATAAGATTGTTAAGAATGGTTTGGTAAGAGGTTTACCTCAAAAACGTTTTGAAAATGATCAAACATGCATTGCTTGTCTTAAAGGCAAACAACACAAAGTCACTTGTAAGCCCAAGATTTTTAACTCTATCAATCAATCATTGTTTATGCTTCATATGGACTAATTTGGACCTGTTTCAGTAAGTAGTATAATGCATAAGAGATTTTGTCTAGTTGTTACTGATGACTATAGTAGATTTACATGGGTATTCTTTTTAGGTACTAAGGATGAGACATCAAACATCCTTAAGACTTTCATTACAGAGATAGAAAACCTAGTAAGCAAAAGAGTAAAAGTCATTAGATGTGATAATGGAACAGAATTCAAAAATAGAGTTATGGATGATTTCTGCAAAGAAAAAGGTATTAAAAGAGAATTTAGTGTTGCTAGAACTCCTCAACAGAATGGAGTAGCTGAAAGAAAGAATAGAACACTAATAGAAGCTGCTAGTACTATGTTAGCTGATTCAAAGTTGCCTATAACTTTTTGGGCCGAAGCAGTCAACACTGCTTGTTATGTTCAGAACAGAGTTTTAATAGTACAGCCTCACAATAAGACATCATATGAACTTTTTAGAGGTAGAACTCCTGCAATAGGATTTCTTAGACCTTTTGGATGTCATGTGACAATTCTGAATACCTTAGACCATCTTAGAAAGTTTGATGGAAAAGCAGATGAAGGATTCTTAGTTGGATACTCTATCAATAGCAAAGCATTCAGAGTGTACAACATAAGAACTAGAAGAGTAGAAGAAAATCTGCATGTGAGATTTTTAGAAAATAAATCTAATGTAGAAGGTCAAGGACCAAAATGGCTATTTGATCTTGAATCTCTAACCCATTCAATGAATTATGTGCCTGTTGTTGCAGAAACTAATGATTTTTCAGGTTCACAAGCAACAGATGAGGCAAGGTTAGACAAGAAGACACATCAAGATTATGTGATGATGCCAATATGGTCAAATACCAATGTGGAATCAACTTCAACCAATGGAGAATCTTCTTCTGGCAAAGCTAAAGAAGATGTTGAAGATAAAATCAGAGAAGGAAGAACAGAAGAACAGCAAAATGTTCCTGCTAATGAGCAAAATGTTCCCGCTGATGATCAAACAATTCCTGCTGATAAGCAAATTGTCTCTGCTGATAGTCCTTCAGAAGAAACAAAATCAAACTTTTCAGAAGATGAGGTGGATTTGTGCAATATTCCATCTGATTATCAAGTTCCTTCCACTCCACAAAAACGAATTCACAAAGTCCACTCCCTAGAAAATGTGATTGGAGATGTACAATCTGGTGTGAAGACAAGACAACAATTGATGTCTTCAGATCAAAAAGGGATTCTTGATGCCCTTTATGCGTCAAAGCAACATGAGTTTTCAAACTCTTGTTTGTTTGTATGTTTTCTCTCACAAGATGAACCAAAGAATATTCATAAAGCCCTAGAGAATTCAAGCTGGTTAGAAGCTATGCAAGAGGAGCTTCTTCAGTTCAAGATTCAAAAGGTCTGGGTGCTAGTTGATTTACCTAGTGGTGTAAGGGTAATTGGCACTAGATGGGTTTTTAGAAATAAAAGGGATGAAAGAGGCATAGTGATTAAGAATAAGGCTAGATTAGTAGCACAAGGGTACACACAAGAAGAAGGGATAGACTATGATGAGGTTTATGCTCCAGTAGCTCGAATTGAGGCAATTAGGCTTTTCTTAGCTTATGCTTCATTTATGAACTTCACAGTTTACCAAATGGATGTCAAGAGTGCATTTTTATATGGTTCAATTGAAGAAGAGGTGTATGTTACACAACCTCCAGGCTTCACTGATCCTGACCATCCAGACAAAGTGTACAAGGTAGTTAAAGCTCTATATGGCCTACATCAGGCACCAAGAGCTTGGTATGCAACACTAGCTTCCTATTTATTAGAGAATGGATTTCAAAGAGGAAAGATTGATCAGACACTTTTCATCAAACAGCACAAGAAAGATCTTCTGTTAGTACAGGTGTATGTGGATGACATTATCTTTGGATCTACAAGGAAGGAGATGTGTTTAGACTTTGAAAAACTTATGAAAGATAAGTTTCAGATGAGTTCTATGGGAGAACTTACATTCTTTTTGGGTCTGCAAGTTAAGCAATCATCTGAAGGCATATTTATTAGTCAAGACAAATATGTTGCAGAGATTCTTAGAAAATTTCAATTTGCTGATTCAAAAATAGCAAGCACACCAATGGATCCTGAGAAGCCACTTCTTAAAGATGCAGATGGAGAAAATGTGGATGTACATACATACAGATCTATGATAGGTTCTTTGATGTATCTTACATCATCAAGACCTGATATCATGTTCTCTGTTTGTGCCTGTGCAAGATTTCAAGTAACTCCAAAGGTTTCTCATTTAACAGCAGTCAAAAGAATTTTTAGATATCTCAAAGGTCAACCAAGGTTGGGTTTATGGTATTCTAGAGAATCACCTTTTGATTTGATAGCATTCTCAGACAGTGACTATGCTGGTGCTAGCTTGGACAGAAAGTCAACAACCGGAGGATGTCAATTCCTTGGATGCAGACTTATCTCATGGCAGTGTAAGAAGCAAACAATTGTGGCAAATTCAACAACTGAAGCTGAATATGTAGCTGCTGCAAGTTGCTGTGGTCAAGTTCTATGGCTTCAAAACCAACTTCTTGATTATGGGTACAATTTCTTACATACTATAATTCATATTGATAATAGTAGTACAATTTGCATTATTAAAAATCCAGTGCAACATTCTAAAACAAAACACATTGAAATAAGACATCACTTTATAAGAGATTGCAATGAGAAAAGGTTAATTCAAGTAATGAAAATTGCTTCAGAACAAAACTTTGCAGATCTTCTTACCAAAGCTTTTGATGTTGGAAGATTTCAGTACTTGGTAGCAAGTATTGGAATGCTTAATCTTTAAATTTTTCAATATAATGTGTTTTTGTATATAGATTTTGTTAATGCATCTAACTTTGTTATCTAAGTCTACTATTAACAATATTTGAAGTTATTCATACAGTTAGTTCTATGATTATTCTAATTCAAGACAAGTACTTTGTACTTTGTTTATTTGGTTTTAGACTAACAATTTCAGGTATGAATATTTAAGCTGAAAGGTTATATCAAGTGAAATCTGCTGATCATTGCTGCTGAAAGCTGATCATTGCTGCTGATATAATAGGTTCATGATAGAAAAAGTTTGGGACTTCAAAACTCCTTAAAACTTCTTTCTTGAAATCTAATTATGATGTTTCACTTTGAATTGACAAATTAGTTGATCAGTTAATCACTGATACAACTCACTTTCTATCATTTTATACTCTCAAGTATAATGTGACTAATCTACGGATATCTGATAGAAAGAACAGCGAGCAACAGTGAATCTAACACTTGTGTTAGAGGTAACAAATGCCACGAGCTGGAAACCCTGTAAAGAAAGCCTTTTGAATAGGTTTATCTATACACAGGCGGTTATTTATAACTGAAAACATTGGTTCTCATACAACCAGAGGTTGCTTTAAACCGAAATTTTGATTGAGTGTCTGTTACACACTTAATCCTTTCAAAATGGTTGTAAGCAGTATGATTTTTCATAATAAAATCATATACATACTGCTAAGGCAAAAGTTTCTTAAAAGGATTTTCAAAAGATGACTTTAAAAACCATCAAATGATGGACCATAAGTCAAAAATGTCCATTGAATCACCTCTCATAGGAGTTAACACACCTAGAAGTGATGAGGACAGAATCTTAAACTCTTAAGGAATTGATGGCTTCATGTACAAATTGTCTGAAAACATGGAAAAATGCTAGATCAGATGATGATGTTATGATTGTGAGAAAATCTTTCAAACAAGGGGAGGATATCAATATAAGATGATATTTGAATCTCAGGGGAGGAAATACAAGCCCAGTTTAAGGAAGATTAACCAAAAGAAAAGACAAGATCATACAAGATAATGACATAGAGGTTGAAAATGACAAGAACATTCTTAAATGTTGTATTCAGAAAGGATGAAGCATTTCAAAGGAGAAAGTTCTATCTAGGTCAAAAAGTTGAAAAGATTCAATTTTAGTTCACTACGTTTGTTCATCACTTGTTGAAAGATCAGAAAGCAGATAAGTTCCAGAGAAAGATAAGTTCATTCACTCAGAACAGAAGAAAGTTCAGATCAACCAGTCTAAAAATAAAGTGTTTGAAAGATCTTCACAAAGTCCTCATTTAATTCAGAAAAACATGTTTGAATGTGATTCACATGTTTAGGGGAGGATTGTTAGGAATTAAATAAACAAAAGAATCTGAAGATTCAGCATAAAGGTTTAAAGGAAATACGACAAGTATGTTTCTGCTGATAAAGCACAAAGCAAGTTTCCTCTGATGGATTCTGCTGAAGACTATTTCCACTGAAGGTGATTCTGCTGCTGAATCCTACTGCTGATGAATACTGCTGCTTGATTCTGCTGCTGCTATGACTCTGCAGCTATGACTCATAACAAACAGCTGTGTCGATAAGAATGACTTATTCAACTTGCATAATAAGATAATATCTTAGTTCTAGTCATCAAATTGAACACTCCAAGTGAGTTGTTTATCCTAGATATATGATGTATCTTGTATGACTAAGCTAGAATAGTGATTAGTCATAAGCTAGTTATTTGTTGAGTCATATAGTTTGTAAAAGATATTTCCTTGGACTATAAAAGGAAAATCTTAGATATGTAGATAAAAGTGACAATGCCATACACAACTCTCATATACAGACAATAGAAAGAACAAACATAAGATTCAAGGTCTTTGTAACCCTAGTGATAAGCAAAAGATCACTCGTATTATTTTCTTTTGAATAATATTGAATCGTTTGGTGTTAACTATTCCATTTCCATAACAATAAACATAAATCTTCTAAGTGTGGTTAAGTAGATTCCGCATACTTAATCATATTCACACAAACATATCTCATACACAAAGAACGAAGGTTTAATCACCTTACCGTGTAATCGATCCTCAACACTATATATAGGAAAATAGGGATGACGGCGTCAAGAACAAAGGTGTGACGCCGTCATCTCGCCGCCAAATACTTCCTCGGACGGCCTTGATCTACTTCTGACGCCGTCAAGGCCTAGGCCGTCACACAAATTACTCTTGACGCCCTGTGTGTGACGCCGTCATCAACTACGGATTTTTATTATTGAGGTTTGATGCCGTCATGAGTTTACCCTTGACGCCTTCATGTACTGTTCCCAGCATGAAAAATTGAGACTTTGCCGTTTTCTTCACTTTTATGCTCCAAAAACGTCCAAAATGGCTTCTTTTCCAGAATTCACTCTCCAAGTACCTAAAATCACAAAAGGAACGATTTATGGCAATATTTGATCAAATAAATTCGGATTCGGGCTTAAATGACCCCCTAAAAACGGACCATTTTTCGCCTCATCATATACCCTTACACTTGAGATTTGCTTGTCCTCAAGAAAATGTGCTTTTATTCTACTCAAAAGACAAGTTAGGGGTCATTTAACACTAATATAAAAGTAATTACAACAAATAATCGTTCCACTAAAGACCAATAGACAAGCTCCGAGGTCATACACTAGCACCTCACAAATAGTGTTTAGATACTCACATCTCTCGGGTGTAATAAAGTAATATAACATTATGGAAATGGAAGATATCTCTCACTACCTGTCATAGCAAAATAGATTACCATAGGCTTGGGAAAGGATCAAACCTCCACCACATGGCGTAAGCACCTAGGATAAACTATCAAAGAGGTCTTTTAAAGGGTTGTAACGTTAAGTATAGGGATATGAAATACACGGTTTTGTTGGATAAAGGAAGTTTTACTGGTGGCGAGTTAACAATCTTGGTTAATTACATGTACAAGATGGCGTTGCTAAGCCAAGACTAGACTCGACTTAAGCTAATAAATGAAAAATAACAAAAACATAAAATGAACATAGAATGAAACGAGATGGTAGTCCGTATGTTTTTTTTCTTTTTCCTTTTTTTTTTTTTTTCTTTTTCTAATTTTTTTTATTTTCTTTTTCTTGATTTTTTCGATTTTTTTTTTTTTTTTTTTTTTTTTTTTTTGCATACACTCTTACCCTACCATCCAAAATAATACATCATAGGGAATGAACATTCCCCTTACACTTGAATCTTTACATACTTTACAATAAACTAATCTAATGACTCGAATTAAGAAAATCAAAACATTTGGAGCACTTTTAAGATTAACGTACATATGGGGGTAATAATATTGTGTTCTTCCCATTACTCCATAAAATAAGTACTTACCCATGAGTCCCAATCGTCCCAAAATAATATGTACAAGGATATGACTCGACTTAGCAACCATGTAATCAATTAGAAAGTTAACTTAGGGTTTAACAAATAACAATAATGCACTAAAAATGAGCGCATACACGGAAGGCTAAGGCGATTTGGTTGTACATTTAAGTGGGGTGTAACAAATTCTTCCTTTAAGTAAGATGCTTAAAGTTAGAAACGAAAAGATAGGCTCGGAGGGGTGTACTAGGGGTTTCGTGTACTAAAAATGAGTACAACGCTAAGGGTGTGGGAAAAATTAGTTGACTTAACTAGTCAAGTAGTATGACTTAAATGGTCAAGTAATTATGATACGAGTTTAACACAAGGGTGATTCTAATGCCTCTTATCATGTAGTAAATCCTACCACACGAATGTAGTCTTACTAGCGGTCTCGGGATGCATTACTAACGCAAGTTCTAGAATCTAAATGCTACCGGTACACTCATAAGCACTAATAGTAAATGCTTTTCCTATCAAATCTAAAGGCGAACCTCACATATTTGGGTGGAAAATTTTTCTGAATATACGGTTATGTGCTAGTCATACAATCTCCTATCCATGAGACGCTTGCTATGGCTAAAGTTTCACTCCTAAATGTTGTAAAAAGTTTTAAGTTTGGCGCTAAAATTACACTAACAAGTATTTCTCATAGTTTTATTACACATCTACTATTAAACAAAACAAACTCAAGCGAAAGTGCATATGTAAGGTATCATCTTTTTACCCTCCCCTTACACTTAAGATGAACATTGTCCCCAATGTTCAAGTAAAGAATGTAAAAGTGAAAAAGTAAAGAGAATGAAATCAAATACTCCCCTGATTCGCTCGGTATGGATAATAGGATGGCCAGGTTAGATCTTCCTCCAAGAAAACGAACAATCAAAGCTTCCCTTCCAGAATATAAATCATCTTCTTGTCATACATAACCTGTAAAACCTGACAAAATAGACAAGACAACCTCGCGTAAAATCGGCGGCATCCTATATAAGTTTCTAAATCCTAGAAAACAAAGTAAGATATAATGCTTGTGGAATGAAGTTTGCAGATTTCCTGGAGATTATAAAACTTAATAATTCACAAAAACCATAAGACTCCGTTAGAAAAACAAAACCGGTAAAATTTCCAGATTTTGACTCCTGATGCCGTCAAGAGTAAACTCATGACGCCGTCAGAATGGACCTGCAGAAATTCTTATGTTAAGTTTCCGGAAAATTTCTGGAAAAACTTGGTCCTACTTCCTGGAAAATCCTGCAAAACTTCATTATGACTCAATACAAGCATTTGACTCTAACGAATACGAATATACATGTTCATTTAATATTGTGGAGAATCATGATCGGTTTGTTTCTTAAAAACATATTTGGGGTTTCCCCTTACACTTATCTTTTGCAAAAATACTTTTAGGTGGAGTTAAGACTAGGCCAAAACAACAAAGTAAAGTATTTCCACTTTTTAACTGAGAAACATGATCTACCAACAATAAAGACTAAGCATGCATACGGAAGCAAATAACAAACAAACAAACAAAATCACACAAAACATGGGTTGCCTCCCAAGAAGCGCTTGTTTTTGTTCGAGTCACGAGCCTGACTCTACGCTTATTTCACGGATAAAGGTGAGGTATTCCCTACACTTAAGATTAAGTGCGGGTGATAGTAGCGATACACACCATCTCTGTGGAAGTATGCCATGTCAGGAAAGAGTGGTGGATGAATTATATGCTCAAAGGGCTGTGCTCCTATAACCTTACCTAATTCAATCGGGTTAATGGGTGGATTAAGATTTTCTCCTAGAAAGGGATCATTTTCAATCAACTTCAAGAGACTACTAGTTGGGGATCCATCTTGACCTAATAAACCTGGTTTAAACCCATAATGTTTCTTATGATCAATCATGAATGGGTGATGTAAGTATGTAAGGTCATTTTCCACTCCTATATTGGCTTCCTCTCAACAAGGCTTAGAGTCCACTACCTTTATCCTAAGACTACCCGGACTATATGGTTTGATGGGTGGATCGGAACCTATTTCAATTCCTAAATTTTCATCCAAGGATGGAAGATTAGGTAACGGTTTTGGTTGAGTCTCCGATTCATCAAAACTAGGAACTTCCCTAAAACTAAGAGTAAGGTTATCATTATAAGTATTCAAACCTATATCCTCAAGTGGTGCCTGGTCCAAGGGTTCTACCTCCATAGGAATTCCTAAAGTTTCTTCTACTTCTTCCGGGTAAGTCACGGGCGGTGTGTATGCCTCAAATGATGGTAAGACTTGTGGGGTACTTAGTGGGCTTGGGTTTTCTACTATCTCTTCCATCACATCAATATCACCTATGTGTTCATCTTGTATTATGGTAGTGCCTAACCATGACATGCAACTAGGTGGCTCAACTCTAACCTCATGTGTGTCGTATGTTTTGGTGAAATCTATCCCGCTCATGCAACTAGGTAGTTCAACACTAACCATATCATAATCTTGGTTTGATTCTAAGTTCATGTTCTTAGAAACTAGGTCATCTCGCTCATACAAATCCACCAATTCGTTGAACTTATGGGTAATGGTTAGGAAGCTTTTCTCAAAATTCATCCAAAGGGTCTCACTAAAAGGAATTGATCCTAAAAATGATCGTCTAATGGAAAACACACATGCATAAAATTCATCAAACCCATCTAACTTTACACCCATCTCCTCTTGTATATATGTAAGATCACTTAAAAATTCATTGGAACAACAGGAGGCAAATCGATCTGAGTAAACTAATTGTTCCTCTATAGTTAATGATCTAAATGGAATTTCATCCGCCATGGAGACAAATGAAAATGGTTTCACAAACAAAGGGCACAAAGAAAAAGATAGACTAAAGAAAACCTAAAAATAAAAAATAAAATCTTACTAGAAAGGAATCTAGCAAGTAGACCTAATAAAAAGAAATTCTAACCTAGACAATAACTATTCCCCGGGCTGCGGTGCCAAAAACTTGATGCGTGGGAATCGCAACAGGATTTACCTCTCGAGGGATCTCGAGAAGCTTACAACCCCCACCAGGCAGTGTACCTGATCGTTGTAGTATAGTATAGTGACAAGTACCGGGGGATTGATCGTTCAGCTTAGGAATAGTGTCGCTAGGATTAGAAAGCCTAATTACTAGTTCTAAAGGTGAGGGATGATTATTTTTGTATTTTTATATTTTTTTAGAAAGCAATTAAAATCTCGGGGTTTGAAGGATTTGGGCGGAATTAGTTGCTATTCAACTAACCCAATACTAAGATGCAATCAAAATAAAATACTAAAAATGAAAATAAACTAATTATACTATGGTTGTGAGCATTAATTGGAGAAAATGTGTTTACTTAGATTTCACTACTCCCTAGATATCTTTTACACGTTAATTACTTGTTATAATTGCATGGATGACGGATCGTATTCCTTAATACCATTCATGGGGTGGCATACATAACTCCCCAATTCTATGAGCTCTTATCTCCTCCTACACCATGCCCAGCACAACTATAGGGATTGTAAACAGTGGCTCATACATTAAATACAACCAATAAAGACCTAGTACGCCTCGGTTCATGTTTCTTAAGACGTTCAAGCATGTTACCATTTGGAGATCTGCCAGTTTTCTTAAGCCTAACATATAAATCATTCATCCAAAACAAGAATAAACAAGTAATCAACACATAATCAATATCTAGGTTTCATTAGATCTAAGCAAACACAAAAGAGATCTAGCCTAGCATAATGGAATTGAGACAAGAACAAGATATAGACAACCAACACATAGACATATTGATTGAATTAGAAGAACACTTATCTCAATTACAATGCAAGGTATCAAGGGTTTGGAACCCTTGAAAAACCTGTAAAAGTTGCACCAAAATCGTCCTTAGGGTTTCTCCCAAAACTTCTCTCTTTAAATGTGAAAAACTAGAAAACTATATATAGGAAAATAGGGATGACGACGTCAAGAACAAAGGTGTGACGCCGTCATCTCGCCGCCAAATACTTCCTCGGACGGCCTTGATCTACTTCTGACGCCGTCAAGACCTAGGCCGTCACACAAATTACTCTTGACGCCCTGTGTGTGACGCCGTCATCAACTACGGATTTTTATTATTGAGGATTGACGCCGTCATGAGTTTACTCTTGACGCCTTCATGTACTGTTCCCAGCATGGAAAATTGAGACTTTGCCGTTTTCTTCACTTTTATGCTCCAAAAACGTCCAAAATGGCTTCTTTTCCAGAATTCACTCTCCAAGTACCTAAAATCACAAAAGGAACGATTTGGGGCAATATTTGATCAAATAAATTTGGATTCGGGCTTAAATGACCCCCTAAAAATGGACCATTTTTCGCCTCATCAGCATCTTAAGTCGATCATCGATTAATTAAGCTACGAGTTTAAGTTAATAGGTAAACAAACACCAAGGGCATTTTGGTCTTTTGCATTGGACGACCAAAAGATGGGGAAACAAATGAGTTTGAATTGGTTTTAACTTATGGTAAGTTAAATCGCTCGTAAATGTGATTGATGAATATTAGTTATAAATAAGATCTCATTCACTCTCATTAAACAAGTCTAACATCCTTCCAAAATATTTTTTTCCCTCTTCTTCTCATTTGGCTGTCGTAGTTAACCTCCACCATTTTATGGTGGTCTTGGTGTTCTTGAGTGGTTCTTCACTTGTTCTTATACGTATCATTGATTGGTGATATGCACGAGGTATTGTGAAAAGGACTAGCTATCTGGTTTTCTAATTAAAGTGTTGGTGTGTAGATACTTAGAGGGTGGTCTTCTTAATCACCTAGTTGTTGGCTGTGAATGATTCTACTATTTATAATAATCCGATTTTAGGACAAGTGTTCATTGATAATCAGTTATTAATCATACCACCAAGTTATACATCTTATTCCATTTGTTATATATATAAAGTGTTACATTATTCTTATGGTTTTATATGATTATTATCAACATGCATAATATATCTTTATTATCTTGGAATTTGTTTATGATTGATCATATGTTATTAATTTGATTAGTTCATGCTTTCGTTGCATATGATTTACAAGATTGATTGAAATAGTTATAATCGTGTCACTTGAATTTCCATGACCATAAGTTTTAGTGTCAAATACTCTATGCATTTAGGGTGTTGGAATTATATATTGAAATGGTGGACATGCACCTCAAGGTATTTTGGGTTTGGTAACAGAATTGGTTTAGAAATTTGTTGTTCTAAGCCATTGGATAGTAGTTTGGGTTTGTGTGGCTTCTTGGCTTACTTCTTGGTTAAGAGTGACTTGTTTTTCTTGGTTGTGAGGATTTTGGTTTAGACTCGGTTTTTGTAAATCTCAATCCACTCTTTGAAGATGGTTTGTAAAATTGCTTAACCTTGTTCTTACTAGAAATATGTATTTTGTTCTTGTTCAAAATGAAAAATTTTGTTTTTGAGGTTGAGATTTGGTTTGAAGTCAAGCTAGGATCATCATCAGGCTTGCAAGGATCTTGTGCAGGCGACATATACTTCATGGATCCATCTATCTATTTAGATCTGTCTGTTGACTGAGTTGAGTTTGTTTCTTTTACAAAGATTACTTGTTTTTTATCCACTAGTTGATGCTTCATTTTTGGTAAAACCATGTCCCATTTGGTCAATTAGGGACTTTTGAATGCTTAAGATATCTTTCAACAAATGAGTACTCTTTTCAAACTTTTTGAACTTATTTGACTATTTTTGAAAATTAGTTTGAGTTTCTTTTAGCTTTTCGTTTTCAAAAAGAAGCTTTTGACATGATTCGCAACTAATGTTAATAGATTTGTTTTTCTCAAGTATTTTCACCTTTTCTTGTAGTTTAAAAACTTCATTTTCTACAAACTCTTTATTAGTTTTTAAAAACTTATTTTTGTTGATGACTTTAAGACTAAGTTCACATAGTTTATTGTATTTATTTTGCAACTCATCGTCATCAAGTGATGAGTTTTCTTCACTATAATAAGAAGAATTAGAATTTACCTCACTTGTTTCTAGAGCCATGAGACAAACCTCTTCATTGTTCCTTTATTCCTCATCTTCACAGTTATTGCTCCAAGAACCTCCAACGAATGCCTTTTGTTCTTTATTTCTTGGTGGTTTAACACATTCACTAATGAGATGGTTTGGATATCCGCATGTATAGTATTTTATATTCCTTTCAACTTTGAACTTTCCTTTCTATCTACATTATTTCTTTGAGTGATCTTCTTTTTGTCATAAGGTTTCTTGCAACTTTTCTCTCCACTTGATAAATTTCTTGAAATCTCTAATAGCCATTGCATACTCTTCATCATCACTATTGGTATTGAAGCTTTCATCATCACTTGACTCCTTCTTGGAGTGCTTGGCTTTTAGTGCAAGAGATTTAACTTTCTCTTTCTTGAGCTTGATGATTTTTGAATCATTTACCATTGCCATTTCATATACTTTAAGATTACAGACAAGCTCATCTGGTGGAAGTAATAGTAAGTCATTTTATTCTTCAATAGCCGTCACATTCGACCCCCACTTTAGATGAAGAGCCCCGAGAAATTTTCTAACATTGCGTTTGCTAGAATAACTTTCATCAAGTGCTTTTAGAATAGTTATAATAGTATTAAATCAATCAAAACCATTATCAATGCTTTATCTGGCGCTTATATTGACTAGAAGAAAGTAAAACTCTTCTCTGGCAAAAAAAAAGAGAAACCGAACCTAACATCCAATATTGCATCTTAAACTTTTTGTCGCTTCTTTGATAGAATCTCTAGCGTTGTTACTTAATTTATTACTTTAAGGATCTATAGTAGGTCGGTGAGTAACGTCAATTGTTTATTCACTATAAGGGATTATGTTTTCTGGTAGAAAAAGGGATTCCGTTTTGTTTCGCTGCTTTGCCCTATTTGCATGCATTTTACTATCTTCCTTTAATACTATATCCTTCAATTAATTCAAGACCAGATCTTAGGCTCAAGATATTCTTTATTATAATCCTAATAGCTGTGTTAGGGTACTATTATGTGAGTTTACATTCGTGCGCATTTTATAAACTCTATTTCTCAATGGGGTTCCTACGTTAATTTTGAAGATAGACGTTGTTGGGTTCTTTGTGTTTTGACAATGTTTGCATGGTTTGATGTGAAAGTAAGGTTTTTGGATTCGGGAGGAGGAGGTCATAAGAAGAAAAAGAAAAAAAGGTAATGGTTCGAGTGGTGCTAGCTTGGATTCTGTGGTAATGGAATCAAACTTTCCTTCGTTAAGTGAGTTGGCATCTAAAAAGCCAAATGTTGTTGAGGTTGACCCTGTGAAACTGTGTGGAAAACTAGAAGGGGGGGTTGAATAGTTTTACGTCTTTTTAATTTTATTATGAAAACTTAGTTTAGTTTTAAAACCTTGTTTGCTTTTAAAACTTTGATTCAATCTTATGTGAACTCAAATCTTGAACAATATGAACAACTATATCTAAGTATGAACAATAATAATATAAGCTAAGTATGTGAAATCAACACATGCACAATATAAACAATTATAGCTATATACGAGAGATAAGTAAGTAATCGTTTATTTTATAATCCTTAGTTATATTTTGTATGAAAATTTACTTGATCGAAATGATCAATTATATGTATGTTACCTTTTTAGTTTGATTGTAAAAACTTTGTTTTGTGAATGAAACTTTCGTTTGATCTTTAAGTAAAATCAATACTAGCACTATATGAGCAAATATATATATACGTCTACGTCTACAAAAGTAATAACGATATAAGCAAGATAATAAGTAAGATATGGAAAGATCTAACAGCGAGACAAAGGATTTATAGTGGCCCGGCTACAAGGACACCTTCCTTGCCCTACTCCACTCCTCGAGTCACCTACTCGAGAGTTTTCTTCACTATGTCACCAAGCTCCCTTATGGCGGAGAAAACGTTACACACCAATATACACACCACAACTTCGTCACAACTTATTCACACCTTCTACACAACTTCTTCACACCTAGTCACTACTAAATCACAACACTACTTCTTCACACCTATCTATCTTCACAACTATCTACTTCACAACAATCTTCTTCACAACTATCTACTTCCCAACTTCTCTACTTCACAACTATCTACTACACAACTTCTCTACTTCACAACTATCTACTACACACTCACTCTATCTACACACCTTGCTAATCTATCTTCTATCAAATATTCACAACTGGTTACACAAAGAAATAGATATAATGAATGATGCTCTAACAACTTAGATGTGGAGGTCACAACAAGTTGTAATACTTCTTCTCTTGAAGGATTGAAGTATTCTTCTCTTGCACTTGAAAGGTAGAGGTTTGGATCACTTTGAAACAAAGATTTATGTATGTATGATCAAAGGATTTTAGAGAATAGAAATGAGATCTAGAACAGAAAGTTTTGGGGTGCAAAAGGTGAGAAAATCTGTAGAATGAACCAGTATTTATAAGGGGAAAAATACTGTTTGGGAGCGTGGCCGGTCCCCTTAATAATTAAGGTGACCGCCTAGTATAATTAAGGGGGCCGCCTAATAAAAAAAATATTTTTTCTTCAGATTTTTTGTCTTTTTGTGGGGGAGGTTTTTCCTGAAGAATGTAGCCGTTTTTTGGGTTGAAATTTGAATTCAAACTATTTATTTTGAATAAAATATTTCTTATAAATACAAAATCGTTTTGTATAAGTTTAAAAATGTTTGTCCCACTTTAATAAAATGTAAGGTTTGTAAAAATAAAAATTTCTTTGATCATAAAATGCATTAGACACTTTGTTTATTCATACCTTAAGTGATATGGATGCTAAAGCAAATATTTACGACTAAATACTTGTTTACGTCATAATTTGTAGTTCAATGAGTTTACGTTTTGTGATTATCAAAATATAGAGATATCGATATATGTTAATAATGTTTTTAGGCATTATTTATATCAACAATCTCCCCCTTTTTGATGATTACAAAACCTAAACTCATTAAGTCTAAAAATTAATTTTTTTAAGACAAGTACTTAGTGAGTTTATATTCACTTCTCCCCCTTTTTGTAGAATCAAAAAGGTTATGCCGGCTAGCTTCATAAATGAAGTTAGACGGGATGAAAGCTCCCCCTTGATGTGTGCTCCCCCTCGTTCGATGGCACCAAAGGATCGAGATATGGAATGCTCGCAAGAAAAATATTAGAAGCACAAGCATATATAGAAGAATATGCAATATACAAATAACAAGCATAGCAAACAAATATTAAGGATACATAACAATTAATTCAAAGAGATTATGTTAAAGATCCTAATTTGCCAAAGAGAGCCATCGGACTTGCTTGTAACAAAAGGATGGTTGATTCGTATTTGAAAGTGAAAATCATAAGCATATAGTATGCTTAGATGGTTGATGATGGAGTGTTTGGAATGAAGATGGTTGAGTTAGGGTAAGGTTGTTGGATTAATGGAGGTATATGTTTGGGTCATGAATGTTGGAGAGTTTGGTTGTGGAGAGTTTGTAGCGGAAGAGGTTGATTAAGGTTTTGGATGTTGTTCAAGTGAGGGTATTGGATGTGATCTAGTGAGAAGATATTCAATCCAAGTGAAGTGTTCATTGAATGCAATGGTTTTTAGGAGAAAGATGCAACAAGGTCAATTGTTGACATGCTTCTCAAGTTGATTTATGTTGTGTGGTGATGAGGGTGATCTAGATGAAGGTGGATCCAAATTGCATTGAGCAAGATGTAAGGCTAAAAGAGCACTAAGCTCATGGGATTCTTTTAGTGCCTCAACGAACATTAAGTGTTCGGAAGGTGATGGTGGTGGAGCATGATAGTTGTCTTGGGTGAGGGTTTGAACATGCAACATAGGAATGGCATGTGAAGTTGTAGGATGTGGTGGTGATACTCTTGGTGGTGGAGACATGTTTGTGCTTGGGTAATCATGAAAACATGATATGGGTGGAAGAGATGCTTCATGAGTGGATGGTGTTTTTGTTGAATGAGCAACATGTAAAGTGTTGGTAATGAGGTTGGGATTATTGTTTTGGGATTGTGCATGCTCATCATAAGAAGGAGCATTAGTGGAAGCACGAATGGATGATTTGTTGTTAAATGGATCATTTGTGTGAGAGTGAGGTTTAGGTGTTGGTTGATTATGAACAACATCGCTTGAGTTGTGAAAAAATTATGAGGTTTGAGTGTAATGTAGAAGGATATGGGTGAGTAAAGGTTTTTGATATGTAATGTTGGTGAGAAGGAGAGTGAGGTGTTAGGTATGTAATGTTGAAGACATAGGAGGAATTTGATGTTGGATGTTTGACAACATCATTTGGTTTGACGGGCTTTTAATGGAAGTTAGGCTTTCTTCTCCAAACGGGTTATTTGGTGGTTTTGGTTTAATAGGAGAGGTCATGAAGAGATGAGTATAGATTGAGAGGAATGAGAGTGTTTATAATGTAGGATTGGTGGGATTAAGGATGTATAAATTTTGATAGAAGGTTTAGGATAAAATAGGTTTATGAATTTTGGGAAGTGTAGGATGAAATGGGCTAAAAAGTAGAAAAAAGAAACAACACCTTCGACCATCAGATGGCCGGTCCCCTTAATTGGAGGCCGGTCCCCTTAATAATTAAGGGGGCCGCCCATCTGGTGATTCCCAGATTGCCAGAAAACGGTTTTTGGTAGTGAATTGCAAAAAGGTTGTGTTTTTGGTTTCAAACAAGTCCAACTCTTTGAGGCAATTAAGCATATACTAATTATGTAGGCAATTATGTAGCCAAAGCATGTTAATCAAAGAGATTAAGTAAAAAAGCAATTTCATCTAGCATGCAAACATACTCATCAAGCAAGTAAAATATAAGTTCTAGGAAACAATAAGCAACATCAAGTATTTCATAACTACATAACTAGGAGGATTAATCCTAATGTGTATCAATGTGCAATAAGTGGGTAGTTATGATAGCATGGATTTCTAGACTTGTTACAAACAAAGTCTTAATGAACAAACCATGGTCCTCTTGATTTGATTTAGTTCACTTATAAGTGTCATTTATATAAATATAGATGACAAATATGAGATCACCATGCATGATTTTAATAGCATTATTCAACAATGTTTGAAAGTAAGTTTTCACTTAGATGTGAGAGTTATTTGAATAAATTAGATTGGGTTTTTACTTCAAAATGTGTGAATGAACGGTAAAGAATATTTTCCGAATCTTTAGTTTTGATCAAAACAAAATTGTGGATATTGATAGTGAAAACATGTTATTTAAAAGTGGGATAGTTATTTGAAAAACTATTTTCCAAAATGTGAGGTTTTTGCATATTTTTAAAGATATTAGATTTTTGACAATAAATATCATAAATCAAATATTTTAAAAAATGTTTATTAAAGATCTCATGCTCAAGAGGATTGGTTAAGCCTATTATTATCTCATGCTAACGTTTCTACATATCCTATGATCCTAAAGGAAATGAAGACGATAATTTATATGTTAGATGCGAGAGTGTTGAATGGGGTATAACCTAACATCTATAGTTCCTTTGTTTTCGCACGCTTATCTAACTTAATGCCATAGTCTACGAGAGCTTGTTTCATCCATAGTTTTCTTCTAATCCTACTTCTATATTAACGATCGATCCACTTAACTCATTTCACTTCATCACCATGAGTTTGCTAATAGTGGATATAGAAGATTTCCATTTTCTATTTCGTTCGGCAATGAACAATTTTATCTTATTCCTAGGAGAGTCAACCAATGATGTTTCTAGGTTATGAGAATATAAGCTATTATGTACACATATATGTATAGCTAAGCATTAATCTAACTAATCATATATCTAAGCATGCAAATTATAGCGATGAACTTAAAAGAAACGCGTACCTTTTAGTCTTCAATGGAATATCTTCAAGCACTTCAAGTGACCATGTTGACTTATAGAAGTCATTAGTAGATGACATTCCAACTTCTTCCAAGATTGACAGCTTAGCCACTTGGTTCCCATTGTCTCATTGGTCCAAAGTTGTTTGGTCCAAATATATTCAACATTTGGCTAGGATGCATGTATGGTGGTAGTATTCCCCAAGGATTGTAACTTGGTTGATAATTCCACATTTGATGACTAGTATTATTGTAGTTTTGTCTATTTTGGTTTCTTCTAGGTTGAGGTGTTTTAGATCGAGTATGAAGATTATTTGGTTTTCTCGGTGGTGGAGTTTTAGATCTTAATTTAAATTTAGAGGATCCTACTTCGGTCTTTAAGGATGGTTTATAAAAAGTTTTTACTTTTTCATCATTCGCAATGGGTATTTTTCTATATTTTGTAAGTATATACTTAGGTTTTGATTCTAATGATTTTTGTTTACTAGATTCACATTCAAACTTTATACTTTTATTTTCACTAGTTGAAACATTAGTTGAGGTTAATCCTAGACCGGTTTTATCCCCCGAAGTTTCTTGAACACTTATTATTTTCTTAAGTGGGCTACTACTATTTTTAAACTTGTCAAGTTTGAAAATTTCATCTTTAAGTTTTTCGTTTTCATTATTAACCTCTATGCATGTTTTACATTCTATAAAAACTTTTTTTTTCCTTTTTCCAAATGTTGTTGTCTAATTTTTAATTTGAGTACTTCATTTTCTAATAGAGTATTAATATGTTTTAGTGACTTATTTTTAGCTATAACCTTTTGACCTAATTTGCATAACCTATTATATTCACTATCTAGGTCTTTTTCGTCTAATGATAAATTTTCGTCACTAAAGTATTCGGTTTCAGAACGTACCTCGCTTGATGTCTTAGCCATAAGACATTTCTCCTCATTTGTGATTTCTTTCTCATCGTCATCGCTATCACTCCAAGCTCCTCCAACAAACGCCTTTTGATTTTGATTTCTTGACATCATTGGACATTTTCCGATGAGATGCTTTGGATCACCACATATGAAGCACTTCCTATCACTTTTGCCATTTTTGTCATCTTTATTTCTTTGGTTTGCTTTCCTTTCATCATGCGGTTGTCTAACGAATCTTCCTTGCCTTTTGAAGAATTTCTTGAAGTCTCTTACGGCCATCGCATATTCTTCGTCATCACTTTCGGAGGTTGAGCTATCCTCGTTACAAGATTCTTCCTAGCTTTCAACGCAATTGACTTGCTTTGCTCTCTTTTTCCATTGACCATCTCGGTGTCTTTCTTTATTATTGCTTCGTAGACTTTCAGGTTGCCGATCAACTCATTAAGTTGAAGAGTTGACAAGTTCTTCGATTCTTCAATCGCCGTAACTTTAGCTCGCCATTTTGGATGAAGAGCCCTAAGAAATTTCCTAACAAAATTCTTACTAGAAAAATTCTCATCAAGTGCTTTTAAACTTGTGATGATAGTGTTAAACCTAGCAAAAGCATTATCTATTGATTCCTCCTCCGGAATCGTAAATTGTTCATATTGTTGATCAAGAAGATCTATTTTGTTATCTTTAACTTGACTAATACCTTGGTGAGCGATTAGTAAAGAATCCCAAATTTCTTTTGCGGTTTTACACATAAAAATTCTTTCATATTCTTTGCGTGGTAACGCATTATAAATAATCATTTTAGCCTCATTATTTTTTGCTAGTTTCTTTTTCAAATCTTCATTTTGTTTTTCAAAAGATACAATTTCATCCATTTTAGTTACAAAATTATATTGAATAGGGGGAAAATCACCAAAGGTAATGACATGCCAAAGATCAAGATCTTTTGATTTCACATAAATTTCGAATATATTTTTCCAATAAAGAAAACCATCACTTTCAAATAGTGGTGGTCTTTGCATAGATTGCCCTTCTAAATATTTTTCTGATTTCATAGATCGATACAAGTTTTAAAATACAGTATATTTTAAAAATCTTGTTTAACGTAGCTCTGATGCCAATTGTGGAAAACTAGAAGGGGGGGGGGGGGGGGGTTGAATTGTTTTACGTCTTTTTAATTTTATTATGAAAACTTAGTTTAGTTTTAAAACCTTGTTTGCTTTTAAAACTTTGATTCAATATTATGTGAACTGAAATCTTGAACAATATGAACAACTATATCTAAGTATGAACAATAATAAAATAAGCTAAGTATGTGAAATCAACACATGCACAATATAAACAATTATAGCTATATACGAGAGATAAGTAAGTAATCGTTTATTTTATAATCCTTAGTTATATTTTGTATGAAAACTTTACTTGATCGAAATGATCAATTATATGTATGTTACCTTTTTAGTTTGATTGTAAAAATTTGTTTTGTGAATGAAACTTTCGTTTGATCTTTAAGTAAAATCAATACTAGCACTCTATGAGCAAATATATATACGTCTACGTCTACAAAAGTAATAACGATATAAGCAAGATAATAAGTAAGATATGGAAAGATCTAACCGCGAGACAAAGGATTTATAGTGGTTCGGTAACAAGGACACCTTCCTTGCCCTACTCCACTCCTCGAGTCACCTACTCGAGAGTTTTCCACACTATGTCAACAAGCTCCTTATGGTGGAGAAAACCTTACACACCAATATACACACCACAACTTCGTCACAACTTATTCACACCTTCTACACAACTTCTTCACACCTAGTCACTACTTAATCACAACACTACTTCTTCACACCTATCTATCTTCACAACTTTCTACTTCACAACAATCTTCTTCACAACTATCTACTACACAACTTCTCTACTTCACAACTATCTACTACACACCTACTCTATCTACACACCTTGCTAATCTATCTTCTATCAAATATTCACAACTAGTTACACAAAGAAATAGATATAATGGATGATGCTCTAACAACTTGGATGTGGAGGTCACAACAAGTTGTAATACTTCTTCTCTTGAAGGATTGAAGTATTCTTCTCTTGCACTTGAAAGGTAGAGGTTTGGATCATTTTGAAACAAAGATTTATGTATGTATGATCAAAGGATTTTAGAGAATAGAAATGAGATCTAGAACAGAAAGTTTTGGGGTGCAAAAGGTGAGAAAAATCTGTAGAAAGAACCAGTATTTATAAGGGGAAAATACTGTTTGGGAGCGTGGCCGGTCCCCTTAATTGGGTGCCTGTCCCTTTAATAATTAAGGGGACCGCCTAGTATAATTAAAGGGGCCGTCTAATAAAAAAAATATTTTTTCTTCAGATTTTTTGTCTTTTTGTGGGGGAGGTTTTTCCTGAAGAATGTAGCCGTTTTTTGGGTTGAAATTTGAATTCAAACTATTTATTTTGAATAAAACATTTCTTATAAATACAAAATTGTTTTGTATAAGTTTAAAAATGTTTGTCCCACTTTAATAAAATGTAAGGTTTGTAAAAATAAAAATTCCTTTGATCATAAAATGCATTAGACACTTTGTTTATTCATACCTTAAGTGATATGGATTCTAAAGCAAATATTTACGACTAAATACTTGTTTACGTCATAATTTGTAGTTCAATGAGTTTACGTTTTGTGATTATCAAAACATAGAGATATCGATATATGTTACTAATGTTTTTAGGCATTATTTATATCAACAAACTGAGTCTGAAAGTGAGGGGGACCATCTATTGATGTACAACCTGATCATACTAATGATGTGTCGAATATTGATGCTCCTATTAGGAATACACAATGTGATGATGGAAGTGATAAGGTGCAAACAGTAGGAGTGTATGGGGAGAAACATGTTTTTGATACACCTATTGTTGTACCCATTGATCATGCATCTACTAGTCATACTACTGTTGGGTGTGGCACGTCTAATGTACCTGTTTGTGAAACTAAGAACGATTTCTCTAAGGAACATTCAACTATTTTGGAATGTAATAGTTTTGAAGAGGCTTTACGTAATGCTGCTAAAACTAATACGTCTAGTGAAGAAATCCCCTTGAGTTATGCTAATAAGCTAAGCCTTATGTCCATCACTCAGGCAATTTTTTGTAAAATTGAAGATAATGTTCCTAACGATGTAGATTATGATGTTAGGTTACCTATAGCTTCGGTTCATGAGGTGAATGAGAGATTGATGAATTAGTTATACGCGTACTTTATGTGTAAAAGCCTAGCTTTTCCTGTTGTTGAATGGTTTGTGCGCAACAATTGGGAGAAGTGTGGCTTAGTGAAATAACGATGAGTGTGAAACATTCTTCTTTTTTATGTTCTCATCTGTTTAGGGTGAGGAATCTATTCTTCGTGATGGCACATGGATGATTTGTGGAATTCCTATTTTTCTTAACAAGTGGTCACCTGAGGTAAGCCTTTTGAAAGAAGATTTGTCTTGTGTCCCAGTCTGGGCATGATGTACCATTGGTTGGATATACATCGGATGGGTTGAGTTTGATCGCTTCTAAGATTGGTACTCCTATGATGATAGACTCGTATAAGAATAACATGTGTGTGGATTCATGGGGGAGGAGCAGCTATGCAAGTGCCTTGATTTAAATAAATTCATCTAATGAGTTTCGTGATAATCTGGTTTTAGCTGTTCCAAAGCTTAATGGAAGTGGATATACGAAAGAGGCTATTAATATTGAATTCGAGTAGGAACCCCCTCGCTATGGTTCTTGCTTGTTATATGGTCATTCTTTTGATGATTGTCCCAAAACTGCTCTTAAACGTGTGATGAATGGGATAAATAAAGGCAAAGGGTCAAAGTTCGGGTGTATCAAAGAAGGATTTAAATTCTAATGATGAGTTTACGATTGTGAAGTGGAAGATGTAGAACCAGACGTAACCAAATGCAGAACCAGACGAACCCATGCAGAATCAGAACATGTTGTTGATGCCGAGATGCTACACATAATTGCTCAAGACATAGTCGCATTAGTTAAGAATATAACATCACTGTTACCAACACAAAACCAATCACCAATACAAAACCAAGAATAATCAAACCAATCTTCAAATTCTTCAAATCAGAAAACCAATACGAACACCATAATCAGATCATAACCCGATATCAAATCTAATATTAATGCCAATATCAATACTAGTAACAATATTAGTACAAAATTCAATACCACTATAAACAAAACTATGGAGCTAATCCAAAGAAGTTTAATGGTGTTCAAATGAAAAAGTTTGAGTATATGCTTGTTGCTCCAAAGAATACTAAGGCTACTAATTCAAAAGATAACACAAAGGAGGATTCTACGTCTAGACAACCGAAAATTGATGTTAAAGTGGTAAGTAATTCTAATGCATTTGTTGTTGTAGGTGAATTAGAATGAGGCTTCTAATGCTAATGTAGAACCTAGTGGCATCCCTACAACTTTGGTTGGTACGACATCTGGTAATCCAAGTACTATACCTTTGGTTGCAAAGATTAATGAACTGGAAAGTCAGATGCTTGATGGGAAGCTTGTGCTATTTGGTGATGATAAGAAGCTGCTAAAACCTTGTAAATCAACGCTTCCTAGTTCTAAAAAGTTTGTTGATCTGGATAATACGGATAGTGATGATGATGTGCTCGAGGTCTATAATAAAACTGCTACTTATGGAATCCACGAGTTCCAGGGTTTAATGAAATCTCTAAAAGTGGTGGTAGTGTGGGTAGGAAGTGTTTATTCGAACAATAGAAGGAGGAGACCTATGATGAAGACCCGTTTGATGACGATTTTGATGACTGTGGTTTGACTGAAGCCCAAATGGAGTTTGCTAATGCTTTTGACATTAGTCTATGTGGTCAAATTAGATAGGCTTTTCATTAGGTCCCTGATGCGTGGTTTTGCAACCTTGTAAAAGGTTTTACCTCTCAAGCGATCTTGAGAAGCTTGCAATCCCCACCAGGCACTGTACCTGACCGATGTAGTATAGTGTAGTGGCAAGTACCGGGGGATTGATCGTTCAACTTAAAGAATAGTGTTCGCTAGGGTCAAAACTTAATTAAACTAGGTCTAGAGGTGAGGGATGCTTCTTTTTGTATTTTTATATTTTATGGAAAGCAAGTAAAAATCTCGGGTTTTGGAAGAATGGGCGGAATTAGTTGCTAGTCAACTAACCCAAATAACTAAAAATGCAATAGAAATAAAATAAAATGACACGAAAGTAAATATGGAGAAAAAAAATAATAAGACAAACGTGTTTACTTAGATTTCACTACTCGCTAGCTATCTTTTACTAGTTGATTAGTTTGTTACAATTGCATGGATGACGGGTTATATTCCTTAATACCATTCGTAGGGCCATGTACGATCTTCCCTAACTCTATAAGCTCCTACCTCTTCGTATGTCGAGCCGACTACTAGCTCCTAACATGGCCTCCTTAGTAGTTACTTATGCATTAAATATAACCAAGTAATCGTAGTACACATCCGATCATGTTTCTTAAGACGTTCAAGCATGTTACCAATTGGAAGTCTGCCAGTTTTCTTAAGCCTAACGTCAATATCATTCATCCACAATAATTATAAACAAACAACCAACCAATAATCAATAACTAGGTTTCATTACATCTAAGCAAACACAAAGAAAACCTAGCCTAGCATGTTAAAGTAAAGACAAGCATAAGATAGAATCAAACAACACATAGACATATTGAATGATTATTGGAAAACTTATCTTCAATTAAACATGGATGAAACAAGGGTTTGGAACCCTTAAAAGTAACGTAAAATTCGTGCTAGGGTTTCTCCAAAACTATCCCAAAGTTCTCCTCTCTTAACAAATGAAAAATAGAAAACTATATATATATTTTTAGGTCTGACGGCGTTACGTGTAAATCCTGACGCCGTCAACTCGCCGCCAAAGAAACTCTCGTATTGCCTAGATCCAGATCTGACGCCTTCATGTATTATTCTTCTCTTGGCCGTCTCTTGCAATTTGAACGTGACGGCCTTGGTGACGTCGTCACGTGTTAATTCTCCAAAACATTCTGGCGCGTCTCGTGTATTTAATTTATCCACCTCTTTGTCCATGAGTGACGGCGTCACATGCAAATCCTGACGCCGTCAGGTACCAATTTCAGCATGATTTGGAGACTTTGTCGTTTTCTTCACTTTTTCGCTCCAAAAACGTCCAAAATGCTTCCTTTTCCAGATTTCTTCTCCAAAGTACCTAAAATGACAAAAATAATGATTTAGGGCAATATTTGATCAAATAATCTCGACTTTGGGCTTAAATGACCCCCTAAAAGCGGTACACTTTTCGTCTCATCAGTCCCATAAGTTTGGCATGCTATTTTTATGCTAGTTTAAGTGTTAAGCACAGTAGAAGCGTTTGTTTTGCTTTTTTGGGCTGAGATGTGGAGCTCACCCACGTCTATTGTACTTTTTATTTTTTGACGTAATAAAATTTACCAAGGGTAATTGAATCTGTTTCCCCCAAAAATCAATGGTTGATCTTCAAGGATAGAAACTTGTTCATATTGTTGAATTTGAAGATCAATTTAATCATCCTTAACTTGGGAATTGAGTGACTATGAGAGATTCCCAAATTTCTTTAGCCGTTTATGACATAAAAATTATTTCATGTTCCTTTCTAGGTAAAGCGTTGTAAAGAACCATTTTAACCACATTATTTTTCGCAATCTTTTTCTTCATGTCGTCATTTTGACGATCATACTGAACTGGTTCATCTCTTTGTGAAATAATGTTTCTAACAACGGCCTCATAATCACCCTCAAGGATAATATACCAAAGGTCGATGTCTTTTAATTTCACCTAAGTTTCAAATTATTTTTCCAATACATAAAACCATCACTTTTCAAAAAGTGGTGGTCTTCGCATTGATTGCATCTTCTTTGTAATTTTCTAAAGCCATAGATCGATGGAAGTTTTAAAATATAATTTATTTTAAAAATCTTTGGTAATGTAGCTCTATTACCTATTGTGCAAAACCAAAAGCGGGTTGAATAGGGCCTTAAAAACTTAGATTGAACCATTCGAATCATATGTAATCTAGTTAGTGGTTGTTTCCTTATTGTTAGTTCATAAGCTTGGTTTTTCCTTCTTATTGTAAGTTTGGTTTGAAGCAAAAATGATGCATTTGTTTTCACCTATGTAATGGGCAGAAATGTGGGATTTCACCTACATCCTATGTACTTAAACGCATTTTTTGAGTAATACATTTGTCGGGAAAACCCTTTAACAAAAAAAAAAAAAAAAAAAAAAAAAAAAAAAAAAAACTTAGGTTGAAACATATTGTGAACAACTAATAATACTATGAATTAATAAAAGCAAGACAATAAGCAAAAGAAAGATCAAACAAAACACGAGAATTTATTGTGGTTTTGTCATGAAACTTCTCTTCGCCCTACTCTACGAGTTTTCAACTCGCGAATTACTTCACTAAATCAACAAGCTCCTTTCTTGGTGGAGACAATCTTACAACCTCGCTTACACTTTTACCGATACTAAGCTAGATATCAAATCCTAACTAGGTAGAACCAACCTTTTTCTTGTGGTATTTTGAGGCCTAAAACACTAACCTATCTCATTCTAGTTTGGTCTATAAAGGTGAATGACTTTGGAAATATAATAGTAGAATATCGTCACACAACACAGTAACATTCAAATATAATCAACAACTGTAACACAAAAGTTTTGAACTCTTCTTGTGTTCTTCCCTTGCTAAATGGTTGATCACTTTGAGTGAATATAAAAAAAAATAATTATCAAAGTAAGTGTTTAGAAATGCTAGAGATATGTGTTGGGAATTATACTAACAGTTACCACGGCTAAGAGAAGAAGTTACAACTGCAGAAGATTGTACTTGCAGTGAAAACTCATTACCACTGCAAGAACATATATTACCACTACTTATTAGATAACTGTTAGGAAAAGTGTTATAGATAAATATAGAATAAATCTTGTGTATATCTTATTCTATTAGCTTTATACTTATCTTGTAGAAGAGGACTCCTTGTGATATAAAAGGAGATCCTAGGTTAAAGGTTTGATATACGTTTTTCTAGAGCTTCAAGGTGTAACCCTAGTGATATCAAGATCACTCGTATTATTATCATTAATAATATTGGAGCTAATAGTTTGTTTACATACATTGTTTATATACAACTGTCTTACTTACAATCAAACTTCTAAGTGTTACTAAGTAGATTCCGCATACTTAGTGATATAATTCAAAGTATCAATCTAACACAAGTTCAAGGTGTTTAGATCCATCAAGTGGTATCAGAGCCAGGCTTTGATACATTGATTTAGAAGACTCAAGTTCACTCAGAAGAATCAATGGAGACAGAAACCAGTAACTCAAACATTGCTGCTAAGCTTCCAAAGCTTAAGTTGAATGACTTTGAGATGTGGAGGCTAATGATAGAACAATTCTTTATGGTCCAAGATTATACACTCTGGGAGATCATTATGGTTGGAAATTCTTTCAAACCAGGTTCTACTTCAGAGATGATTGGTGGCAAGGAAGTAATTAAGGTCAACACTGGACCTGTTACTAATGATGAAAGACTTCAGTTGAAGAATGATCTCAAGGCAAGAGGTTTATTGCTGATGACACTTCCCAGAGACCAAGTACTAGCATTCAGCAAGTACAAGACTGCAAAGACTCTTTTTGATGAGATCTGTGAAGTTTTTGGTGGTAATGATTCCACCAAGAAGATTCAAAAGACCTTGCTGAAGCAGACTTATGAAAACTTTGGTTCGTCAAGTAATGAATCTCTTGATAGCATCTTCACAAGGCTACAAAAGATTGTTACTCAACTCACTGTTTTTGGAATTGAGGTGGAAAGGGAAGACCTCAATCTAAAGTTCTTAAGAAGCTTACCCTCTGAGTTTGGAACCAATGTTGCTGTGTGGGAAGATAAGCCAGAGTTGGAGACCATGAAACTTAATGACTTGTACAATAAATTCAAGGTTATTGAACAAAGATTGAAGAAAGCTGGCAAAATAAGCTCAAGTTCAGGAAGTGTAGCACTTATATCATCATCTCTTGATGATAGTTCAGATGAAGAAAGTGATAGTGATGATGACAGTGTTAACATTGTTGTTTCCACTGGTAGTGGAAGTGTTTCCACTGGTAGCTCAAAGAGACAGATTGCAGGGCTTAGTGATACTACTTTTTATGCCTTTATATCAAGTCAAGTGGGTGGTTCAATCCTCAATCATGAGGATCTGGATCAAATTGATGAAGATGATATGGAAGAGATGGACATTAAATGGAAAGTGGCATTACTAAGCTTAAGGACAAAGAAGTTTTAGAAGAAGACTGGAAGAAAGATCAACATCAGTGGCAATGAAACAGTAGGTTTTGACAAAAAGAAGGTGGAGTGCTACAATTGTCATAAGAAGGGGCACTTTGCCAGAGAGTGTAGGAAGCCAAGGAAGTCTGACAACAGGTCAACTTGGCACAAGCAGGACAAGAAGAAGGAACCTACTACTGATGAGCCAAAAGGGCTATTGGCCATTGATGGAGTGAGCTTTGATTGGAGCTTTATGACTAAGGAAGAGGAAGATGATTCAGAGTCTGCAATGGTTGCACTAATGGCTTTTTCTGACTCTGAGGTACAAATTGATAATGCTTGTTCTAAATCTTGTAAGGCCTTAAAAGAGTATGAGAAACTTAAAGCACAATTTAATGAGCAACACATAGAGTTAACTCATACTAATTATAACTTAGCAAATCATAAAAGAGGCCTATGAGTTTTAGAAACTCAATTAGAGCATTATAGGGCAAATGAATCTAAGTTCAATGATGATATTGCAGTATTAAGAAGAAACTTAGATTATCAGGTTGCTGTTAATAAGGTTCTTAGAGAAGAACTAGAAAAGGTTAAAGTGGCTAATGAGAATATAATGATAACTAAGCAAACACTGGATCATCAATCCAAGTGTATTGATAAAATATGGGAAGCCCAAATTGTGAGCAAAGCTAAATCAGGTCTTGGATACAAAACTATTCCACCACCTCTAAGAGGTGTTCCATCACCTCCTGGCATTGACTTAGCTCACACAGGTTTAGAAGAATTCCAGGAACCACCTATGACCTATGGACCAAAATTTGTTAAACCAGTTGAAATTGAAAAGGTTCAGGTTGAGGTTGATGTATTTGATAGTGCTAGTGACTCATCTCTTAAAGATGAAAATTTAAATGTTGAGTCTAAACCTAGTGTTCCTGAGAATGTTAAAGTGGAGGTTAAAAGAAGTATTCCTGAAGTTGTCAAAGAGAAGCCTAGGTCACAACCTAATTTCACTAGGCCCACTACTAGATATGCAGAGATGTACAGAAGTAGGTCACCAACTCCTAGGGGTAATATGAGGAGTTGGAATCATGTTAAATCCAGGCAATTTGGTAGTGACTTTGTGTTCAATAACAAACCCTGTCGTATATGTGGTAGCTTTGACCATTTGTCTTATAGCTGTACCTACCACTTGGGAAGAAGGGAAGTGTTTGGGAATACTAGGGTGAATGTACAAAATGCTAATAACTTAACTCACCCAAATCTACTTAGCAAGATGATTCCCAGGTCTGTTTTGCTTCATTCTGGCATTAAACCAATTTCCACTGCTAGACCAGCAGTTTCCACTGCTAGACCAGCGGTTGCCACTGCCAGAAATAAAAACAGAGTTTACCCTAAGCCCTCTGTTACTACTTTTGTTAAATCTACTCAAACAGGGAAAAAGACCAATTTTGAAAAGAAAGTTAACAATAATCAGAAGTGGTACCTAAAATTTCTAAGCCAGCAGTTTCCACTGCTAAGGCAGCAGTTACCACTGCAAGGCCAAAGGTTACCACTGGTAGGTCTGTTAACAAGAAAAGGGTAAATATTGGAAATGTTGTTAAGGCCTCAGCACGTTGGGAATGGAAACCAAAAGGAACCATCACCTCAAACAATCCCAATGGTGTATCAATGACCTTTGATAGATATAATTATATTGATACACGAGGCAGATCCAAGTCATTTGTGGCTTGGGTCCCCAAAAGGAACTAATTCCTTTATTTTGTGTGCAGGGACATTCAAAGACTACTAATAATCAAGGATACTCTGACAGTGGATGTTCCAGGCACATGACTGACAATAAGTCCTATCTTTCAGACTTTCAATCTTATGATGGACAATTTGTCAGCTTTGGAGGAGGAATTGGTGGCAAAGTTTCTGGCAAAGGAACAATCAAGGCTAGAAACATTGATTTTGAAGATGTGCAGTATGTGAAAGAACTCAAGTACAACCTCTTTAGTGTGTCACAGATGTGTGACAAAAAGCATAGAGTTCTATTCACAGAAGATGAATGCTATATCTTATCTAAGGATTATAAGCTTCCAGATGAAAGTGACATTTTGCTTAAAATCCCTAGAAAAGGAAATTTGTATAGCATTGACATGCAGAACATAGTGGCTAATAATGATGTTACTTGCTTGCTTGCTAAAGCCACTTTGGATGAATCAATGCTTTGGCATAGAAGACTTGGTCATGTTAACTTCAAGACCATCAACAAGATTGTGAAAGATGGACTTGTCAGAGGACTACCAGAGAAAAGATTTGAAAATGACCAAACTTGTGTTGCCTGTCTCAAAGGAAAGCAACACAGAGCTTCATGCAAGACCAAGGCATTCAATTCAATCAATCATCTACTTTTTATGCTGCATATGGACTTGTTTGGTCCTACCTCTGTGAGCAGCATCAATTTGAAGAAGTATTGTCTAGTTGTAACTGATGATTTCAGTAGATTCATATGGGTTTTCTTTTTAAGTACTAAGGATGAAACAACAGGCATTCTTAAGACATTCATCACTCAAGTTGAAAATCAATTTGAAAAGAAAATCAAGATCATCAGGTGTGACAATGGGACAGAGTTCAAGAATAAAGTTATGGATGATTTCTGCAGAGACAAAGGTATTAAAAGAGAATTTAGTGTTGCAAGAACTCCTCAACAAAATGGAGTTGCAGAAAGAAGAAACAGAACACTAATTGAGGCTGCTAGAACCATGTTAGCTGATTCCAAGCATCCAGTGACTTTTTGGGCTGAAGCAGTTAACACTGCTTGTTACATTCAAAATAGGGTTTTAGTGGTCAAAACAAAGAACAAGACACCTTATGAGTTGTTCAGAGGAAGACCTCCTACTTTGGAGTTTATGAGACCATTTGGGTGTCATGTTACTATTCTCAATACCATTGATCATCTGGGCAAATTTGAAGAAAAGTTAGATGAAGGCTTCTTTGTTGGATACTCTATGGTTAGCAAGGCTTTTAGAGTCTATAACTTAAGAACAAAGAAGATTGAAGAGAACTTGCATGTTCAGTATCTTGAAAATAGAGCAAACATGGCAGGTTCAGGACCAGATTGGCTATTTGATCTTGAAACATTATCAAATACAATGAATTATGTTCCTCTCACTTCAAGTACTGGAGACAAAGATCTTGAAGATTCAGAAGAATTCATTGATGAAGATGAAGCTTGCAAAGATGATGAAGATCAACTTGTTATGCCACTTTGGGACTTTGGTGATCATTCTGAAAAGACAAGTGATGCAGATGGTGTGAATTTTGGTGTTTCTAAAGATATTACTACTAGCAGTGGTAACTCAATTCCCACAACTACACCAGAAGTGTCCACTATAAGCCCAAATGTGGAACATACTTCTCAGGAATCACCAAGTGATGATGTAGAGATCTCAAACATGCCTAAAACATATGATATTCCTAGCACATCACAGTCTACCATTCACAAAGTGCATCCACTTGATAATGTTATTGGTGAACTTCAATCAGGTGTGAAGACTAGAAGACAGACAAAGAAAGATGATATTCATGGGTTCATAAGTGAAGTGTATGAGTCCAAGAAACATAGCAAGAAGAATGAGTGTTTGTTTTTCTGTTTTCTCTCACAGGTGGAGCCCAAGAATGTGTATATGGCTCTAGGAGAATCTAGCTGGGTTGAAGCTATGCAAGAAGAGTTGTTGCAGTTTAAACTTCAAAAGGTTTGGGTTCTTTGTGACTTGCCTGATGGTATGAAGGTCATTGGTACTAAATGGGTTTCCAGAAACAAGAAAGATGAAAGAGGCATTGTAATCAGGAACAAAGCTAGATTGGTTGCTCAAGGATACACTCAAGAGGAGGGTATTGATTATGAAGAAGTGTTTGCTCCTGTTGCAAGGATTGAGGCTATTAGATTGTTCTTAGCCTATGCATCATTTATGGGCTTTACAGTCTATCAAATGGATGTTAGAGTGCCTTTCTGTATGGAACTATTGATGAGGAGGTATATGTCTCTCAACCTCCAGGCTTTGAAGATCCTCAACACCCAAATAAAGTTTACAAAGTGGTTAAGGCTCTTTATAGCTTACATCAGGCTCCAAGGAAGTGGTATGAAACCTTAGCTAATTATTTGTTGAATAATGGGTTTCATAGAGGTAAAATTGATCAAACATTGTTCATCAAGAAAGACAAGGGTGATATCCTACTTGTGCAAGTATATGTTGATGATATTATCTTTGGGTCTACTAAACAAGAGATGTGCAAAGAGTTTGAGAAGCTGATGAAAGATGAATTTCAAATGAGTTCTATGGGAGAACTTGCATTCTTTTTGGGGCTGCAAGTACAACAGAGTAAGGAAGGCATATTTATCAGCTAAGACAAGTATGTGGCTGAGATTATTAAGAAGTTCAAGTTTACTGATGCAAAATCTTCCAATACCCCTGCTGACAAAACCACTCACTTATTGTTGAAGAATGCTAGTGGTGCTAATGTTGATGTTCACACTTACAGATCTATGATTGACTCTTTGATGTATCTTACTTCATCAAGGCCAGACATTATGTTTGCTGTATGTGCTTGTGCAAGATTTCAAGTGACTCCAAAGACATCACATATGACAGCAGAGGAAAAGATTTTTAGGTACTTGAAGACTTATCCTAATCTTGGATTATGGTATCCAAGAGACTCTCCAATGGAATTGATCACATACTCAGATAGTGACTATGCTGGTGCAAGTTTGGATAGAAGATCAACTACTGGAGGATGTCAATTTCTTGGATGTAGATTGGTGTCATGGCAGTGCAAGAAGCAAACTATGGTGGCTACTTCAACCACTGAAGCAGAATATGTTGCAGCTGCTAGTTGTTGTGCTCAGATCCTTTGGCTTCAGAATCAATTATTGGACTATGGGTACAATTTCATGAACACCATTATCTATATAGACAATAGTAGTACCATATGCATTATTAAAAATCATGTGCAACACACTAAAACTAAACATATTGAAATTAGACATCACTTTATTAGAGATTGTTTTGAGAAAAAGCTTATTAATGTTGTCAAGATTCATACTGATGACAATTATGCTGATTTATTAACAAAAGGGCTTGATGTGGGTAGGTTTCAATACTTGGTAACAGGTATTGGAATGCTCAATCCATAAATTTTTGATGTCTTAATACTTTTCAGTGTTGCAGGATACTTTTTAGGTACTCATATTGTTTGTATTGTATGTATGGTTTTCTACTAACTTGTATGCAGAGTTATCAAGAGCACAGTAGTAATTAACATACAACAGTGGAAAGATTGGTGATATTAGAAAGCAGAAAAGAGTACTTTTATTGATTATAAAGAAGAGTACATCACAACCATCAACAAAACATTGTCACCAAAACAGAAAACCATTACATCTGACATGAACCTACAACCTAACACCTACTCCATAGGTTTCTTTCCTTTTCCCTCATACTGATGCTTGCCCTTGGAAATTTTCTTTCTCTTGTCATCAAAAGAGAGTTGTTTCCTTGGACAAGCAAGTCCCAGTACTTGCTTGGGAGGCCTTGGTGCTTGAGTAGGCTTGTCTACAGCTGGCCACTTCATGTGTTTATTGCAGTTGTCAATGCTGTGGTGAGGGCCTTTGGGAGTTCTTTGGAAAGATCAAAGGTTGGATCATTATCATCATCAGATGAAGAGCTTGAATAAAACTCTAGAGATGGAGCAGGATCAGCTGATATCTTCTTATTGGGCTTCATGCTTGAAGATGTAGCAGTTGTAGCACTTGGTGAAAAATATCCACTCCATCCAGCAGAGAGTTCTTCAGAGTCTGAGTAGTAACTGATTTCCTCATCTGAAGAGTCATCAGAGGAGATGTAGATTATTGGAAACCAACTCATGATGATGTATAGGGTTTGTGTTTATTGAAGAAGATTGTTGATGAAAGATAAAAGATGTTGAGTCCCCTTTTATATGCAAAGTCAAGGTCGAATTCTATTTAATGAAGGATATTTACTCCTACTTGTTTTGGTAGGTTGGAGGAGTAACTTTGGTTATTATCGGGTTGACTTTTGGAAGATATTTTTGTGAATAGTAACTTGGTTAAAAAGTTACTTTGGGTTACTTATTATGGGTTAAGTTGGAAGTTACTTTGGTTTGCAGCAAACAACCCATATTATTGGAGTCATTGGAGTAATAAGGTGTGTATCCTGGACACATAACAAATGGTTATTGATTCACCATGTCTAATCCACATAAGAATCAACTAGTCCAGAGCAAACGGCTACTGGTAAAGACTTATCAAATCCGTTTATGGTTGATAGTTTACCAAAAACTAGGTTATCAACTCACCATACATCCATGTGATCAAGAGTTGGCTAGTCCATAGCAAACGGCTAATGGTAAAGACATATCAAATCCGTTGATAGCTGGTAGTTTGCTAAAAACTATGATAATAGCAGCAAATTTTCATGTTTTATTAACCACTGCTCTTTGATATGTTGTGAAAATTTTACCACTGCTAGTTCATTAGTTACCACTGCAAGAGTTATTTTTCCACTGATGAACTAGCCGTTACAACTGTTGTGTCAGTAATCCAATTTTTACTAGCCGTTGTAAAAATAACCGTCATTCCTTATTAATAGGGTAAAATCTTTTGTGAATTATCTACTTACTTATTATAAATTATTCTTTTTCCAAAGATAATTCTTTCTAAAGATAATTCACATTGCGCTTCTCCTCAAACCCTATTAGTATAAATTGATCATCATACGGCTTGCTTTTTATCTTGATTACTAACACTTTCATTCTCTTTTTCACAAATATCATGGCGATTCTAAAATTTGTCGAGGAGCACAACCAAGTGGCCTACTTACAAAAGTCAAACGAGAAGAGTGGCCCTATTTTTCATCAGATTGTGGATTTTCTAAACACAACTCATATAAGGTATGCCTTAACTATTAATCCCACAATCTATGTCTCTCATATCAAACAGTTCTGGAACACTGTGGAGTCCATAACTCTTGAACAGGGAGACACACAAGAATCTGTGGATGCTCTAAGAGCCACAGTTGATGGGGTAACTATTGATGTTACTGAGTCATCTTTGAGGAGAATTCTCCAATTGGATGATCTCAATGGTATCATTACATTACCTAATTCAGAAATTTTCACTAATATTGCTTTAATGGGGTATGATACATCAGAACAAAAAGTCACTTTTAGAAAAGGATGTTTTTGTCCCCATTGGAGATTTTTAATTCATACTCTTTTACATTGCCTAAGTCCTAAGAAAACATCTTATGAACAATTTGCATCAACCATGGCTTATCCTTTGGTTTGTTTGGCAACAGATAGGACTTTCAATTTTTCAAAATTTATTTTCAATAATATGAAAGGCAATGTAAAGAGTCAATATAAATTTTTGATGTATCCAAGGTTTGTGCAAGCAGTGTTAAATGAGTTTCAACTGCACCCTCACAAAAGAATTTATGAACCTTCCACTCTTAAGCCAAAAGTTTTTCAAAATATGTCTAAGGCTTCAGAACATTGGAATGGGGAGGTTCATCCACTTTTCCCTCAAATGCTTGCTAAAATTTCTCAAGTACAGGGTGAGGATGCAGCACTCCCAGCTGCATCTCAAAACACACCCACTATTGTTGTTCCACCCATTCAACATACCCCTGCAGTCACTCACACTTATGAGAGAAGGTCTAAACAGCCAACTTCTCTCATCTCAACATTGCATGTTGCTGAGCCTTTTGGTTTAGGAACAAGCAGTGGTGGTTCAAGGCTTAATCCTAGTCCAACTAGGGAAGAGCCTGAATCAATGCATCATGATTCACCTCTCCCAGCAGGTTACACAGTTGGAAGTGATGAAGGCAGTGTGCAACAAAATGAATTGATGGACATTTGTACCAAGTTAGTCAAGCAGGTTCAAGCTCTTGAGAAAGACCTGGCACAGACCAAAGAACAACATGCCACAGAGCTGAAGACATTGAAGGATGAGATTCAAAGATTGCAGAATGAAGTTGAGAATCTCAAGAAGCAAAGATCTCAGGTTGTATCATCATCCTCTTCACCTTCAGATGAGTTTTCTGCAAGTTCTACTAAAGTTTTGGGAGATTCTTCCAAACAGAGGAGGAAAATAGATGCAGAGCTTAAGGGGAGGAGTAAAATTTTTTTGATAAAGATTTTGTTGAGCTCAATGATTCTGATAATGCTCAGGCAAAAGATGATGTAGCTGAGACTGAGGGGAGGAAATTGGATTTTGAAGATATGGATGCTGATGCAGGTTTTAAATTTGATGATTTAGTTGGAACTGCTCAACCAATTTCCACTGAAGCAGAACAAGTTCTGACTGATCAATCTTTTCCCACTGCAAGAGAAAAGGTTACCACTGCTACTCAAGAAGTTACCACTGCAGAGGAAGAAGCTACCAGAACAAGATCAGTTAAAGGAAAGGCTATTGTAGATGCTTCAGATCAAGAGACAAGAAAGATTTCTAAGTATGAACAAGCTCAGATTGATTTTGATGCAAGATTAGCAGAGCTGCAACAAGCTGAAGAGTATGAAAGAAAGAAAAAGCTTAAAGAAGATGAAGTTGCTAGCTTTATGGAAGCAACTAGGTTAGATAAACTTGAAGCAGTAATGGCACAACCACTTTCAGTTGTTTCACCTATGATCATGCATGAGAAACCTCCATTGTTCACTTATGTACCTACAGAAGAGGAGATTGACTACTTGGTTAATAATGATCAGATAATCAGGAAGAAGGCTATTAAGTTAGTTGCTAATACAACCTTGAATGAAGAACAAAGGTCTGCTCAACTTAAAGATTTCATTCTGATGAAGAATCAGCAGGCTCTTGATGAAATCATTGGGGATGTTAGAAAAGGTCAAAAGAAGTCAAGAAAACCTACAAAGGCACAGATTATTGCTGAGATGAAGACTTTTTGTTGCCATGTTGGTAATATGAAGATGGCTCAATTCAAAGGAATGTCACATGATCAGATTGAAGGAATTTATTACAGAATCAAAAGACAAGATAGTAAATTCATTCCAATGGATCAAGAACCAATAGTTATGAAGACAAAAAGGACTGGGGAGAGTCTTGAATCAAAAGATGGAAAGAAGTTGAAGACTCAGAAATCATCTCAAGCAACAGAGGGTCCTAGCAAGTTGACAGAAGAGCAAGTTACAAACATGTTGTTTATTGAGACTGATGTACTTAACATTGAACCTCTACAAGCAAAATATCCAGTTGTTAGTTGGGAGATCTTTTCTGATAGTTTTGGTGTTGCTTGGAAGATCATCAGAACTGGAAGTGTCACAAACATTTGCAGAGACTTTGAAGATATTGTTAGATGTTGTGATAGAGAAGATTTGGATACTTTGTGGAATATTGTTCAAGATCAGTTTAAGAAGGATGAACTTGTTGATGTCAAAGCTAAGGAGTTATGGGTTCACTTCAGAAGACTATATGAACCTGACCCAAGTGATAGGTATTGGAGATTTGAAGCTCATGGTACAAGAACTTTGTGGAAATTCTATGATTCAAGTTCTGTACATCATGTTTCTACTCAAGATGGAGTTGATGTCTTTATGCTGGCTGAGAAAGAATATCCATTGAGAGCTGGAGTATTAACAGTGATGTTATCAGAGAAGCTTAGGTGCTGGGAAAGAACTGAAGTCATAGATAATTTGCTACAAAGGATTTATGATCAAAGTGTGAGAGCTGATAGAGAGTTAAGAAGAAAAAGATAAGTGTTTGGAAGAATTCCCATATCCTCATGTTTACTGAATACTTGAAGAAACTTATTGATTTATGTATTAATCATAAGTTAGAGGAGGATTGTTGGGAATTATACTAACAGTTACCACAGCTAAGAGAAGAAGTTACAACTGCAGAAGATTGTACTTGCAGTGGAAACTCATTACCACTGCAAGAACATATATTACCACTGCTTATTAGATAACTGTTAGAAAAAGTGTTATAAATAAATATAGAATAGATCTTGTGTATATCTTATTCTATTAGCTTTATACTTATCTTGTAGAAGAGGACTCCTTGTGATATAAAAGGAGATCCTAGGTTAAAGGTTTGATATACGTTTTTCTAGAGCTTCAAGGTGTAACCCTAGTGATATCAAGATCACTCGTATTATTATCATTAATAATATTGGAGCTAATAGTTTGTTTACATATATTGTTTATATACAACTGTCTTACTCACAATCAAACTTCTAAGTGTTACTAAGTAGATTCCGCATACTTAGTGATATAATTCAAAGTATCAATCTAACACAAGTTCAAGGTGTTTAGATCCATCAATATGTTTGCAAGGGATAAGCAAAATAGTAGCAGAATAGCTTGTTTAAATAGCCAAGAGGAAACCTTTCAGAGGACCTACATGTTGGTCCCTTTTACTTGGTTAACTATAACTAAAGAGCTAAAGTAACCAAATTCTATGACATTTAACAAAGATGTGTAAAATGATTAACAATAAAGTAACGTAAATAACACTTGGGATTGAAAACGACAAGTACCCAAGTGTTTGCGAAATAACACTTGGGATTGAAAACGACAAGTATGGTATGGACTCCTCACTAAACTCAAATCAATGTTGAGTAACAACTTTCAGGACCCACTGAGCTATCTCAGGGGTTATGTTGTTATTTGGAGGAGTAAAACTGGTTTGTGAATGCTTTGCATTAATTGCACAAACTTGTCGACTTTTACTCCTCTCTTATGCTACCTATTTATACACAAATGTGAACAACTCTATTATACAATAGACCTAAGTGTTCCTTAATAAAATCTTGATAGATTTTATTCTCTGGCAAGGGAAACTTCTTTGGGTTAAGTCCAAAAGGCACTTTCTGATGACAGCCTGGTTTTTGCCATTTGAGGAAAGTTTGACCTTAAAGTGATAAAGCACTTTAGTGAAACAGATCAAACTTTCCCGCCCAGTCCCGCCAAAACTTCAGTCTTCTAGTCATCAGTCTTCAGTACCATGAAGTTGTTGAGGAGTCATGGGGTTCAGTGAGTTATTGTCATCCTCACTGAACCCATCACCTTCTTCTTGGCTTAGATCACACTTCACTGAGTTCCGTCTCACTGAATGGAGAACCTTTCTTCTTAGTCTCGGTCTTAGCATCCTGAAGATGACTCACTGAGTTACTGTTCACTCAGTGACTTGTTTATACTTAGGTTATTTTACGTTCAAATCCTTGTTAGAAGAAGATTGGGGAATTCAGTGACCCAACAATCTCCCCCTATTTGAACATACAAATAGCCTAAGTGTTTCTTGATTCAGTGTGAGTTGGTAGGGGTCTTCATCTCTTACTGAATGTTGTTGTAATTAAGTAGGACACATAATTTTAAACAAAACATCAAAGTTTATTCATAGTTATTACAAGTCCTACAAATTAAAATAAAAAATAAAAAGATAGTTGTTGCAGATCAGATGTTCAGGTGGTATCCAAGGTTTTCAAGCTTTGCTTTCTTTGATCTGAGTAGGTATCTTTCAGGATGTTCATTGATCATTGCTTCCAAGTCCTGGCAGAATCTTTTGTTCTCATCACTCTGAATGGGGGATGCCAACATGAGATACATGAGCATTGCTTTGATTCCTGCCTTATCCATATCAGACCACCTTTTGAAAGCCAAGCTTCCATATTCATCAGTGAAGCACAAGCCTCTTTCAGGAGCTTCAAGGACCGCATTGTTCACGAACGTGATCCCTTCAGGAAGCGACCTGTCACACTTTAACCCTGGTACCTTGATCTCAGGCTCCAATTCTATTTGCTTCCTTTTCCTCTTGGAAGCCTTAGATGGAGCAGTCTCTTCTACTGAGTCAGGAAAAAGTAAGGGAATGTTAAGAGCCTCAGTCATTGCTCTCAGTATGTCGTATCTATCCTTCAGTGATTCGAGAAGTTTAGGTACTACAACATTGTTCTTCTTGGCAATGATTGATCGAAGCTCATCAAGCTCAGTGAATTTGGTGAAGGTCTTCACAGTGAGAGGAGCCTGATCATCTCCTGAGGACTCTGGCTCGGACTGAGTGTCAGCATCATCATGGTTTGAAGATTGAGGAGACTGAGGAATTGGTTCAGGGACTGTCTCCTCAAGCTCCATTTCTTCTCCGGCCTTGAAGACTTCCTCATCACTGTTTAATTCATCATCAGAGTACAAAATAGCCTGAGCTTCAGCTAGGGACTGAATCTGCAAAATAGGGTTAGTCGGCTCCTCTTCATAAGAAGACTCGCCTTTGTTTTGCCAGGTCCTGACCCCTCAAAACCGGTAAGTTGGGTTTTACCTACCTGGTCTTCAGGGTCAGTTCCCGAGTTATGCGCTCCTTCGGGGTTGGTTCTGAGTTCCATATCAGCGGGTGGTATGTTTCCCTCTGAGTCTTTGTCCCTCGTAACCCCTTCAGGCACTGATGGGTGTTTTTCAGTACCATCACTAGGAGCCGTGATTGTTGTGTCCCTATCAGCGGGTTGTATGTTTCCTTCTGAGTCTTTGGGATGAGTTGCTGTGCCCTCAGACAAAAGCTTTGATTGGCGAATGTCCTCATCAGGCACCTGAGTGGTTATGCCCCCCTTTCCAACAGGCTTGTACTGGCCTGTCGAAGATTTATGGGCGAGAACTCCCTGTTGCTTGGGTTGTGATTTACCCGAGCCTTTGGCAGGATGTGAGTGTTTGTGGGTCCCCTTCTCAGTGGAGTAGTGCTGCCCCACCGAGGGTATAGGACCCCTTACTCCCTGATACTCTGGTTGTGATTTGCCAGAGTCTTTATCAGGATGTGAAGGTTTAGTTGGTTCCGACCCTACTGACTTGTTTATGCCAGCAGGGCCTTTGGGAACGGGTTCGCCCGAGGACACTGAGTGTGATGTCTCAGTGCCCTCCGTTGGCCGTTGTTTTGGGGCCAAAGATTGGCTTATGATCCTGAGGGTGTCGGCAGTCAGGGTCTGTTGTTGTTGCCCCCTTTTGTCAGGCTTAGGGGCAGAGGTCTCAGTGGCGAGTGGCTTGTGTTGAGCCACCTTCCTGGATCCCTGTCCCTTCTTCCTCTTCACCTTTTTGGTGGGAGAGGGAATTGGTGAAACAATGTTGTCACCCTGGATAGCAGTCAGCATATATGTGGTCAGGGCGACAGGTGTAACCTCATTAGGGTCACGTGAGTAGTTTGCCTTATGCAACACATCAGGTTCAAAGCCGACACTGTCAGGCTTGAAGTACTCAGACCCTAGTAGGTCATTCAGGGTGCAGGAAATGAATCTAGGGTAAGACATGTGTTTTTGCCTTGACTTCCCACCCAATTTGCCTATGAGGTCCCTGAAGATAATTTCTCCAAGCTCAATCTTTTTACCCTCAATGAGACAGTACACTATCATTGATTGAGTAGTGTTCAGTTGCTCAGTTGAGGACTTATTCCCCCCAAGGACCTGAATAACGAATGTCGTCAGGATCCTCCAAGGGTCAGGGAACCATGTTTTAATGATGGGGGCTTTGTTCAATAGGGCCCCTGGAGCAATATCAGGATGATTCTTATCATATGGCCCTAGTTCTAAGAGGAGTTGTTTAACCTCCTCTTCAGTGGGTGGGGCAACAAAAGTCTCAGTGTAGTCAAGGCCAGTGGCTTTGACAAAGGTTTTATAGTCAAGAACAAGGGACTTTGTCCCATTCTTCACTGAGAACTTAATTTTGGCCTCCTTTGGTGCATCAGGGTTTTCAACCACCGCGGAGCACCAAAATTCCCTCAAGTAGTCATGATAGATGACTGAGGAGGTCTTTGTGAATGTGGTGGTGAGAAAACAGTTTTGTAGAAACTTCACCACATCCCTGTAAGCAGGAAACCCTTCAGGGTAGGCAAAGTTTCCCACCACATTGTTTTTGGTAAGGTCTACGCTTTCCATTTGGAATTCCACATTTGGTGCGTATTTTATGACCTTAGAAGATGCCATTATAGTTTTAAAAGGTCTGGTTTTGAATAAAGAAGAAGCACACACAGATTTTTGAAAGCAAAAAGTTCTTGAAATAATTTTGCAAGAGTTTTGTTAAGATTTTAAAGCGTGTGTGTGCTCTTCTTTGTGGGGGTATTTATAGGGTGGGAATTAGGGTAGTGATGTTGCGGATACCAAAGGTTTAATTTATTTAACCGAAACGGCATAATAATGTTGGTTTGATATCCGCATTAAATATCACGATTCCCATTACCCTATTTTCTCTCACATCGTGGGTGAACAGTTGTGCGGCTCTGCAAATAATGCACTTTTGCAGAGTAAAAATTATCACAACTTTTGTGTGTGAGGGAGCATTTAATGCTCAGTGGTGTTTGGTGAGAGAGATGTGGGGGCCCAAGGAGTGGATGCCAGTTGTGTAAGTGACATATATTCCTATATTTAATAGGATTCAGTTACCTACCTGGGACATTAACTAACTAAGTACTTAGAGCATTTAGTTAGGGTATTCAATGTCATTTTTCATCCTGAGCCCCCTGAATGAATTTTCATTCAAAAAAAAAACTTTCAGGAAGAGTGTGATCAGGGACCTAGAGAATTTACATCAGGTTGGAACACATTTGATCAGTTTCCTGATTCTATGTCAAACATGCCCAGTTCAGCTTTCAATCTTGTGAAAGTGGGTTCATCCAAGGGTTTTGTGAAGATATCAGCTAGCTGATATTCAGTGGGGATGAAGTGTAGTTCAATTTCACCATTAGTGATGTGGTCCCTGATGAAGTGGTATCTGATGTCAATGTGTTTGGTTCTTTGATGAAGTACTGGATTGTTTGAGATGGCTATGGCACTTGTATTATCACAAAAGATAGGTACCATCTTATACTGAATGCCATAGTCACTCAGTTGGCTCTTCATCCATAGTACATTTGCACAACATCCTGCAGCAGCCATATATTCAGCTTCAGCTAAGGACATGGCCACTGACTGTTGTTTCTTTGTACTCCAACACACAAGTTTACCACCAAGAAATTGGCAGGATCCTGAAGTACTTTTCCTATCCATATTACATCCTGCATAGTCAGAGTCAGTGTACCCTTTGAGATCAAATCCTGAACATTTTGGGTAATACAAACCAAGGTTTGGAATACCCTTCAGGTACCTGATGATTCTCTTGACAGTAGTGAGATGTGATTCTTTAGGATCAGCCTAGTATCTTGCACACAGGCAGACTGAGAATTGGATATCAGGCCTTGAGGCAAGTAAGTACATCAGGGAGCCAATCATTCCTCTGTATTGGGTTTGATTCATTGATTTTCCAGTGAGATCAGGGCCAAGGTTGTTTGGAGGAACCATAGGAGTTTTTACTGAAGAGCAGTCAGTGAGCTCATACTTCTTCAGTAGGTTCCTGAGGTATTTTTCTTGGCAAATGGATATTCCTTTTTCAGTTTGTTTAATTTGGAGTCCAAGAAAGTATGTGAGTTCACCCATCATGCTCATTTCAAACTTTGTGGTCATCAGTTTCTCAAACTGTTTGCAAAGTTTGTAACTTGTTGAGCCAAAGATGATGTCATCAACATATACTTGGGCAAGAATGACATCATCCTTTGTTCTGTAGATGAACAGTGTGTTGTCAATCTTCCCTCTGACAAACTTGTTTTGGATTAGGAAAGCTGAAAGAGTTTCATACCATGCCCTGGGTGCTTGTTTCAGTCCATAAAGGGCTTTGTTAAGCTTGTAGACATGGATGGGGTATTCACTACTTTCGAAACCAGGAGGCTGTTGCACATAAACATCTTCTTTGATGTTACCATTCAGGAATGCACTTTTAACATCCATTTGGTAAACTTTGAAGTTCATGTAAGTTGCATAGGCAAGGAAGATCCTGATGGCTTCCATTCTAGCAACAGGTACAAAGGTTTCCTCATAGTCTATACCTTCCTGTTGATTATATCCTTTGGCAACCAGTCTTGCTTTGTTTTTGATGACTGTGCCATTCTCATCAGTCTTGTTCTTAAAGACCCATTTCATACCAATGATTAAAACACCCTGGGGGCATTCAACAAGGGTCATGACATCATTTCTGTCAAATTGTTCCAATTCATCTCTCATGGCCTGAACCCAACTTTCATAAGTCAGGGCTTCTTTAACATTTTTAGGCTCAATCTCTGAGAGATAGTCAGCATAAAGACATATATTGGCAGTGGCATCCTTGAGTTTAGCAGCCTTGCTTCTTGTGAGCATGCCTTCAGTGGGTTCACCAATGATGTTCACAAGCTCAATGATTTTGGATCTAGTCCAGCTATCCTGAGGTTTGGGATAAGAATTTGAGCTTGAAGGAGCCTGATTAGGTTCAGACTCAGGAACATGAGGTAACTCATCATTATGTACTTCAGTGACAACTGTAGGAACAATTTGTTCTGAGGGTTCCTGAATAATTTGTTCAGTGATGTCAGTCTCATTTGAGACAGGCTGAGTTTCAATGAACTCACTGATAGGTGGTTGGGGAAGGTTGTGAGGGATGATGTAATAGGAGACGTCAGCATCAGCTTAGTATTGGGTTGAGGGATTGTTCTCAGGATGATACTCATCAGGAGGATACCTTGATGAGTCATCAATACCAATTTCATCTACTGAGGAATTTGAGAACCTGATGGATTCAGTGCTCTCATCAATAGTAATGTGATAAGTTTCCTCAGTTTGTTGTCTCCTTGTGTTGAACACCCTGAAGGCTTTAGAAACCAGGGAATATCCTAGGAAGTATCCATCATCAGCTTTGGCATCAAATTTACCCAAGTAATCCTTGTGATTATGTATAAAAACAGGACACCCAAATACATGAAAGTAGCTGATGTCAGGAATCCTTCCTTTGAATATCTCATAAGGAGTCTTGTTATGCCTTTTCACAATGATTGACCTATTTTGAGTGTAGCAGGCTGTTTTAACTGCCTCAGTCCAAAAATGTTTTGAGAGGACTGAGCCATTTAACATTGTTCTTGCTGCCTCAATGAGTGTTCTATTTCTCCTTTCAGCTACTCCATTTTGTTCAGGAGTATAGGGAGAAGTGAAATTTTGAGAAATTCCTTTCTCATCACAAAAACACTCAAGGTCTTGGTTTTTGGATTCAGTGCCATTGTCAGTCCTGATCTGTTTAACTTTGACATCATTTTGATTTTCAATGTTCCTGACAAATGACATGATGGTATCAGCTGCCTGACTCTTCTTGGTCAGGAAGTAGACCCAAGTGTATCTTGAGTATTCATCCACAATGACCAGAGTATACTTCTCATGGTGAATGGACATTGGACTGACAGGTCCAAAAAGGTCCATATGGAGAAGATGTAGGCAGCTTTTGATGGAAAAGGTTTGTTTGGTTTTGAATGATGCCCTGTGGTGTTTTCCTTTTTCACAAGCAGAACAAGGCTTGTCTTTGGTATACACCAGGGATGGAAGGCCCAGAACTTTGTTCTGTTTGGCCAGGTTGTTGATGCTCTTGAAGTTCAGATGAGAGAGTCTCCTATGCCATAGCCAGTTGATTGTCTCACTAGCCTTTGAGAATAGACAAGTCCCATTCTGAGTCAGGGATGACATGTCAAGGACATATAAATCATCCCTTTTAGGGGCAATCAACTCAACTTCCTTATTGGCATTAAAGATGGCCCCTCTCTTGTCATCAAACTGAACTATGTATTTGGCATCACATAGTTGGGAAACACTTATCAGGTTATACTTGAGACCATTTACATAAGCTATTCTTGTAAAAAAACTATACCATTGCAGTTTACTGAACCATAACCTTCAGTGGGAGCTGATGAGTTATCACCAAATACTACTTTGGGTCCTGGTTCTTCCACATATTTGTGCAGAAAGCTTTTCACACCAGTCATACTTCTGGAGCATCCACTGTCTAGATGCCAAGTAGGATCCTTGATGTGTTTCTGCACAAACAGTAAACTGGGTTAGTTTTTCTTGTTGACCCACTTTCTAGTGGGCTTGGTCCTCAGGGACTTTTTGAACTCAGTTAGTAAATCATGGTCTGAAGTTGTGTGACCTGAGCTTCCACATATTTTACATTTTGTGGAGGTTGATGCCTCAGGTGACTGAGAAGTGTTGGTTTGGTTTTTCCTTTTGGACTGAATCACTTTGTCATGTCCCCTGGTTTCATGGGAGGGATCTCCACAGATGTTACAACAATCTTTCATCATACAATCATCAGGAAGATGATCATTGAAACCACAATGAGGACATGGTGAGAAAGGCTTGGCCTTCAGTCTTTGTTTGGAAGGTGTGGCATACTGATAGCCTTGGTTTTTGTAAAGACCTCTTGCTTTTAAAGAAGCAGTGTGAGAGATGTGATCACAAGTTCTGTGATCCTCTTGTTTGCATATCATACAAAACAGGACTCTGTAGCATTTATCAGTGCTGTGATTTGGATAATTGCACAGCTCACATCTCCCAGAGGGTTTGGGTGTGGTCTTTGGTTTGGAAGAACCTGAGGATACTGAGGGCTTTGTAGATTTTGAGTCAGAGTTTTTCTTAGTAGACTCAATTTTCTTACTCAGCATCCTGACAAGTTCAGCAAGCTGATCAACATTTGAATCAGTGCTTTCAAGCTTCACTTCAGTAGTTACTGAAGGTTTTTGGTGTTCAGTGGGTGCAGGAGTAGGTCTTTTCAGAATAGTCCTTCCTAACCCTGATTTCTCTTTAGGAGAATGTGGTTGATAGACTAATGGTGCAAGGTCAGAATTGGGTTCCGCTCCCTGAAGTTGTTTCAGTGGAGGGAGTGGTGAATCAGACTTAGACTCAGTGATGGACTCAGTAGGACTAAGTTCATCAGTGACTCCTAGCAGCTCCTTAATAGCCTGACTTTCAGGCTCCAGGATTCTTCCAGTATTAAAATTTGGCATTTTACTGTCAGGATTGTTTCTTTCAATCCAATCACTGGGTTTGGGAGCAAGTTCTTTGCTAGAGAGTATGTTGGTTAATAGAAAAGTTGTAGAATGGCTACTCTCCCCAGAAACTTCAGTGAGTTGATCATCACCCAGACCTGCCTTTTTGGGGCTGGGTGTGAGACTCAGTGTTTCATAAAGTTTGGGGTTTTTCTGAGTCCATTTCCAAATAATTTCCTTTTCTTTCTTAAGTTCTTCCTGAAGAGCTTGATTTTGTTTTACAAGTTCAGAGTTTTGAATTTGAAGTGTAACACTTTCAAGCTTGGCTTGTTTTAAAGCAAGTAATTCATCTCTACAATTATATAATTCAAAACTCAGTTTGTTAAATTTTGAAAACAAATTAAGGCTTTGCTCTTCAACATACTTAAGATCAACATTAATATAATCTAAGTAAGATTTCCAATCATCATTATCATCCATAGAAAGTAAAAGATTTACCTTCCTCATAGTGATGTTAACCCATTCACCATTTCTTGCATGACTTTTCCCCACAGCAAGCTTGTTGTCATCTGATAGAGCCATCAGGGCACTGATGTGAACTTCATCATCATCAGAGGACACTTCAACCTCATCCCAGTCATAAGTTTCAGCAACAAGCCCTTTGTTCTTGGCTTGAGAAGGCTTTGGAGCTTGAGGAGGCTGAGAGACTGTTGAGGATGATTCAAGAAGGGCAAGTTTAGCTTTTGCCTTTCTATACTTGGCTTCAAAGTCAATTTGAGGGACTTTTTCAAATCTCTAACTAGACTGAAGCATCTTTTGTTGAAATTTGCTGGGGCCTGAAAAAGAGTTATTTCCTGAAAATTTGAAGGATGGTTCTGAGGTGGTTTTTGAAAAACAATCTTTAGCAAAATGTCCCATTTTACCACATTTGAAACATTCAGTATTATCATTTGCTTTTGAAGAGAATTTGTTTTTCTTAAAAAACCTTTTTGAACTAGCAAGGAGTGCTCTTTCATGAAATTCAATTTGAAGATCATTCAGGTACTCCTCACTGGTTCTTTGGTCAACCTCATCATCAGAACCATCCTGAAAATCCTGCACAACACCTTTAGAATAGAGAGCAGTTGATATGGGTGAAATTGTCAAGGCCTTTTTGGTCTCCTGAGCTTTACCAGGGTATCTCCTGGTGATAAGATTGTCCTCATAGACAAACTTCCCATAGATGGCAGGGAGCTCAAGGTTCTGAATGTGGTTTGCATTTCTCAATCCCTGAGAGAAGTTTAACCACTTCTCAGGGAGACTGTTGACAAAACCAACATTGATCTCATGTTTTGACAGTATAACACCATCATTGGTCAGCTCATTCAGGAGGGTCTTATACCGAGTATAAGTCTCAGAGAGACTTTCAGAATCCTTGGCCCTGAAGGTATTGAATTCAAGCTTCAGGTCCATGATTCTATTCTCTTTGGTATCAGAAGGCCCTTCATAGCTATGAACTAGGTCAGTCCATGTCTGCTGGGCAGTGGGACAGTTGATCACTGATTCCATTATATCATCAGGAAGGCATGATATAATGATGCTTTTCAGGCGCTGGTCTTGATTGACCACCCTCCTTTCATCTGGGGTCCACTGAGCTTCAGGTTTAATTAAACCTTGGGCAGTTGTTGGGACATATGGACCATCATTAATCAACTTAATGTAATAAGGTTCCATCCCAGTTAAGTAGCAAAGCATTCGCTTTTTTCACTTATTAAATTTGCCAACTTCAAGTCGAGGGGCAGTTGCTGAATAACTTCCACCTTTTTGTCGACAAGTTGGGGAACATCTATGTCAGTCATAGTGGGATCTTGATTTTAAAAACTTACTTGAGCACTCTTAAGTTTTGAAAACAGGTTTAAATTTTACAAATCAGAGGCTCTGATACCACTTGTTGGTCCCTTTTACTTGGTTAACTATAACTAAAGAGCTAAAGTAACCAAGTTCTATGACATTTAACAAAGATGTGTAAAATGATTAACAATAAAGTAACGTAAATATAAGAGACAATATTTTCCAACGTTTAATTCTTTATTAGAAGTTAATAAAAAAGAATCGTACCCAAGTGTTTGCGGAATAACACTTGGGATTGAAAACGACAAGTATGGTATGGACTCCTCACTAAACTCAAATCAATGTTGAGTAACAACTTTCAGGACCCACTGAGCTATCTCAGGGGTTATGTTGTTATTTGGAGGAGTAAAAGTGGTTTGTGAATGCTTTGCATTAATTGCACAAACTTGTTGACTTTTACTCCTCTCTTATGCTACCTATTTATACACAAATGTGAACAACTCTATTATACAATGGACCTAAGTGTTCCTTAATAAAATCTTGATAGATTTTATTCTCTGGCAAGGGAAACTTCTTTGGGTTAAGTCCAAAAGGCACTTTCTGATGACAGCCTGGTTTTAGCCATTTGAGGAATGTTTGACCTTAAAGTGATAAAGCATTTTAGTGAAACAGATCAAACTTTCCCGCCCAGTCCCGCCAAAACTTCAGTCTTCTAGTCATCAGTCTTCAGTACCATGAAGTTGTTGAGGAGTCATGGGGTTCAGTGAGTTATTGTCATCCTCACTGAACCCATCACCTTCTTCTTGGCTTAGATCACACTTCACTGAGTTCAGCCTCGCTGAATGGAAAACCTTTCTTCTTAGGCTCGGTCTTAGCATCCTGAAGATGACTCACTGAGTTACTGTTCACTCAGTGACTTGTTTATACTTAGGTTATTTTACGTTCAAATCCTTGTTAGAAGAAGATTGGGGAATTCAGTGACCCAACACTACAGTGCCTGTTAAACCCACAGATACTATAGGTCACAAAATCTTCCTGTTTTTAATATATCAATCACCCTTTGTTTGTATTGTTTCTTATCTAAAATGCTTAGAGAAGAGCCCAGGCAAAGTATATTTGATGCTTTCTTAAAGTGTTAAATACTCCAAGCTCAAAAATAGTTAAACCACATTTTATGCTTTTCTTTTTGGTTTTGGATTATTACAAAAATGGTTAATTCATTTTTCAATGAAAGATGAAATTTGACTTAGTCCCCAAAATGAAAGATTCTAGCTAGTTGACAAAGTGATGTTTATAAGACATTCTATTTAAAATAAAATTTAAATAAAACGATATGAATATTAAATTAAGGTTTTATAAAATGATGCAAGAATTTGATGCATATGTATGTTAAAACATCTTTGATCATTAAGCAAGTTCTAGAGATTCACATACACATCTTAAGTGATTTTCTAAAATAATAACTATGTCTAAAACATGTTTACTTAAACTTTTTTTAATACGCTTTTATATTTGACATTAGCAAATTAGCAAAATGTTGAAAAATCATTAAGTAAAAATAACGTTTTTATATTTGTCATTAGCAAAATGTAAAGAAATCGTTAAATGTAAATAATATTTTTATGCGTTTGTTTGCATTATATAAGATTTACGGCTGGTTAGTTGGTTACACAATATTATTTTCTCTACTTGCATTTTAAAAAATAAAAACATTACCTTTTGACCATCCGTGTTAAACACGTGATACAACAAATTAGTTTATAACACAGAAGATGGTTCCTATAAATTGTTTGGAAACCGGCAAAAAGTATAACAAAGTAAACAAATGTTATCGCTATTGAAAAGGTGGCGTTTATCCTATATTTATTTTGTTTTAGGCTTCTTTAATTGGTTTAAAATATTTTTACTATGGGATTTAGATTTGTGTTTTGTTTTCCTGTTTTTTGGACGGTTGGCCATTGGTAGTATATAAATGCTTTATGTGGGTGTTAGTGGAATGTAATGAATGTGAGCCTATTGATAATGTATGTTGACATCAACCAAACAAAATATAGCAAAGTGAGTTTGTATTGTCGACCAAGATTGAATATATGACACCTTTCAACTCTTCTATGGCTAAGACTACAATAATAGATTTCTTATCTTCATTAAAACACCTTTAACATATTGTGTCATTCTTTAATAATATGTATGATAAAATGGGCACGTGACATTTGATTTGATAATTAACACTAGAGTTCATGCATGTAAGACTCGGCAGACGAATAAAAAGGTTACAAAAGTTGGCTAAGACTTTTCCTTATCATAAGGCAAGGATACGAATGATCCTGCAATATGACTTGGATGTTAACTCGATGTTAATATATGCATGAAATGACATCATAGTTATTGGTTAGGTTGTGTACGTATCTAATTACTAACATGATTATTATCCGAAAATTATGAGAATTTGAAACATTAGGATTCTTGGTTTAATGGATTTGAAAGGGAAATCGAAAGTGGGTGCTTAGTATGATATGAAATTATCATTTGGATAAATTATAGTTATCTTGATTGTTTCATTGTGGATTTTGATTAATAAAGACAATATTTGTTGGATTAGGGAATTGGTAGCAAATCCAATTTATCTTGTACTATACACAATAGTATGAATTTATAATTGTCTTTATCCGTTGAGGATTTACGGAATTAGTATCAAGAATACCATCTTCATATTATATTTGTTTGATAGATATGTGATTTTGGAAATAAAAGTTGTAAAGTCATTGTCTGCCATCAATGGGTTATTTAATTACTTTTACTAAATCACATATAATCTGCGTTTTCATATTCTTGGTTCGTAAATTCCATGAGTAATTAAAATCCGCTTGACTTATGACTATTCTTGGCTCATAAATTCCATGAGTAATTAAAATTCGCTTGACTTATGGCTCGTAAATGCCATGGTTAGCGGTGGTACGTGAAGTCGTAACTTGTGGCTCATGGATGGCAAATGACACATGATATCGAAGACAAATTGGCCTAAACAAGTCGAGACATTATAGTATTATAGTAATATACACACGCTTTGAAAAATACGACATCATAACCTCATGAATGTCAAATGACATATATGATCATAAGATTAACGTTAGGAACTGATGACGTACGGCTCATAGTGAAAACAATCTAACATAAAACTTGATGCTTATCAAGAAACTAACTGATTACTATTCTGCTTCACTATTAGGGTATATTTGGTAAAAATAACTGTTGGTGGAACTGGTGCTGATGCTGGAGATTATAAAAAGAGGTTATTTTTATAAGCTATATGAAGTAACCTTTTGTTTTAAGAGATTATGAAAGATTATTTTTTTTAGAATCTTTTATAAGTTATGTCTGCCAAACAAATATTATTTTTTAAATAACTTATTTTTTGAAAAAATAAGCACAATCTTCCAACAATCTTGTGTGCCAAACATAGCCTTAAGCTGCAATAATTATATGTCGTATCAAATTTAATGAAATGACAATGCTATTACCAACCTATGCATAAATGCAATAGTTTAGTTTTAGATGTGTTCAGCCATAGTTTGCGCAAATAGCTACATGTGTAATGAGCCAAACCTCAAAATGAATTTGATTGCGTGGTTTTATAACTTACGTACAACATTTATATGATTGAGAAAAGATGCAATCTTGGGTACATGTATTACAGATGGCATCACAAACAATTATGAATATTCATTTATGTGAAATTACTAGCTAGCAATCATTTAGTGTACAATTATTGTTTGACGTTAACATTTGTGTTGCTACTTAGAACTAGCAATGATTAGGACCAATTATGGTACGTATTTTGCTAGCTAGGCTCATAAAGTTGTAAGATTTTCTTGAACATTCTATTTGCAAATTTTACAAATGATTATGATTATTTACCTTTAAAATTTCATAAAGCCGGTAGTTCCCGAAGCTAGTTAGCTTCTTGTTTCACGATTTGAATTTGTCTACAAGGTTTACATATATAAGAAAGTTAATTTAACACATCAAACTTGCTGACGTGAGTTGTGTAATACTTTTTCATTTATGATAAACTTGCCAAATGCCAAGTTACCAATGCACAACTTGTTTTTAGGCATGAATGCATGCATGATCATAAAAAAATAAAAAATATAATGAACACATGGGACCTAGTATGACTAGTGTGTAACTAATGCTGATATGGCAAGATTATATTGGCCCAACACATCTCCATATATTTATGAATAAAATGTACTTTCATGTATATTTAACATTCTTCGTACAAGACATGGCAATAATCTTGAATGCAACACAACTAAGAAACTTAACCAGAACATGGAAACATGAATGGTGCATGATTTTACTAGTGGGTTACACAAAGAAAGTGCGATCTTATTTGATTAACACACCCTAAAATTGAGAAATAATAATTAAGCAAGCATTAGATTTTAATCAAAGGTCATAATGGGTCACTAAATTCGAGCCTCAAAATGTGCAAGTATATTCGGAATGTTATAGAAGAGGAATTAAGCAAGTTTTAGGGTTCCACTCAATGGACAACTGTGTTTAGAAAGATTAGAGTTAACTTTTATTATTATTATTGTTATTATTGTTATTATTATAGTGTAATAAAAGTACTCAAAAATCAATATGCTTTGTTCAACTCGAAACTCAAAAGTATTCGACAAATGTTTTTTACAATAATATAAAAAAGTTTATTTGAATTCAAATTTTTTACGATAATATTTATAGTGTAGATAATTTGTCGCAATAATATCAGTAAGTATTTGAACATCCATATGAAATCTACAAAAATCAACTATTAGATGAATGATCAAATTTCGCGTGTATAATTCCTTTGTGATCTTTCTTATTCTGCTCTGTTCAAGTATAATTATTGGTCAAAACCAAAAATAAAAAAGAAAAACAAACTATTACTCCTTAAATGAATGATGATGTTAGACCTTTAAAACTAATTTCAATATAATCTTTTACCAGTCGGATACATATACATTGTATCGAGTAATATAAATCCCCACCCTGATGAATATAGTCAAGCAGAAATGACTTATGTATTTAGTAGGTGAACCAAAGAGAAAGTAAGCCCCGTCGCTATCACTACAGCCTATCACTTTAACCGGACATAGGCCCTCTTTCCTAATTCATCTACGGGTCTTATCTAGCTTACGAATGAGAGAAGGAATTCCTTGCTTGACTTTCTCACATAAAAACGAGGATGTACATTTATTAGTATCAGGTTAACTAGTGTCTAATGTGGATGCGTAATAGTGTCTAATGTGAATATGAAGATGCCCCTTCCATAAATATTGGGAATTCTAAATTTAACGGACCTTAATGTCAAATAGAATTTGATGACGTTTTCGTTTGTGTCTATATACACATTTTTTTTTTTTTTTTTTCAGAATATCGGTGTACGTACGGTAGGATTTTTGCAAAGAATTTTATGTGAATTAATAATGTGAATATTCTTATTTTCTCCGAACAAAGAGTCAAATATTCTTATACAGTATTTTGTTAACAAACTTTTACAGATCTCGGCATCATTAACTATTAGTTAATGGTATTAATATTCTGCTAGGTCATACCTTTCAATCTTTTATGTGTGTGATGAATAATACGTCAAAGTGTCAAACAATTCTCAGTTCCTTATTCAAGAAAGAACCCATGCAAATCAAGTATATTTTTACATGTGAAGTACTGGCCACACGTTTGATTATAAATATATGCTATGTTATAGTAGTATTTAATGATAGGTATACGCGTATCAAACAATGATTTGATATTCTCCAACAATGATTCACTAACTTGCATTCAAATTGTTAAAATTCCATCCACTCGTTAATTTGCAAACTTAGCCCTCGTCCCTCGATATATACTGGGCTTAGACCTCGATTATGCATTTTTGTATTTCTTTTTATATTTATACCAAAATGAAGATTGTTTACATTATAATTTTCTCACGTTAAACTTATGCTAAAAAAAATAATAAAAAAGATAAAAAATAAAAATAAAAAAACCGTTAATTGTCAATAAAAGAAATCAAAACTAAAACGAATCTCTTATATAAGAAACAAATTGGACAAATGTATTTTGAAATGAATAATAGAAGAGTTCGATTGCAAAATCGAGCCCTCCTAATGGCTAATAAATGTTAAAATTTAATTAGTTTAGTCAAAAATTTAAAAATTTTGGTGGAGAAAAAAATTGAAAATGCACAAAGTCTTGTAAGCTCTTATTTCTAATTTCGGACTTAAGTATAAATAAAGTTATAACTTAATCGGTTAATAAAATTTACATTTAAATCTTAAACCTAAGATGCTAATTCTAGATCTAATTTAATCAACTTTAGTGTAAAATCATCAATTTCCATAATTTATAGAAAATGTTTATATATTTACCAAAAACCCTTATACATTAAAAAACAACGACAACTATTATTATTATTATTATTATTATTATTATTATTATTATTATTAACAAAGTAAAAGTTACATAAAGTTGTATGGGAGTCTAGATACAAGCTGTGCTCACATTCCTTTCTAAATAAAAAAAACTCACTCTGAAAAATAAAAGCGCCATTATTATTATTATTATTATTATTATTATTATTATTATTATCGTTATTATAATTATTATTATGATTATCATTATTAAATTAAGCGTAATACTTAAAACACCATCAACTTATGCCTATATGTTAATCTTAACTACATTATAATGCATTTAGGTCATTCATAAAAAAAAATCTTAAAAAATTAAGACCAAAAACATTTATTTAATTGAAAGGATTTCAAACTAACACATATATATGAATAGGAGTTAAGTAACATTATGAATTTTAATCTCTTTAATTGTAGGAGCCACTAATATTTATAAACCTCATTAACTTGCAATAGTCTATTTAATAAATGTGATATAACAATACAATTAACTACCTTTTAATGCATATTATATATATATATATATATATATATATATATATATATATATATATATATATATATATATATATATATATATATATATATATATATATAAAGCCTAAAAACTAATCCACAAGTAACACACTTTCATCTCAGCTTCTAAACACACATTACATTATTAATAATTTAAATATTTTAATTTTAAAAAAACATATATCTTCCGTTTTAAAGTATTTGAGACAATACTAAATAAGGAAGGTTTAAAATAAAAAATATTTGCTCGTCACAAACAGTCACGCGGTACCCGCAGTCGCATTGCGCGGTTACCCTTCTTGTGTATATACATGGAGTAAATATAACACATATAAAATTTTATACTCTAAACATTTGAATTATGTTAAAATATCAAATTAAACTACTTAAACAATAAGATTATTGAAAATTGATCATATTTTTAAATCCGAGCAAATACAGTTGAGATATTATTAATCGTTATAGTCGTTGTACTAATCTAATCCATTAATAACTCGTGGGTACACAGGTTGAAAACTAGAACACTAATAACGATAAATCATTTAATTGTAATACCAAAAATCTGTAAATAAGTATTAGGGAAAAAAAGCACGATATAGATACACACAAAACAATAGTAGTTAAAGTATAATTATTAGTTGTACTTATAGTCTAAATCTCGTGCGTGTAATATCACAATTACAAAATATTCAACACTCTTAAACTCTTATATGCCTATATATTAAAATAAAATTTTAAACCAAATTTGATTAGTATAAAACCTTATGTGCACGAAACTTATAACTAGTGTTTATTAGGGGTGGCAATCGAGTCGTGTTCGTGTTGACATATTCGGGTTCGCGGGTTGGCGGGTTGAAATAACCTCAACCCAAACACAACCTATTTATTAATCGTGTCAAGAAACTCAACTCTAACCCAGACCTGCATAACACGTGTAACCCGTTTGTGACCCGTTTAACCCGTTTAAGTAAATAGGTCAAGTAGTGCATAAGATTGGTGGTTTGTTTATTTAACTATCTTAAATGCAAAAATGATATAAGGATCTAAAGTATAATAAAAATAACATACAAATTATTATACTACAATTTCAATGATATTTGAGTTATAAGTTATAAACGTCAATTTCAATAAAATCTGAGTTATAATCATAAGAACATAACAAAATACATTTAATCCATATCCAACATTAAAACCAAGTTATATATTTTATTTTTAGAGACTTATATACTTAAACAGGTTCACGTGTTAACCTGTTTAACACTTGCTCAACCCAAACACGACCCGTTTATTAAACGGGTTAGACGGGTTGACCTGTTTTTTACCCAAACATGTTTATCCTCAACCCAAACATGTTTAACTTCGTGTCGGGTTCGTGTCGTTTATCGTGTCGTGTCGAAAATTGTCACTCTCGTGTTTATGATGACCCGTTGTTACTTGCTTCTAAAAATTCTTGTTACTTGCTTCTAAAAATTCCATTTTTGAACTTTTACCACTTCAACCCGTTACATATTAAATATTTTTACCGGCATTTAATAATTAGAAAGACTCTAGCTTGAAGTTACATACCAATTAGGTCTAGTACAAGCTAAAACTACCAAAATACCTTTTGTGCTTTTGAACCTTAATATGAAAATAATAATTGAAGGGCTCGAATGTAAAGCAACTCATAAAGTTTAGGTTGGAAACGAGTGATTATATGGGGAAGGAAAAAAGTGCTATGACACATGTTAACGTATATGAGTGCCACTCACTATTAACATTAACAACAATTTTAGCTTCTTTCTTTCTCTTAATGTAACTTTATAATAAAGTAATATAGCTAGCTAATTTTATTGATCAATGACCCACCACCCCTCATCATTCTGCCCTATATAAACCCTTCACTCATCTCTTTTATAAGCACCACTCATCAAAACCAAGAGCTAAGAGCAAGAAAGAAGAGAGAATCAAAGAAAAAACAGAGAGAATTTCCCTCTCTAAATTGAATCTCTTCCTTTTTGTTGAGTGTGTGTAGAAACATTACCAAGAATTAAGATGATGTCTTCAGCAAGCTTTGCTCATCTTACCCTTGCATTTGGCCTTCTTGGTATATATAATTCTCTCTCTCAAAATATCTCTCATTCTAAAGCTATCTCTCTTTATGCATGAGAATACAACATTACCATGCATGAAAACATCATATACAAATTTAATCTTTGCCTACTTGCCATTCACGAACTTAATTTTAGTTGTATTTACACAATTAAAGTTGGGTAGAAATATGAGCAAGTGCAAGTTTGCACTTAATTACAAATTTTATTTTTTGCACGTTTGAACAAACTTCTTACCAATTAAAAATCACTTGCTTGTGAAAGTTTTGTGGCCATTACTTGATCCATTTTTGCTAAGTTACGTACAACTTGTAAACTTGTAGACTGTATTATCTTCTATGTTGTTTTACTAACTCTTGGCTTCTTAAATATGTTGTAGGCAATGCTGTATCATTCATGGTGTTTCTTTCCCCATTGTAAGTTCCTTTGTTTACAATACAATCAAATATTTTCACTCTTGATAATTAAGAAGATTTATAGAGTTTAACTAACATTTTTGTTTTTTAAATCGCAGGCCGACGTTCTACAAAATTTACAAAAAGAAATCAACCGAAGGGTTTCAGTCGGTGCCATACGTTGTGGGGTTATTCAGTGCAATGCTTTGGATATACTATGCACTTCTAAAAGGGGATGCCATGCTTCTTATTACCATTAACTCTGTTGGGTGCTTCATTCAAACTTTCTACCTCAGCTTCTTCCTCTTTTACGCACCAAAGAAGGCTAGGGTACGCAATAATCGATCTTTTATCAAATATCTTTCTTCGTTTAATAAAATATGGGTTATGTTAAGAACAAAAGACTGATAATTTACGAAAATATTGTGTATGCAGATTGAATGCCTCAAGCTGATCACGTTGATGATAGTGGTTGGTTTCGGTTTGATTGTTAGCCTTACCTATTTTCTTGCCGCTGCTGCAAACCGTGTAGTGATAGTTGGATGGATCTGCCTTGTGTTCGCTTTGTGTGTTTTCGTTGCACCCTTGGGGGTTGTGGTAAGTTTTTTCTAACCATATACACAAGCAAAAATATATATAAAAATAACAATACTAGTAAAAGATTGCTTAATGTTTTTCTTTTCAATTTTCAGAGACAAGTGATTAAAACCAAAAGCGTGGAGTTTATGCCCCTTCTTCTATCAACAGCCCTCACCCTCAATGCCGTTACATGGTTCTTTTATGGAGCACTTCTTCATGATTTCAACATTGCGGTATGCAAGACAATAATATACAAGCATGCAATTAATTATTTGTTTTTATTACAAAAAATAATTGTACTTAACCATTTTTTATATGTATACAGATCCCAAACGTTCTTGGATTCATCTTCGGCATTCTTCAAATAATCCTTTACTTTGTATACAAAAACAAGAAGCCAGTTAGCGATGAGAAAGTTTCGGAATTAGAGACAAAGAATGTCAAAACAGTAGAACACAAAGTCCCTGAAAAGAAAGATCAAGAAATCATTGATGTTGTCAAGCTAAGCGCATTAATGTGCTCGATTCCCGTGGTTGCAAAACTAAATGAGGATGTTACCGATGTTGATGACCGTTTGGTTGTAGAGCCTCCTGTGCCAAGCCACACCATTGAAGTCGCAGCATAAGCTCATTATAAGCTGCTTGGCTTTTATCCGGATTAATTTATGCATGGTTCTATCATGTATATTTGCTTAACTAGTTCTTGTCAATTTCCGTCGTTAGTTAAATTCGATCCAAGATTAGGTTGCTAACTTCATGTTTCTATTGTTTCTGTATTGCAACGATTATGAAAATAAATGTTATTTACGTTCAATAACTTTTAGTTTCTCTTGAAATTATGAAACTAGCAAATTTAGACATGCAAAAAGATATTTAGCACTATGGTACCCTTCCATTCACAAGCGAAGTTCAATGTTCTTTCTACTCTTGTTTACTCATCAATCTATTAATTATCACATTTACTTGCTGCAATTTGCTACCACAACCTTATGAGTTGTAATTAAGCTTACTTTAATTGAAAAATTAACAATTAATTAATATCAAACATTTCATATTTAACAACACCTTCTGTAATTATAATCATTAAATATGTATACATATGAAAATAATAAGCTCAATAAATACTATTGTTACACAAACGATAAATCATAATCACAACTTATAGGATTGTAGTTAGTAATACCCATAAAGAAATTTGCTCGGTAGTAGTGTGTTTTAGCTTAAGGACAAATAATGGTAACGTCAAATCATTAATTCTCCCTTCTACATGAGCAAGACTCTTCCATAATCCTTGGGAAAAAAAAAACAAACTAGAAATAATACAAATATTAAATGGGCTAATTAGTGTTAACAACGCGGTTACTTTCATTAAAAAGCAACAACAAATATAAGAAAATTAAAGGGTAAATATGTGAAAGGTCCCTATCATTCTTTGGCCTTGAAAGTCTCGTTCCATGAATTTAGGATGCTAAAAATCTATAAAGTTGTTCCTCAATAATAAAATATGAATTGGTTCTCTTAGTTCTATAGTACAATAAATGTTCAAATATTTTATGTTTCTCTAACATTCTAAAGTTCGGTATGGTTTCATCATTTTTTATTGTCGTTTACGTTTTTATGGAAAGAATGCTTATCATGTTAATGTACGGTTGTACAATACGAATTGAAATAGGAAGTATAGACGTAATGACCACTAGGAATTTAAGTTTGTTAGGAGTTATGATTCAATGGATGTTTGTTTATTTGGTCTCTTGTAGACTCGAATAAGAAATTATCAGATTAATTCTTGCCGCAACGTGAAAGGCAATAAGAAACTTGTTAAATTCAAATCACATGTGGTTTCTCCTCTATAAAAATATAAAGAGCATTTTTAATTTTATTTTCACTTTTAAAATTTGAATGGTAATTAACTAGTTAGACATGTTAGTTGTATTAGAAGACAATGATTGTATTACATGTCAAATTTTTTACAATTCAAAATCTTAGGGTTTTTTTTTTTTTTTTTTTTTTTATTATTATTATTTTTTTTAAAGTTTTCTTAGCCTATAAATCTGATGTTGTGTAAGCTTATTGATGACAAGAATTAGACATTTCATGAGATGTGCTATCGTTCAAAAAACGCTCAACGGTAATGTCATATAACTAAGTCTAATATTTAGCAAGATCACTTTCATTTTAATATTAGGTGAAAATTGGGTGTGTACGTAACATGTTAACTTACATGAGGTTGAGCTATTAATATGAAATAAGTATTTATTTATTTTTTCTTTTAAGGTTAATTCCATATATATTCAAGATAAACATTATAAATCATATATATTTACACAAACGACAAAAATGATAATAACATATATACCTAATCCAAACACAAATTTGTCATATATATACCCAAAATACTAATTTATTCATTTTAAATTCTGAGAACCACTTATTAACTATCAATTAAAGATGAATTCATAGTCAAATTAATAAATGGATGAATACTCCCGCATCTTTTACACTTTAATTTAAGTTTACTTGAAAATAATAAACTTGGTGTATAAGTGATTCTCTATTTCTTGTTGCTAAGTTACTGCAAAATAATATTTTTATATTACATATTTGTTATTTGTATTTTTCGAGTACTAAATTTAAAATGAACATATTTAGTAATATCATCAGGACCAGAATTTTCATATGGCATTACAGTGGTTTTGGGTTGGGTAAATATGACTTTTTAGTATTATTTCATTGGGAAATAATCTAGTGAAAAAAGAAAAAAAATGAGAAATATTTATAGCCACATATTTTAAATAAAGAAAAAAAATTGATGAAAAATACATCTTTTTTAAGGTTTATCTGAAATGTATGGATGTGATTATTTCTCAATCTTCCTATTTTACTTAAATTTCTTATTTGATCCTCACTTTGGGTATATATGACATTAACATTTTTTTGTTGGGTAAATATGTTATTATAAGGTTTTTTTATTTAATAAGTTTATAAAAACTTTTATAAATTATAATTTAAACTAATAGAAATAAGTTTTAAGAGTTGATTATAGCTCTACTTAGTCAATATACTTTAATATCATTTATAATATTATTGATATACATCCTAAAATCAAGAAATATACAGAGCATGTGAATTTAACTTGATGATTATTATGTTATGTTGGGATAGTGAGTTTCCAGTCTATTTTCGTTTGTCAAATACATTTACAAAAATAAAAATATATCTTTCAACTTAAAATATAAATTTAAGCTAATTTTGCCAAACAAACTCGTAATAATGTTATTTAATATGAAAAAAAGTTTAAACAAATATAAATCCAAAGTCGTATTGGAGGTGTGCGAGGTGTGCAACGTACAAGGCCTTAAAGTTTTAAGGTCCTCAAAATAAATATTCCTTTATATATTTTGGCGCATCAAAATTTTCTTCTAAAATCAAATTGTTAACAATATATGATATGATGATCAAAATATTTGTTAAACTCATCTTCAAGTTGTCGAGAGTGACGAAGAACTCAAAAAACTAAAGCTATATGCTTACAATATATCTTTATCGTCATGTTTAGGTATCATATAAACTTTTGCAGATAACCTCCGCTAACTCAACTATGATACTGTATATATCAAAATGTTAGTATGTATTAACAAGGTTCTTATAAATATGGAGTACTATTGATATCATGATATTGCTAATCGTTGGAAATTTAGTTCAATTGAGGGTTTCAAGTCATAATTGGTAATGAATTTAGAAGTATCGAATATACACCCATCAAGTCACTGAACCACCCTGACTCTAATAGTGGAAAAGTGGAATTCATGTAGCTGATGAAAATCAATGAGTGACACTTTGAATTTGAGTAGCAAGCTAAAGAATCTCATCAGGGAGTAGTCTCATCAGAGGGATCTTCGCTTCAGCGAATGAACCTCTCAGTGAGCACACTCATGGAGTTAATCTTTCAGGGGCAAGCTCATCAGCGAGTGCAACACGCTGGACTAAATTCAAACTTACTTGTAACGAATTTGACCTATTTAAGGGCAGTTATAACTGTAACTTAATGACCACGTTTAACGGTCATGTGACCACTATTTGCTATTACGAGAGAATATATTATGATTTAATTAATGAGCCGGTTAATTATCATAGTTCCATTATTGGGCTTTGAGTTTTCCTATAAATTGGAACACATATTTGCATGAAAATGACACAGAAAAACACAAAAACCTAAACACTTAGAAGCGAAAGGATTCTTGATTTGTGCCTTAACCAAGAACATTACACTTAATCTTATCCCAAATAGATATTTGTGATACCAAATATTAGGGTCGAATAGTTTCTTTTGGAAAGAGATAACACGATTCTAAGTGATATCCAGTTATTATTACACTTAATCTTATCCCAAAGAGATATTTGTGATACCAAACTAGGAAAATCAACCAACAATCAAAAGAAACTATGTTGTGATAATCAATGGCTGTTGCAATGAAGCATATTGCTGCTAACTTCTTCAAACGGAAAAGTTTGAAGGGTTGATTTTAGAAGATGGCAAAAGAAGATGCACTTCCTTTTGTCAAGCACGAGTGTGGTGTATGTTCTGAGCACTCAAATCCTGATGATGGGGATGATGCAGCTGTGGAAAAGATAAGGAATTTGGCAAATGGGATAATGATGACTATATTTCTAGAGGTTTAATCCTCAATAAGTCAATGGTATACCTGACCCTCTCTTTTATATTTACCAAAATGTTGAATCTGCAAAAGAACTATGGGATTCTTTAGAAGCTCAGTACATGGCTGAGGATGCCTATAGCAAGAAGTTCCTTGTGAGTAATTTTACTAATTACAAAATGGTCGATTCTAGACCTGTCATGGAACAATGCAATGGATTTCTTGTTATACTTGGTCGGGTCACACAAAACAAAATGAACATGGATGAGACTATTTCAGTATCTTGTGTCATTTACAAACTTCCCCCTTCTTGAAAAGATTTCGGGCATACCTTGAAACTTAAGAAGGAGAAAATAACCCTTGTTGAGTTAAGGAGTCATCTATGTATTGAGGAATCCCTTAGGGCGCAAAATAATGACAAGCCAAAGAGTAATAATGTTATTGGTCCTTCAGTTATCAATATGGTGGAGCATAACAACTCCATCAGGTACAATAATGATACGTGGGAATCGCACCAGGCTTTACCTCTCAAGGGATCTTGAGAAGCTTACAACCCCCACCAGGCAGTGTACCTGATCGTTGTAGTATAGTATAGTGACAAGTACCGGGGGATTGATCGTTCAGCTAGGAATAGTGTCGCTAGGATTAGAAAACCTAAATACTAGTTCTAAAGATGAAGGATGATTATTTTTGTATTCTTATATTTTTTTAGAAAGCAAGTAAAAATCTCGGGTTTGAAGGATTTGGGCGGAATTAGTTGCTAGTCAACTAACCCAATACTAAAGATGCAATCAAAATAAAATACTAGAAATGAAAATAAACTAAATTAACTAAGGTTGTGAGCAATAAGTGGAGAAGTTGTGTTTACTTAGATTTCACTACTCCCTAGATATCTTTTACACGTTAATTACTTGTTATAGTTGCGTGGATGATGGGTTGTATTCCTTAATACCATTCATGGGGTGGCGCACTTAATTCCCCAATCCTATAAGTGCCTACTTCACTCCTATGTCGAGCCGGCTAAGAAGCTCCTAACATGGGATCATTAGAATTTACTCATGCATTAAATACAACCAATAAAACCTAGTGCACGTCAGTTCATGTTTCCTAAGACGTTCAAGCATGTTACCAATTGGAGATCTGCCAGTTTTCTTAAGCCTAACATCGAAATCATTCATCCAATACAACCATAAACAAGTAATCAACACATAATTAACATCTAGGTTTCATTAGATCTAAGAAAACACAAGATAGATCTAGCCTAGCATGATGGAATTAAGACAAGAACAAGATATAGACAACCAACACATAGACATATTGATTGAATTAAAAGAATACTTATCTCAATTACACATGAAATGGTTCAAGGGCTGAGAACCCTTGAAAAACCTATAAAATTCGTACTAAGTTCGGCCTTAGGGTTTCTCCAAAACTTCTCTCCCTTTTATGAATGCAAATTAGAAAACTATATATAGGAAATTGAGGCTGACGGCGTCAAGACAAAATTGGTGACGCCGTCATCTCGCCGCCAAAATACTTCTCGGACTGCCTTGATCTACTTTTGACACCGTCATGTTATAGCATTTTCCAGGCCGTCGCGTATTTTATTCTTGACGCTCTACCTTGTGACGCCTTCAATTCTGTACTGGGCCGTCATGAAAATTACTCTTGACGCCGTCAGGATTTTCTTCTTGACGCCGTCACCTACTGTTCCCAGCAAGGAAAATTAAGACTTTGGCGTTTTCTTCACTTTTATGCTTCAAAAACGTCCGAATTGCTTTTTTTTCCAGATTTCTGTCCCAAAGTACCTAAAATCACAAAAGGAACGATTTAGGGCAATATTTGATCAAATAAATTCAATTATGGGCTTAAATGACCCCCTAAAAACGGTTCATTTTCCGCCTCATCATATACCCTTACACTTGAGATTTGCTTGTCCTCAAGCAAATGCGCTTTTATTCTAATCAAAATACAAGTTAGGGGTCATTTAACACTAATATAAAAGTAATTACAACAAATAATCGTTCCACTAAAGACCAATAGACAAGCACGGAGGTCATATACCTAGCACCTCACAAATAGTGTTTAGATACTCACATCTCTCGGGTGTAATAAAGTATAAATTACAATATTGAAACGGAAGATATCTCTCACTACCTGTCATAGCAAAATAGATTACCATAGGCTTGGGAAAGGATCAAACCTCCACCACATGGCGTAAGCACCTAGGATAAACTATCAAAGAGGTCTTTTAAAGGGTTGTAACGTTAGGTGTAGGGATATGAAATACACGGTTTTGTTGGATAAAGGAAGTTTTTACTGGTGGCGAGCTAACAATCTTGGTTAATTACATGTACAATATGGCGTTGCTAAGCCAAGACTAGACTCGACTTAAGCTAATAAATGAAAAATAACAAAAACATAAAATGAACATAGAATGAAAAGGGATGGTAGTTCGTATGTTTTTTCTCTTTTTCTTTTTCTATATTTTTTTTTCTTGATTTTTTCGATTTTTTTTTTTTTTTTTGCATACACTCTTACCCTACCATCCAAAATAATACATCATAGGGAATAAACATTCCCCTTACACTTGAATTTTTACATATTTTACAATAAACTAATCTAATGACTCGAATTAAGATAATCAAAACACTTGGAGTACTTTTAAGATTAACGTACATATGGGGGTAATAAATGATGTTCTTCCCCATTACTCCATAAAATAAGTACTTTACCCATGAGTCTCAATTGTCCCAAAATAATATGTACAAGGATATGACTCGAATTAGCAACCATGTAATCAATTAGATAGTTAACTTAGGGTTTAACAAATAACAATAATGCACTAAAGATGAGCGCATACACGGAAGGCTAAGGCGATTTGGGTGTACATTTAAGTGGGGTGTAACAAATTCTTCCTTTAAGTAATATGCTTAAAGTTAGAAACGAAAAGATAGGCTCGGAGGGGTGTACTAGGGGTTTCGTGTACTAAAAATGAGTACAATGCTAAGGATGTGGGAAAAATTAGTTGACATAACTAGCCAAGTAATATGACTTAAATGGTCAAGTAATTATGATACGGGTTTAACACAAGGGTGATCCTAATGCCTCTTATCATGTAGTAAATCCTACCACACGAATGTAGTCTCACTAGCGGTCTCGGGATGCATCACTAACGCAAGTTCTAGAATCTAAATGCTACCGGTACACTCATAAGCACTAATAGTAAATGCTTTTCCTATCAAATCTAAAGGCGAACCTCACATATTTGGGTGGAAAATTTTTCTGAATATACGGTTATGTGCTAGTCATACAATCTCCTATCCATGAGACGCTTGCTATGGCTAAAGTTTCACTCCTAAATGTTGTAAAAAATTTTAAATTTGGCGTTAAAATTGCACTAACAAGTATTTCTCATAGTTTTATTACACATCTACTATCAAACAAAACAAACTCAAGCGAAAGTGCATATGTAAGGTATCATCATTTTACCCTCCCCTTACACTTAAGATGAACATTGTCCCCAATGTTCAAGTAAAGAATGTAAAAGTGAAAAAGTAAAAAGAATGAAATCAAATACTCCCCTGATTCGCTCGGTATGGATAATAAGGTGGCCAGGTTAAATCTTCCTCCAAGAAAATGAACAATCAAAGCTTCTCTTCCAGAATATAAATCATCTTCTTATCATACATAACCTGTGAATCCTGAGAAAATAGACAAGACAACCTCGCATAAAATCGGCGGCAACCTATATAAGTTACTAAATCCTAGAAAACAAAATAAGATATAATGCTTGTGGAATGAAGTTTGCAGATTTCCTGGAGATTATAAAACTTAATAATTCACAAAAACTATAAGACTCCGTTAGAAAAACAAAACCGGTAAAATTTCCAGATTTTTACACGTGACGCCGTCAAGAGTTAACTCGTGACACCGTCAGAAGTGACCTGCAGAAATTCTTATGTTAAGTTTCCGGAAAATTTCTGGAAAAACTTGGTCCTACTTCCTGGAAAATCCTACAAAACTTCATTATGACTCAATACAAGCATTTGACTCTAACAAATACGAATACACATGTCCATTTAATATTGTGGAGAATCATGATCGGTTTGTTTCTTAAAAACATATTTGGGGTTTCCCCTTACACTTATCTTTTGCAAAAATACTTTTAGGTGGAGTTAAGACTAGGTCAAAACAACAAAGTAAAGTATTTCCACTATTTAATTGACAAACATGATCTACCAACAATAAAAATAAAGCATGCATACGGAAGCAAATATCAAACAAACAAAATAAAGTCACACAAAACATGGGTTGCCTCCCAAGAAGCGCTTTTCTTTATTTACGAGTCTTGTAGCTAGACTCAAGGTCATGGGTTACGTTTTCCTTTCCCACTTTTGTGCTAACTCAAAACATCTAACCCAATTCTCATCACGCTTGTATTCCGGGCCTAGATTCATGCAACCCGAATAGTAAGTTCTCCTCCTCTCATAATAGGCTTCATCAGTAATTCCATCTTCCTTAACCTCATAGGGTCGAATCTCATCAATTTGTAGATTCTTGATGCCCTTTAATTCTTCCTTCATGTGAGGCATCATAAAAGTGACCTTCTCTATCTCATCAGTAAACTGAGCTATCCCCTTCTCATGGTCGTGATACATCTTAGTCTCCTCAACAAAAGGTTTTCCTAAGACTACTTCTCCAAGGTGTGGATCAATAATGCCTCTAACATCTTCTAGGATTACAAAGTCGCATTGATAAGTAAAATTTCCTATAAAGATGTGTACCCCTTTAACTCTCCTGACAAAGTTACATAGCCTATTAGAATTGTAAGGGTCTTTTCTAGGGCTTAACCTTTCGTTCATTATCCAATTGTAATAGAGCCTAGACATGATATTCATGGGTGCTTTTAAGTCAATGTATGTATGCTCTCTAGACATGTACCCAATCATGCAAGGAATTTTTATGTTCCTAAAGTTATGCCTCTTAATCCATGGTGTCTTCCTATATTTTAAGGGGCAAGGATGTTGTAAAAGGAACCTATGGTAACTCAATTCATCCGGGGTTGGAGCGAAGTTTGTAAACTCAATTTTCATTTAGAGAGGCTTAATGAATTTCTTAAATGTGTTAGCTTCTCTCTTTCTTCTTTTATGCGCAATAGGCCTCTTGCTAATTTCTAAACGGCGACTCTCTAATTCCATAAAGACCAAACTAGTACAAACAAAAACACAAAGAAATAAGATAGACTAAAAAAAACCTAAAAATAAAAATAAAATCTTACTAGAAAGGAATCTAGCAAGTAGACCTAATAAAAAGAGATTCTAACCTAGACAATAACTATTCCCCGGCAGCGGCGCCAAAAACTTGATACGTGGGAATCGCACCAGGCTTTACCTCTCAAGGGATCTTGAGAAGCTTACAACCCCCACCAGGCAGTATACCTGATCGTTGTAGTATAGTATAGTGACAAGTACCGGGGGATTGATCGTTCAGCTAGAAATAGTGTCGCTAGGATTAGAAAACCTAAATACTAGTTCTAAAGATGAAGGATGATTATTTTTGTATTTTTATATTTTTTAGAAAGCAAGTAAAAATCTCGGGTTTGAAGGATTTGGGCGGAATTAGTTGCTAGTCAACTAACCCAATACTAAAGATGCAATCAAAATAAAATACTAGAAATGAAAATAAACTAAATTAACTAAGGTTGTGAGCAATAAGTAGAGAAGTTGTGTTTACTTAGATTTCACTACTCCCTAGATATCTTTTACACGTTAATTACTTGTTATAGTTGCGTGGATGATGGGTTGTATTCCTTAATACCATTCATGGGGTGGCGCACTTAATTCCCCAATCCTATGAGTGCCTACTTCACTCCTATGTCGAGCCGGCTAAGAAGCTCCTAACATGGGATCATTAGAATTTACTCATGCATTAAATACAACCAATAAAACCTAGTGCACGTCAGTTCATGTTTCCTAAGACGGTCAAGCATGTTACTAATTGGAGATCTGCCTGTTTTCTTAAGCCTAACATCGAAATCATTCATCCAATACAACCATAAACAAGTAATTAACACATAATTAACATCTAGGTTTCATTAGATCTAAGCAAACACAAGATAGATCTAGCCTAGCATGATGGAATTAAGACAAGAATAAGATATAGACAACCAACACATAGACATATTGATTGAATTAAAAGAATACTTATCTCAATTACACATGAAAGGGTTCAAGGGCTGAGAACCCTTGAAAAACCTGTAAAATTCGTACTAAGTTCGGCCTTAGGGTTTCTCCAAAACTTCTCTCCCTTTTATGAATGAAAATTAGAAAACTATATATAGGAAATTGAGGCTGACGGCGTCAAGACAAAATTGGTGACGCCGTCATCTCGCCGCCAAAATACTTCTCGGACTGCCTTGATCTACTTTTGACGCCGTCATGTTATAGCATTTTCCAGGCCATCACGTATTTTACTCTTGACGCTCTACCTTGTGACGCCTTCAATTCTGTACTGGGCCGTCATGAAAATTACTCTTGACGCCGTCAGGATTTTCTTCTTGACGCCGTCACCTACTGTTCCCAGCAAGGAAAATTAAGACTTTGGCGTTTTCTTCACTTTTATGCTTCAAAAACGTCCGAATTGCTTCCTTTTCCAGATTTCTGTTCCAAAGTACCTAAAATCACAAAAGGAACGATTTAGGGCAATATTTGATCAAATAAATTCAATTCTGGGCTTAAATGACCCCCTAAAAACGGTTCATTTTTCGCCTCATCAAATAACAACAAGGAAAAACGTAAACAGCAATACACCAAAATTGATCTGAATAAAAAGTCATAATTGACTTGTTGGAAGTGTAGAAAACCTGGACACTTGAAAAAGGATTGCAAGGGTGGAAAAGTTGGTAATAAAACCAATGGTTCAGGTATAAGTGGTTCGAGGAGTGGTTCAACTAACCCTCTGAAAATTCAAAATATGTTTAATAAGTCTTTCTAGATTTATTATGTTACATATGTATCTGAAGCGAACTTAGTGCAGGATGATAATGCTGCATGGTGGGTTGACTCCGGTGCTAAAATCTATGTGTGTAAAGATAGATGATGGTTAAAGACTTACGAGTCGCTGAATAATGGTTCTGTTCTTCATATGGGAAATAAGTCAACAACCCTGGTGCATGGACCTGGAAGTGTAGACTTAAGATTCAGTTATGAAAAAGTTGTTTCTTTGTTTTATGTTTTACATGTTCCTCAGATTAAAAAGAACTTGGTTTCATGTAGTGTGTTGAATAATTATGGTTATATACAAGTTATTGAATCCAATAAATTTGTTTTATCTAAACATATAATGTTTATTGGTTTTGGCTATTTGTGTAGTCGAATGTCCAGGCTTAATATTATGAATATATTGTTAATTCAGCCTTTATGTCAACCTCTTACTGAATAATTCAATCATGTGGCATGTTAGGCTGGGCCATGTACACTTTAAAAGAATACAAGATATGTCTGAAGATGGTTAATACCAGCATTTTGAAATGAACAATGAAAAGTGTAAAACTTGTATGCTGACTAAAATCACTAAACAACCTTTCCAAAATGTTAAACGTGAAACTGAGATTTTGGAGTTAATTTATAGTAACTTGTGTGATTTGCATGCTACTCCCTCTTTAGGGAATAAGAAATATTTTGTGTCTTTTATTGATGATGCTTCTTGGTTTTGTTATGTTTATTTATTCCATTGTAAAGATGAAGTATTAGATAAATTTAAAGTGTTTAAAACTGAAGTGGAATCGCACTAAGGAGCCCTAATCAAAATTCAGGACGGATAGGGGAGGTGAATATATGAATGCTATATATTTTAAGTATGTTAGTATAATCTATGAAATGACTGCTCCTTATACTTTACAAAAAAATTATGTCTTTGAAAGGAAAAACATGGTACTGAAAGAAATGGTTAATTCCATGTTGTCCTATTTAGGGCTGAGTGAAGGTTCTGGGGTGAAGCAATGCCAATAGCTTGTTATTAATTAAATAGGGTTCCTGATAAAAGGAACAAGGTTGGCCTTTATAAACTCTTAACTAAAATAAAACCCAAACTAAACTATCTCATGGTTTGGGGTTGGAAGGCAGTTGTCAGACTCCCTGATCCAAACCTGAAAGCTTTGGGTGACAAACGTACAGATTGCATATATATTGGATATGCTGAGCATTCCAAGACCTACATGTTTTATGTTATTAAACCTAATGAATTTGCTTCAATTAACTTTATAATTGAATCAAGGGATGCAATCTTTGATGAGAATAGATTCTCATCTATATCTAGGTCAAATCATGTGGTTTCAGGTTCAAATGAAACAGAATATGATGGTGTTTTAGAGGTCCTTGAAAAGGTCTCTGAGGAGGTTGTGGTTCAGCAACCTAAGTTTAGAAAAAGCAAAAAAAATAGGACTCCAAAGTCATCTGGATCTGAATTTCAATTATACTTAATTGAAGGAACAAGGGATGAGGTCTCTGACCAACACCCCTATTGCTTTAATGTCGAGGATGACCCCAAAACATTTGATGACGCAATGAAGTCTTAGGATGTTGCTTTCTGGAAAGAAGAAATCAATTATGAGATGGATGCCAACATGGGCAACAACACTTGGTTGTTGGCTGATCTACCACCTGGTCACAAACCCCTAGGTTGTAAATGGATTTTAAAAAGGAAACTAAATGTAAATGAAACTATCAAAAAGTTCAAGGCTAGACTAGTCATTTAGGGCTTTAAACAAAAGTCAGGGATATACTATTTTGATACTTATGCTCTAGTGGCTCATATCAATACCATAAGAATGTTGATTTCCTTGGTTGTGAAGACAGTTTTCTTCAATGGTAGATTAGATAAGGAGGTTTATACGAACCAACCTCAGGTCTTCATCATGCCTGAAAATGAAAAAAAGGTGTGCAAATTGATTCAGTCTTTATATAGACTAAAACAGGCACCTAAGAAATGGCATCAAAAATTTAATGAAGTGGTTTTGTCCAATGGTTATCTTCTTAACCAATCTAAAAAATGTATTTATAGCAAATTTCATGAGTCTAGTAAATGAGTTATCATATGTTTATATGTTGATGACATGCTAATCTTTGAGACTGACCAAGTTCAGGTTGACCTGATAAAGTAATTTTTGTCATCAAGGTTCTCCATGAGGACATGGGGGAGGCTGACGTTATCCTTGGTATAAGGATTAAACATGAAAGTAAAGGAATTACAATTTCTCGATCTCATTATATTGAGAAGGTGCTAAGGAAGTTTAAAAAACTTTGATTATACTCAAGTGAGTACTCATATGGATACAAGTAAAAAGATAAAACCTAACAATGGTAAGGTTGTATCTTAGCTTGAGTATTCAAGGATAATTGGCTGCCTGATGTATACCATGACTTGTACAAGGCCTGATATTGCTTTTGTAGTGGGTAAACTGATTAGGTACACTAGTAATCCTAGTACTCATCATTGGCAAGCAATTCATAGAGTATTAAAGTATTTGAAGAAAACTATAGATTATAGTTTGTCATATACTGAATATCCTTCATTTTTGGAAGGATGCATTGATGCAAGCTAGATCAACAACACTGAAGATAACTCTTCTACAAGTGGTTTGGTATTCTTGCTTGGGGGAGGTGCTATCTCATGGGCTTCCAACAAGCAAACTTGCATCACAAGTTCAACAATGAAATCTGAATTTGTGGCTTTAGCAGCAGCTGGTAAGGAATCTGAATAGTTGAAAAACTTGATTCTTAATATTCCATTGTGGCCTAATACTATAGCACCTATTTTCTGTCCAATTGTGATAGTTCAGCTACATTGGCAAAGGCTTACAACGAGATGTACAATGAGAAGTCTAGATACTTGGTGTCAGGTACAATATGATTTTTGAACTTATCTTGAATGGGGTGATTTCTATAGAGTTTGTAAGGTCTTAACAAAATTTAGCTGATCACTTGACGAAGGGTTTAGCTAGAGACTTGGTTTTAAAGTCTGCTAAAGGGATGGGTTTAAAGTCCACCGTGGTAGCTGAATATTAAGACAACCAAATTCCTCCTAATGAAACTCAGGAGCTGAATTTAATGTGGAAGCTTGATGTTCAGAGGTTGGAACACATGTTTAACGTTTCACCCCAAGCTTTGTGATCGATCATGCTGAAAGGTAAAGTGAATGATTACTTTTTAATAGTTCATCTTGAAAAGTGCAAGATCAGGTGCATGAACAAAGGGAACTACCTATTTGAATGTAATGTTTTTCCGCTTCAGGAAGCTTTGCGCTTTTGGCTCTTGAAACATTCATAAAATGGACATGGACACATGGCTTATTAGTATCAGGAGCGTTTAAGTGTTTGAAAACTTTATGTGTATGTTATCTTCAGTTAATAAAATTGGTTGAAGCTGTTAATACAACTATCTTCTAAAAAATATTATTTTTATTTTACGATCTTAGCTAAATTTTATTGATGACAATGATAAACTTTATTTACGCAAATTATAAAATTTTCAAGTATTTATAGCTATAAGTTTTATTTAAATATTGATGAGACGAAAAGTGTTACGCTTTTAAGGGGTCATTTAAGCCTTAAGTCGTGATAATATGATCAAATATTACCTTAAATCGTTCCTTTTGTCATTTTAGATACTTTTGAGAGGAATTCTGGAAAACATAGCATTTTGGACGTTTTTAGAGCATAAAAATGAAGAAAACGACAAACTCAAGAATTCAAGCTGGAACAGTACCTGACGGCGTCAAAAGCTACAAGATGACGCCGTCACTTGTTGATAAAGATGTGGAAATTTACTTTGCACTTGACGGGCAAGAAAGATTTTGAGGCATTCATACGTGACGGTGTCACGTGTTATTTCACCAAGGTGGTCACGTTTTGAGTTAAAGAGAGACGGCCCAGAACACTTTCCAACCAGAAGGCGTCAAGAGTAGATCTAGGCAATCAAGAAACCCTAACACGGCGAGATGACGGCGTCACATCCTAAAAGGTGACGCCGTCAAGTTGTAAAATCTATATATACTTTTCTAATTTTCATTCATTAAGGAGAGGACTTGTGGTAGGAACTTAGGGTACGAACCCTAGTCGACTTTTGCAACTATTTTGAGGTTTCAAAGCCTCTTTTCTTCCATGGTTAATGGAAGATAAGTAATCTATCAATCATTCAATATGCCTATGTGTTGTTTGATTTTATCTTACACTTATCTTTCTTTTAACATGCTAAGCTAGGTTTGTTTGTGTTTGCTTAGGTCTAATGAAACTTAGTTATTGATTATTTATTGAATGGTTTGTTATTAAATATTGTGGGTGGATGTTTATCGATGTTAGGCTTAAGAAAACTGGCAATACTCCAATGGTAACATGCTTGAACGTCTTAAGAAACATGAATTGGATGTGTACTACGGTTATTTGGTTGTATTTAATGCATGAGCCACTGTTTATAATCCCTAGGATTGGGCGTTTAACGTGTCGTTTTAGGAGGAGATAAGAGCTTATAGAGTTAGGGAAGATCGTACACAGCCCCACGAATGGTATTAAGGAATACAACCCGACATCTACGCAATTGTAACAAACCTATCAATCAGTAAAAGATAACTAGGGAGTAGTGAAACCTAAGTAAACACGCTTGTCTCCATATTATAAGTCTCTCACATTTATTTTTAATTATTTTATTTTTATTTGCATTTGTAATATTTAGGTTAGTTGACTGGCAACTAATTCCGCCCACTCTTCCTAAACCCGAGAATTTTACTTGCTTTCCATAAAATATAAAAATACAAAAAAGAATCATCCCTCACCCCTAGACCTATTTTAGATCATTTTCAATCCTAACGAACACTATTCCTTGTGGAGAATTATCAATCTCCCGGTACTTACCACTACACTATACTACATCGGTCAGGTACACTTGCCTGGTGGGGATTGTAAGCTTCTCAAGATCCCTTGAGAAGTAAATCTTTTGCGTTGCAATCCACATGCATCAAAGTTTTTGGCGCCGCTGCCAGGGAATAGTTATTGTTTAGGTTGAATTTTATTTTTATTATGTCTACTCATTAGATTCTTATCTAGTGAGATTTTTATTTTATTTTTATAGGTTTTCTTTAGTCTATCTTTTTCTTTGTTCCTTTGTTCGTAACCATTACCATCTGCCATCAAGGAAGGTGGTAATATCTTTGATCCCATCAACCCGCCACAACAAGACCCACCACAACAAACGAACCTCCTAGAGCCCGCACTTTAGGAGAGTACTCTCGTCCTAGCCACCAAGGCTATCGAAACACCATTGAGCTCACTCAAGGAGCCAACGTGTCTCCCCCTTGCGATTCGACACCATCCGGTTGGTGCAAAGCAGATGTGCATTCCATGGACTTCGTTCCGAAGATCCAAATCAACACCTCAAGGATTTTCTTAAAATCGTAGATTCCACAGACCTTGATGTTGAAACTCGAGAGACGACCCGATTGCGTTTTTTTCAATTCTCTCTATGTGACCAAGCTAGTCAATGGCTTGAGCGTTTACCCGCGGGATCTATCACATCTTGGGATGATCTCACCTCTCGTTTCCTTGCTCAATTTTTCCCATCAAGTTAAGGAATGACATCTTGATGTTCCAACAACATCAAGGCGAAACTCTTTACGAAGCATGGACTCGTTTCAAGGACTTACTTCAAAAAATCCATCATCATGGCATAGATCTTTGGCTCCAAGTCCAAATCTTCTATGACCATATCAATCTCTCCACAAAGAAAACCATTGACCAAGCGGCCGGTGGTAGGCTACGTGATCGAAGTGCGGAAGAATCATGGGAACTCATAGAAGATCTTGCTCTCTATGATAACGAAAGTTGGAATGATCCCCATGATTTGAACAAAACAGTCAAGGCAATATCTTTGCATTTGAATAATTCTAGCACTCCCGACCGTAAGATCATGGAACTTGAAGACCAAGTCAAGTTTCTCATGAAATCCTACGAGGCTCATAAACCTTCAAGCCAAGTGAAAAAAATCACTTCTTCATGTGAATATTGTAGTGGTTCCCATGACACTCGTGATTGCATGGAACTCCCCGAACAAGCTTTTGCGGACTACGCATCCTCGCATACCGACAGAGCGTGAGACAAGTGGTACACTTTCAAACCCGAGCCAAACCCTTACGGTGATTCATACAACCCCTCTTGGAAAAATCACCCAAACTTTAGGTGGAGACAAAACCAAAACACACCCCAAAACAATTCTTCCAATCTACCTAATTGTTTTCAATTAAACGGTTCATCATCAAACCGTACTTTCAACAACAATCCTTCCAACAACTATGGTAGTACCAATAACTTCGAAGGATTGATGTCCAAATTCATGGCGTCTCAAGAAGCTCGTTTGGCTAAGTTTGAGTCCGAATTTAAAAAAAAACAAAGCAAGATGACCGATAAAATTGACACCTTATTGAAAGTTCTCAATGACCGAGAAATGGGAGCACTCACAAGCAACACGGTCAAGAACCCGAAACTTAACGTTAAAGCCATCTCTTCGATTACGTCTCCTAGTTCTTGTCCACAATACTATTCGGTCAACGCTATGAGCACCTGTTTCAAGCAAACTCAAGTTGTTAAAAATGACCAACAAAATGAAACCACCAATAAAAAATCGGTCAACAAAGTAATTAAAACGCCTCCAATCCAAAACCTTGATGATGAATTCAAGGAGCTCCACCTTGAACGTCCGGTTATTGATGTCTTAGCTTTAGCCCCCCTACTACAATGCCCTTTTAGAGAAATACGAGGAGAAACTTAAGTTGGGTAAAAATGGGGCCGCCCTCATTCAAAACAAGCTGCCTAAGAAATTAGATGATCCTAGCATATTTGTTTTACCTTGCAAGATCGGAAATTCTGAGGCTTTTGACACATTAGCCGATCTTGGGTCAAGCCTAAATCTTCTTCCGTTATCCCTTTACACCACTCTCAAGCCGGGAAAATTAGATGAAACGGAAGTGATCATAGGTCTTGTGGATGGAAGTGTAGCATACCCGGTTGGGATAGTGAAGGACGTATTAGTGTACATAGGAAGATTGACAATTTTAGCCGATTTCCACGTCCTTGATATGGTTAATGACACTACATGCCCTTTTTTGATAGGAAGAGGATTTTTAGCTACCGCTAGTGCGATGATTGATTGTAAGGAATCTAGAATAGCGGTAGGAGAAGGAGAAACTTGGTCGGTATACGATGTTAAGAAACATGCCTACGATACTAATGAGGAACCAACACCTCATTGGGTAGATTTGAATAGGAGACCATCTAGATACGGACCTTGGGTTAGTAGAGAATTCATAGGGCCCCAACGTCCATTTTACCTAGAAGAGGAATTTGTGAACCGAGCACATACGGTAGAACAACTCTTGGCTAGGGACACAGAATTGGACCCATTTGAAGATCCTCTAGTTTTTAGGAAGACGATTGACTACCTAGGAGTTTTGCCAATTAACCTAGGAATGAATAGGTAGAAAAGTGAGGATGATAAGCACAAATGGAATTGGAATAAACCACCTAAGGAAGGAGATGGGTCATGGCACATAAAGATGACATTATATGACCCGGATGGAGAGAAGTTTGAAAGGATATATCGTACTAAGAGGACTAATAGGAAACTTCAATCCAAGTTCAACCCCAAAGATGTCCTCGATGAGGAACTCACTTACATAGGTAGGGCGTGACTTTGAGTCTAGCTACAAGACTCGTTAATAAAGAAAAGCGCTTCTTGGGAGGCAACCCAAGATTTTATTTGTTTGCTTGTTTATTTATTTGTTTTATTTGCTTTCGTATTTGTGTTCTTATTTCTATTGTTTATGATTCATGTTTCAAGTAAAATTGTGAAAATGCTTTATTTTGTTTTTAACTTCGTCTTAATTACATATAAAGGTACTTGGCAAAAGATAAGTGTAAAGGAAATCCAAATTTATTTTCAAAGAACGAATTGAACATGAACGATAACAATGAGATATAAACATACATATTAGTACTTGTTTGAGTCAAATGCTTGTATCGAGTCATAATGATATTTTGCAGGAATTCCAGGAATTAAGGCATAGGTTTTTCTAGAAATTTTTTGGAAACTAAACATAAAATTTCTATCAGATCAATTCTGACGGCGTCAGAAATTAAAACCTGACGACGTCAGGTACAAATTTTCTGAAAATTTTGCAATTTTGTTTTTCTGCCGGAATTGTAAAGTTTTTTTAAATCTTTAACTTATAAACTCCAGGAATCTGCAACCATTCATTCCACAAGCATTATATCTTTATTTACTTTTTAGGATTTTATTTTATGTAGATTTTACCGCCGATTTTACGCTAGGTTTTCTTGTTTGTTTTCTCAGGTTTAACAGGTTATATTGGACAAGAATATGTACATGGATGGTTAAGTTTTTGGGCATCAAGTTTCAAGTTTTTTGCGTTGCTTTAATCTTGAAGTTGTTACATTCTCTTGGAGGAGGATTTAACCATGTTACCGCATCATCCACACCGAACGAATCAGGGGAGTATTTGTTTCATTCTTTCATTTTCTTTACTTTTACATCTTTTAATTGAACATTGGGGACAATGTTCGGCTTAAGTGTAAGGGGGGGGGGGTAAATGAAGATACCTTAGAGAATACAATGACACTTGATTTTTGTTTGTTTAATAGTAGATGTGTAATAAAACTGAGAGAAATATTTGTTAGAGTAATTTTAGCACCAAATTTAAATTTTTTTGCAACATATAGGAGTGAAACTTTAGTCTTAATAAGCGTCTCATGGATAGGAGTTATATGACTAGCACAAAAAACCGTACCACTCAAAAAATTTTCACCCCAAATATGTGAGGTTCGCCCCTAGATTTATTAGGAAAAGCGTTAGTGCTTATGAGTGTACTGGTAGTACTTAGATTCTAGAACTTGTGTTAGTGATTCATTTCGAGACAACAAGTGAGTCTACATTCGTGTAGTTAGATTTACTACATGATAAGAGGCATTAGGATAACCCATGTTTTTACACCTGTGTTTATATAATTACATTGACTTCATTGGTCAAGTAATTCTCCCACACATTCGCGATGTACTCATTTGTAGTACACTATACCCCTAGTACACCCCTCAGAGCCTATCTTTTTCATTTCTAACTTTAAGTATTTTACTTAAAGATAGAATTTGTTTACAATCCACCCCCAAATGTACACCCAAATTGCCTAAGCCTTCTTTGTATGCACTCATCTTTAGTGCATTATTGTTACAACATTTGTTTAAACCCTTAGTTAATTGTCTAATTGATTACATGGTTGCTAAGTCGAGTCAAATCTTGTACATATTGTTTCGGGACGATTGAAACACATGGATAAAGTACTAGTGTTATGGAGTAATGGGGAAGAACATCAATTATTACCCCCATATGTGCAAAATGTTTTTAAAGTACTCCAATGTTTCAATTATCTTAATTCGAGTCATTAGAATAGTTACATGTAAAATATGTAAAAGTTCAAGTGTAAGGGGAGAACCAAGGCCCATTTGATGTATTATTTTGGATGGTAGGGCAAGAGTGTATGTCAGAAAAAAATAGAAAAAGAAAAAAGAAAAAACATACGGACTACCATCCCGTTTCTTTTATTTATGTTTATGTTTATGTTTATGATTAGCTTAAGTCGAGTCGAGTCTTGGCTTAGCAACACCGCATTGTACATGTAATTAAACTAGATGATTAACTTGCCACCAGTAAAATATCTTTATCCAACAAACCGTGTTTTCCATATCCCTACACCTAACATTATAACCCTTGAAAATCCCTCTTTGATAGTTTATCTTAGGTTCTTACGGCCTAGTGGAGGAGATTTTTTATCCTTTCCCAAGCCAATAGTAATTTGTTTGCTATGACAGGTAGTGAGTGATATTTTTTTATTTCCATTAGTTATATATAGGTTTATAACACCCGAGAGATGAGAGTATCCAAACACTATTTGTGAAGTGCTAGTGTATGATTTTCGTGCTTATTTTGATTAAGGTGGAACACTCATTTATTGTAATTACTTTTATATTAATGTTAAATGACCCCTATCTTGTATTTTGATTAGAATAAAAGCGCATTTGCTTGAGGACAAGCAAATCTCAAGTGTAAGGGTATTTAATGAGACGAAAAGTGTTACGCTTTTAAGGGGTCATTTAAGCCTTAAGTCGTGATAATATGATCAAATATTACCTTAAATCGTTTCTTTTGTCATTTTAGGTACTTTTGAGAGGAATTCTAGAAAACATGGCATTTTGGACGTTTTTGGAGCATAAAAGTGAAGAAAACGACAAAGTCAATAATTCAAGCTGGAACAGTACCTGACGGCGTCAAAAGCTACAAGGTGACGCCGTCACTTGTTGATAAAGAGGTGGACATTTACTTTGCAGTTTATGGGCCAGAAAGATTTTGAGGCATTCATACGTGACGGCGTCACGTGTTATTTCACCAAGGTGGTCACGTTTTACGTTAAAGAGAGATGGCCTAGAACACTTTCCAACCAGACGGCGTCAAGAGTAGATCTAGGCAATCAAGAAACCCTAACACGGTGAGATGACGGCGTCACATCCTAAAAGGTGATGCCGTCAAGTTGTAAAATCTATATATACTTTTCTATTTTTCATTCATTAAGGAGATGACTTGTGGTAGGAACTTAGGGTACGAACCCTAGTCGACTTTTGCAGCTATTTTGAGGTTTCAAAGCCTCTTTTCTTCCATGATTAATTGAAGATAAGTAATCTATCAATCATTCAATATGTCTATGTATTGTTTGATTTTATCTTACGTTTATCTTTCTTTTAACATGCTAGGCTAGGGTTATTTGTGTTTGCTTAGGTCTAATGAAACTTAGTTATTGATTATTTATTGAACAGTTTGTTATTAATTGTTGTGGGTAGATGTTATCGATGTTAACCTTAAGAAAACTGGCAATACTCCAATGGTAACATGCTTGAACGTCTTAAGAAACATGAATCGGATGTGTACTACGGTTATTTGGTTGTATTTAATGCATGAGCCACTGTTTATAATCCCTAGGATTGGGCGCTTAACGTGTCGTCTTAGGAGGAGATAAGAGCTTATAGAGTTGGGGAAGATCGTACACAGCCCCACGAATGGTATTAAGGAATACAACCCGGCATACACGCAATTGTAACAAACCTATCAATCAGTAAAAGATAACTAAGGAGTAGTGAAACTTAAGTAAACACGTTTGTCTCCATATTAGAAGTCTCTCACATTTATTTCATTTATTTTATTTTTATTTGCATTTGTAGTATTTGGGTTAGTTGACTAGCAACTAATTCCGCCCACTCTTCCAAAACTCGAGAATTTTACTTTCTTTCCATAAAGTATAAAAATACAAAAAAGAATCATCCCTCACCCCTAGACCTAGTTTAGATCATTTTCAATCCTAACGAACACTATTCCCTATGAAGAACGATCAATCCCCCGGTACTTACCACTACACTATACCACATCGGTCAGGTACACTTGCCTGGTGGGGATTGTAAGCTTCTCAAGATCCCTTGAGAAGTAAAACTTTTGCGTTGCAATCCACACGCATCAAATATCACAAAAGTTTTTAATATATGTTATACACTTTTAATGTACACCATGCTTCTTATGTTGTATATATTTCTAAAATAATGTTCATTACATATCAAACCAACTCCTATATTAGCATAGGTAATCAAACATTTTTAGTAACACATAAACTAACATGTTACTTCTTAATAAACATCTTTTAGCTAGCTACATAATATATTTTGCAAGTTAACTTTACTAATACATTTTAATCAAAATGGAAATGTATTATTTCATCACTACATGCATCATCCTAACCTAGAAACATCTGAAAAACATTATAGTAGGATACTAGTAAGATCTTGCGAATATTTTAGAAATATTTGAACAAGATTTTCAAAATCTTGTGTCAGTAACCCACGACACCAAAAAATATAATGGGCGGACCCCTTTTTTTGGTTCTGTCTGAGCCGTGGGTCACTGGACCAAAATGGCTATAAAAAGCAGCGTAAACTCAGTTGTTTTTTCATCTCTCACATACATAAACTTGCATACTCTCTCTCTCACTTGTTAATATTAATCATCTAACTCTTTCATAATTGTTTTGGTGAACTTCTTAAGTAGCAAGAAGATCAAATCATTGAAGACTTACTAGCTTCAAGAAAGTTAAAGCAAGTCTCTGAAAATTCAGTGTGTATTGTAATTATTCATATATCATTGTTTGTATCAAACAATCATAATCCTCTGTAGTGATCGGTTGGTATTTTAGTCCTAAAAGTACATAGTATGCTGGGAGTGGTTGTACCCTTGTAAAGAACTCGATATCTAGCTTTGTGTTGGAAATATTATGTAAGTTACGTGTAAGGTTTTCTCCGCCGGATAAAGGAGCTTGTTGACTAGTGAAGGATACTCTCGAGTAGGATACTCGGGGAGTGGAGTGGGGCAAGGAAAAAGAGTCTTTGTAGACCGAACTACTATAAACCCTCGTGTTGTGGTTTGATCGTTTCTATCCTTCTTGCATTTTACTTACTACCATTTTTGTTAGTATACATTACTCTACTTCATATAAACATAACAAAGAAAAGAAACTAAAACCGGTAAAATTATTTAACCCCCTTCTAGTTTCCATAGAAGGGTTCAATTCTTAGAACACTCTGATTCTCGAATATTTGAACGTGTAATGTTCTAAGATGAAAATTCAATCTTCAAGATATTTTCATTTATGCACTGGTTTTGTTTATTGTTTAATTTTCATGCAAAAGAAATTGTACTAAATTGGGGAGGATTGTTGGAAATTTAGTTTAATTAAGGTTTTAGGTCACACCTATTAATGAGTTTGGAGGTATGGAGTGTACACGTATCAGGTCACTAAACTGAACAGACCCTGATAGTGGAAAAGTAGAATTCATGTAACTGATGAAAATCATTGGGTTTACTCTTCAGTGAGTAACACTGTGAATAGTATTCATCAGGCTGGTGAGTTCAGCTTCATACTCTTTGAGTAGCAACCTAAAAAATCTCATCAGGGAATAATATCATCAAAGGGTTCTTCTCTTCAGCGAGTGAACCTCTCATTGAGCACACTCAGGGAACAACTCTTTCAAAAGCAAGCTCATCAGTAAGTTCAACACGCTGGACTGAATTCAAACTTACTTGTAACGGTTTTGACCTATTCAAGGGCAGTTATAACTGTAACTTAATGGCCACGTTTAACGGTCATGTAATCACTATTTCCTATAATATAGGAACATTATGATATAACTAATAGGCCAGTTAATTATCATAATTCTATTATTGGGGATTGAGTTTTCCTATAAATTGGAACACGTGTTTGCATGGAAAGGATACAGAAAAACCTAAACACTTAGAAGCGAAAGGTTTCTTGATTTGTGCCTTAACCAAGAACATTACACTTACTTTTATCCCAAAGAGATATTCGTAATGCCTAGACATTATAGTCGAACAGTTTCTTATAAAAAAAATGCTAATACAATTCTAAGTAACATCCGGTTACATTGATTAACTATACTCAACTGAGAAAATCAACCAACACTAATATTTTCTTACTTTATCATTTTAATTGACTTTGACTCGACATGAGTAAATAAATGTGTGATTCTCTTCTTGTTTCTTTGCAATATAAAATAATACGACCATACGGGGCTTGTACCTTTATTTGGAACATTTAAAGTGACATTGGTTATTATTTTTTCATTTTCAAAATTATTGTCACGAGATAAAAATTATACAGTTTAATAAAAGTTTGACCGCTATAACTTTCAACTACTCAAATAGAATATTTGACCACTAAATTATATTTTTATTACTTAAAATAGAAAATAGATAGTTTTTATAAGAAATCTTAAAAGTAAGGGAAATGATTTGTGCACTATTTATTTATTGCTATACACCACTTAATTACACCAGTAATGCATACAGTACAATACCGCTATGCATAATTTAATGATGAGTGGCCAAAAGATTGATGTACAAATCACCTCCATTTTAAAAAAATCGAATTACTTATCAGTACCTGTATCAAAGTACATTAACTATATACGTGCTATATCTTCAACGGTGGTAAATATGAAAACCTGAATTGACTTTCTGAGAAGTGTAAAGAGACAAAAGTTACTTTCTCAAAAACCGATGGAGATACGTGGCTACGTGCAAATGTTGTTTTCAGTTTTCACATGATTTTTCAATGATGGGATTTAATCCAAATTTTCATTTTTGTGTACCAACGGTGTCAAATTATCGCAAGGCTGATGACCCGTACGAAGATCCTCTTTAGTACAGTCATAGTCCTACATATGGTCTATATGTTGGTGACTCAACTAGCAAGTCATGTTGTCACGAGCTCATCAGTAATATTGAATTTTTTGGACCATAATATTTGTAGCAGCAAAACTAAGATAACAACAAATTGTATATATGATATTACGATAAAAATCACATGCATCTTACAACTAAAGGACGATTTTTGTCTGATTTGATATGTTGGTATTTAATATCACAAAATGTGGCACCATAGGAATGGTAAGATGTCAATGCGTAACCGATATATTTAATATTTAATACTTTATATATGAATGTTAAGTAGTAATTACTAATTATTAGGTCATCAATTATGGTGGGTTAATCAAAAGCTTTAAAAAAAATGAAAAAGTTTATGTTTATTTCAATAATAGTGGACACTCATTTCATACATATGTGGCATGAAGAGGTCTTAGTTCTTGAACCTCGAATTCAATACATTTAATGAATTTATTAAAAGAGACATTTTATGAACTTGCAAAGGTTTATACTATAGTGAACGTATGTTTATAAAATTAAAAGGTCTAAAATTTATTAATGTATTAATGTATAATCTTTGTAAAATGTTTATCATAGCGGATGCTCTTAGTTTAACAAATGTTGCATATAGATTCACTATGTTTAGAAGTTAAATAATAATAATAATAATAATAATAATAATAATAATAATAATACAAAAATCTAACCATTTTATGGGCTTTTTTTACCCCGTAAAAATTATGTGTTTGTTAATGCGTGATTATTATGTTTGCCATAATATTTGCTGCTGTACATCGTTGTTTGGTGCATGTATATATGTCTAGTACATACATATTATATGTATGGACTGAGTGTATATATCTATACTATTATATAAAGCATTTAAGTTATGGGCTTTATCAAAAATTAAGATAAGGATCTCCAATTATGGAGTGACATGTGTCACTTCTCAACTAAAATATCATTTTTATTTTCAAATTGATTTATTTTTATTTTTTTATAATCTAATTTCACAACATTTTCCAAAATTTTATGTTCTTTAATTCAACACCTATTTTGATATATTTTTATGAGTTTTTAGTTTTTACATTTTTAATGGGTTTATTTTATTTTGATTCAAACTTTTTCAACTTAACCTTTATTTCAATCAATACAATATTGATTCGTCAAAATTATATACTTTTGAGGGGAGTGTTTGATGGGTAAGAGATCGCAAAGGTCTTTCTATATGCGAAAATAATGATGTCATGAGAAAACTATGGGAAACCCAAACTAACACATATGCATACGGAGTGGTGTGAAACGAATTCACTAAGCGGGTAGGGAATTGCAGGGAGAGTTGTGGTAGCAATTTATTTACTATATTTATAATATAACTATATTTATCGCTGTCGCTGTGCGCGGGTATCCAACTAGTATATATAATCGTAAGTATACCTGGAATGAAACTGGGCTAGGCCCATACACAAATAAAGTAGATAACCCAAGGCTAGGTCCGAATGCAGTATATAGACATGCTAGCTAATATAAAGATGCTGACAATTATCTTGCATTGTGTGCTAATTGCTAAATGTATAAACGTACGTTAAACATGTAACATAAGATGTAATTTTTTTTAATATATAATAGTTTCGCATGACTCATTACTTATTTAGAATTCTGTACTGCTTAGTTACTTCTGAATTCTTGATTTTTTGAACGACCAGATCGAATGACTCAAGCTTTCGAGGGAAATATCTATAAAAAAAAATATCTATCTTTTAGTTTCTTTTGTCTATCATTTCATAAAGTTTCCTTAACCAACCGGTTGCTTTTTAATGGAAAATCTATGAGAAAGCTTTTCCTACTTTTTTTAAATTATTTTGGAAAGTATGTTTGTACAATGTAGGTGTTTGAGAAAGAGTTGCGATCCCTAGAAAGGATCAAAAATTAAAAAGGCTAAAAAGTGTTTCTAGCCACTAAGCTAGTGTCATGTGTCCCCCACCCACTCCCTCCCTTTTTTCTTTAATATTTTTTGTTAAAGGACATTTTGGTCATTTGACTCATTCTTTTAATTCCACCTTAAATTTCAAATGCAAATAACTTTCAAACGACAAACTTTTACAAAAAACCGATTTCACCATAATTTTTAAAATTTAATCCTCTTTAATTTGGTATAAATCTTTTTAATTTTTTCGAAACTTTTTTTTTGACATATTCATTGGGTCATGATTTTCTTGAAAATTTTAGCATTTTCGGCTCTAATTTTGTCTAGTTTAAAGGCCGAATTTTGCAAAACTTAAAACATGAAAGTTGTAGCTTCTTGGCCATTCTTTACCCAGAAATTTGAATCATTCAAATCCAATATGATATGAGTGAGATATCGTATGTTAAAGATGACGTTTTAGTCATATTTGTTACACACAACGTGTTTGATGAAATGTTTAGCTTAGATTTTTAGTCTTAAAATCGAGTTAAATGCACTAATTTTTGTACAACAATGCACCTTTAGTTATTTTATTAATGTAAGATTCAAAAAGTTTTGTTTTTTCTTTTTTTTTTTTTTTTTTTTTTAACTAGTGAACCATATTAACTGATGAACCTTATTAACTGATTTTTAAAAAAGACATTTCGTTCATCAGTTACTTTGGTTGAACTTATTAACTGATGAACCTTAATAACTGATGAACCTTATTAACTGATTTTTAAAAAAGACATATCGCGTGTTAAAGAGCCTTATTAACTGATGAACCTTATTAACTGATGAACCTTATTAACTGATGAACTTATTAAATCAGTTAATAAGGTTCATCAGCCTTATTAACTGGTTGAACTATATTAACTGATGAACTTATTAACTGATGAACTTATTAAATCAGTTAATAAGGTTCATCAGTTAATAAGGTTCATCAGTTAAAGATCCTTATTAACTGATGAACTTATTAAATCAGTTAATAAGGTTCATCAGTTAATAAGGTTCATCAGTCTTATTAACTGGTTGAACTATATTAACTAATGAACTTATTAACCGATGAACCTTATTAACTGATAAACTTATTAAATCAGTTAATAAGGTTCATCAGTTAAAAAAACAAAACTTTTTGAATCTTACATTAATAAAATGACTAACTGATGAACCTAATAACCTAACTGATGAACCTAATTACCTAACTGATGAACTAAATGTGTATTTTAAAAATATAATGATTAAAAAAGTTTACTTTTTGAGTCTTACATTAATAAAATGATTAATAATGCATTTAACAAAAATTCTAACACTAAATTAATGCATTTAACGCAATTTTAACACTAAAATTCTAAGCTAGACATTTCATCAAACACATTGTGTGCAACAAATATGAATTAAACACCATCTTTAACGTGTGATATCTTACTCGTATGACATCGGATTTGAGTGATTCAAAAACCTGTGTAAAGAGTGAATCCAAATAAAAAACTTTCGTGTTTTAAGTTTTTAACGATTCGACATTTATGAGGGTAAAAAATAGGGCCGAAAATGACAAAAAAAATCAAGAAAATCACTAACCATTTGATATGTAAAAAAAAAAAAAAAAAAAAAAAAAAAAAAAAAATTTGAAATATCTAACAAGATTTATACCAATTTAAAGAGGATTAAATTTTAAAAATTATGGTGAAATCGGTTTTTCATAAAAGTTTATCGTTTGAAAGATATTTGCGTTTGAAAATTGAGGTGGAAAAGTAAAAAAAGAGTAAAATTACGATTTTGCCCCTAAACGGATATTTTAAATAAAATATGTTGGGGACACGTGTCGCTTGCTGGTTACTTTTTATACTTTTTAAATTTATTTCCCTTTCTAAGGGATCCGGTACCGTTTGAGAAAACGATATTTTCTTTTAATCGACACATGAATGCATTTTGAGCTAGATTCAAGATCACACAACAAAAGACACTAGAGGCAAAAACTTTTCCCAAAGGGTGTCGTCTTCTTTGTTTTAATCCAATAATGGGTACTCTTTTTGTAAAATGAGGACAAAAATTATATAAAGTGATCGATTTATCGGGTCATAAAGTATGGACAAAGTGATATGTAAATATGTAAATGTTCAAAATTCAAAAGACTAATGTGAGAATATTGAAGTGATAAAGGGCGACGTGGCAATCGAGTTCATAAGCAAAGTTTTCGGTATTATAATCAAATGATTGCTTGAATAATTCTTAAATCATGTAAAATTTATTTTTTAAATTTGTATATGGGATAAGACAAGAAATACTCTAATTCTACACATAAGAATGAGAGCAAACATATAAAGAATATTGTATGTTTAGTTATTATTGTTCATCTACAATGAAATACTAAAATTATGTTTATATATATAATAAATAAAGTGAGTTTTGGTGAAAATTCACACCTTTTGTTTTGAAGTACCTAACTTTTAAATAGATTTCTACGATACTTAATTGCGACAGTTTTTCTATTACTATTGACAATAATCGCATCTATTAAATGGTTGCAACGTCCCAGTGATGAATTTTCTGTCACAAACCTTTGCCATTAATTGTATCTGAAATCAAGTTAATTAATTTATACAAGCGTGCACTCCGCACCTCCTAAGTTGTATTTGAACTTAACTTAAAATCATTTTGGTCTCGAGTATTCTTAATCACAAAAAATCTTTTATATCATAAAAGAATTGCATCATTTCAGAAGTATTTTGCTTAAACAATCTTATTTAGAAGAAAAATAAATAAATAAAAAAATGGGCCTGTCATGTTGCTCTATTTTGATATGTGGCAAAATCGAGTATTCTTATTTGTCAATTAAAAATCAAAATTGAAAAAAAAAATGTATAAACTTTGATAAATTTGGTGGAAACAGAAAAAATGTAAATATATAGGTATCAAATTTTCGAAAAAAAATAAAACTTAAATAATAAAAATTTCGAGGTTGAATTTTAAGTAAATTGTATAACTTTAAGTGTAAACTTTCATTTTTTCATGTTTTTTAATAACTTTAAAAAATAAACAAATACACCCTTAAACTTTATATTTTAAAAATACAGCATATATGTTGTTTTAAAAATAAACATTTATATTCACGAGATTATAAATATCAAAATAAAAATACGAGTTATTGTGTATGTAAATAAATACATGAGGTTGTACGATGCGAACAACTCATGTTATTCATCTATATCAGTTTAAGTGAGGATAGTTGGAAAACTATTCTTTTTACTATAGGTGTTTAATAAGGACCCGTGTTATTCTTTTTTATAAGTTTAACCCATGCATGCAAGGGTTTGACAATTAAATACGGCTAAATTAATATTAATGAGAATACACGATAGTACTTATAATAACGACTCATGTAATTCATATTTAAAGTTTACATAATGATATCCGAAAAAACAGTTTTATAAAACTTTATACGTTAACTTCATCAAATGGTTATTATGTGCTTTTAAACTTACATATTTTGTATAACTTGATATTAATAGTTAAATTTAAACCATAACATCAACCTCAACACTCATATCAGTTAAACAAAGTTAAGTCTTTCATCTAACAAAAATCTTTACGAAATATTAATTGATATTTATATATAATAAAAAAAATTTATGTAAAAGCTCGTGCATAATTATTAGTTGTACTTATATCACAATTACAAAACGTTAAACACGAGCAAATTCTTATATGTCCGTATATTAAACTAAAATTTTAAAATGAATTTGATTTATAACCACATGCGTGCACAAGACTTATAACTAGTGCTTGATGATACTAAAATCACCAATATATCAAAGATTAACTTTATAATTAGTGGTACACGTAAAATGATCTAAAATTGCTGATCCTTTTTTCCTTTATAATGAAAAGCAGATTAGATAACATATATTAAGATTAAATTAGATCTTGTAAGAGATAAAAACTTTGTTCAAAAATGGCTTAAAATCTTTAAGATGAATGTCACTTTTACGTAAGTCTCAAACGTTAAATAGATATCAATTATCAAATAAACATTAATTGACACCAGTTAAATTAAGTTAGACCTTGTAAGGTATAAAAACATTGTTCAAAATAGCTTAAAATTATTTTTGATGTTCACTTTAATTTTACGCATGCCTCAAAATTTATATAGACCATGCGTACTTTTAATCGATAGATCACAGATGTATTATCGCTAACTTATCAATTATAATAGTAAACGTTAATGATTCAATAGATATCACGTACAGAAGTTAAGGTAGACCTTGCAACATTGCAAGGGATAAAAACTCTGTTAAAAGTAACTAAGAATCCTTTAGCTAAATGTGACTTTTTAAGTACATCTTAAACATTTAATGGATTACGCGTCCTTTTAAAAATATCTTTTATGTAAATATCATCACTCTTACGGTCTTACCTGTAAATTATCGGAACAAACATTAATGGATATGGGACAAGAGAATATTGCATCTGTTGGTTACACTGTTTTGAGTCCCTACAAAATATAATACTCGCTCCCTTAAAATTATTGTCCATATTTCTTTTCGGGATGTCTCAAAATAATTATTCACTTTTCTTTTTAAGTAAAAACTAGATAATATAGTAGATGAATATTCTCTTTTAGTGGTTGAAAAGTCCCACTTTTATTAAACTATGTGTTTCTTGTCTCCTCACAATTATTTTGAGATAGAGAGAGTAATCATGGTTAGCAAATTTATGATACATGGAACATATATTCGACGGGAAAATTTGGATGTATTTAGATTTGGCCATGTTTTGATATTAAAAGAGTGTCTTGTATTTTTCTAAAATTTTGTATATTTTTCGTAGTTAAAGCAATTATTTTCATTAGGAGAACACTGGCTGGCAAGTTTGATCTAATAAGAAAGTAGATACACATCTAATATTTTAATAATTTATTGTGATTGCATGAAGTGGTAATAAAAAACACTCACCATAGCAAAGCTTGATTGTGGCTGATCCTCTGGAATTGCTTATTTACGTCATCATGGGGACTTACCCTATGGACTGGCAAACCTAATTTTATGGCGGGCTATGTTATACAAAACCTTCATATATTGTCACATCAAAGAGAGTGGGATGGTCAAATCGTACAGCCCGTGATGCACATTGTACAAGCCGATGATGCATCAAATGATTGGATACTCTTCTCTATGAGAGGGTGTGGATAACTCAACCTTTTTATGACACAGTTAACCTGAACAATGAGGCGAATACATGCTTTGATATTGTAATCAAGTAATCACAAATATTTGCTAAAAAAAAAGTAATCACATATATGGGTCAAATTAGTCAAGTTTTTTTTTTTTATTCTCTACAATAACACCAATGACAAAAGATTCGTGTAGAACTAATTTTTATAGTAGAACCAATTTTTATCATAGAACCAATCAAGCAATATTAGCCATTAATTTTTTTTATTAAAAAAAATAAAAATAAATAAACCTTCATCCTTTTTTTAAAAATTAAATATCTCGTAAACCGTAAATCGTTACGCGAAAAAATACTATCGCGACGAGAATTAAATTATGTTTCTATAGACATGCATTGTTATATACTTTCGACGAACTTTATTTTTCTCAAAATTTCCGCCCAGAAAAATCATATATGATTTGTAAAAATCATATGTGATTCGTTAAAATCGAATCATATGTGATTTTTACGAATCATATATCATTCATAAGAATCATATGTGATTTTTACAAATCATATATGATTTTCTGGGCGAAAATTAAAAAAATAAATTAAAAAAAAAGAAAAAAAAATTCGTCGAAAGTATATAACAATGCATATCTATAAAAGGATGATTTAATTCTCGTCGCGATGATATTTTTTTTGTAGCTTGAAGATTTACAATTTGCAATATATGATGTTTTAAAAAAAAAGTGAAAAATATAAATGGGTGACTATGATTGGTTGATAGGTATTATGGCATGTATGGGTTTTTTCATGGATATCAACTTTAACACCAATATAAGCTATAAAGCATTAGTTACCGTAACACCCACTCACACGTGCTAGTTTTTTCTATCTCATCGTCACATCAGTAACTCACTCAACTCACTCACACACCAAATATCCCCTCCCTCGTTACATGCCAAAAGTGTCCGACCCATTAATTTTTTTTATCTTTTTATTTATTTTCATTTTTTTCATTTTGTCAAATAAATTATATTTCATTAATTCATCAAATATAATACAAATTACACTAGGAAAATAAAAAACATACGAATTTAAAAAGACAATACGAAAATTTGAAAATTCATGAAATTATGAATAAACTAATATTTGTTGTTGTTGTTGATGTCATTACGAAAGATGCTCAATAAGATTTCGTTGGAGACTTGCGTGTGTTTATTTATCACGTAGTTCTTTAGTTTTCTTCCGTTGCACTTCACATCTCTCGATCCAAGTATGTAGTATATTTCCCCACTGACGAACATACAACTCGCTGAATTCACTTATCGCAAACTTTTGATCTTCCAAAATCATGATACAATATGAAGCACGTGTACATGATTCTTCGTAGGACACTGACAGTGTAAGCTAACACCGATTGTTGTATAATTCCCCAACGTCCTTAAAGAACAAAAAAAGTTCTTTCATCATCCTTTCGAGCACCTTTTTGTCGTGTTTAAATAATGTTGCCTTCTCATCTTGTGCAACTGAAAAAGACTTGACAAAACTTGACCCCCGTAGATAAATCTCGCCAGCTAGGTGATACCCTTTTTAAATGTAACTCCATTTACTTCAAACGAAACCACTGGGGCTATGTCGTCAAGAAGGTTTTCGATAACGGAGAATTATTTAAAATGGTAAGATGGTTTACGTACCCGTTACCCCAAAAAATGCATGCCAAATTCACACATCGTATGATGCCATAACTTCAAGCATTATAATCACAAGGATAATCTTATGACACCACAACTTCACTAAACATTAAACACAAAAAGCAAATCCATGTATCATTAATACATATCAAAACAAAGGCCATTACAACTTACTTGGTAAATCCATAGGTATTTCGTTGTATGATTTTTTCCTCAACCATTCAAGTATCTCATTTATCATCTCCTTGCATATGTTCTTATACGAATCATATTTAGCCTTAACTTCATCACCAAATTTAGCAGAACATCCTCAAAAAATTTCATCATTCAATACCACTTTCGACCATTTGTTGTTCGACCAATGATCAGCCTCATTAATAACAACCTTGCCCTTATCATTTTCTCCCATAGTTGGTGATGTTGTGTTATGGTGTGTAGCGAAATAGAATTAGGGTTCTTGGGGGTTGGTTTTGGGGATTTAATTTTGGGTTGGTTTGGTTTTCATACGGGTTTAAGGGAATTTGGCGTGGGTTGTTATTAAATTGGTTTTTAATTTGGGTTTTAATTTCGCGCCAAAGAAGAGTGTCGGGTTAGAAAGAGGTGTTGTACGGTTAAACTTAACTTGAGTTGAATTCATCAAGGTGAAATATCTATTATGCCCACACCCAAAATGGACGTTAGGAAGTTAACAGTAGTTGACTGACGAATAACGGTCAAAGGGACCTTAGATAATGAAAAACATTAAAGTAAGGACATTGGGTGACTGAAATTTCTGTGTCGGACTCAGCGTGTGGTTTTGATTCAAATTCAGGGACGAGCAATGTATTTTTTACTCATAATTACAATTAAAATACATTGTAATGGGCTAGGTTAACCTTTTGGATGAATTAAATTGGGCCTTGTTAAATACTTATATATGTGCAGTAGTTTATAACCCAAGGGGAAAAAATAAAAAAAAAATAAGTTTCCACATCTAAGAATTGTACTCAAAATCTTGCTTAGAAGATGAATGACTTAGCCATCTAAGGACCTTCTTATGAACAATTATAAGTTTATATAAAACAGGATTAAAATGTTGCCGTTTCATCCTGTAGCTACCCTATATCATTTTCCCGCCAAAAACCTGGGCCAGCTTCTTAGCCTTTTTTCGTGGTCCATGTGATCCAAAACTAATCCAAAAGCTTACTCCGGTATTAGATAAGACGATACCCCACACGTATCAAACCTGTGGCTGGTATTGTTGGCGGTGAGATCATGAAGAAGATGGGGAAGAATGATGAGCTTCAAGATCGATTACTTCCATCTGATAGTTGCGGCTGGAAAAAGGGATCCTGTGGTGGTGATGGAGGATTGCGGATTAATGTAGGATTGGGGGTTTTGCTAATTTAGGGTTTCTTTACAAATTGTTGGACTTTTTATAAACTTTATGTTTGCTATTATATGATTGCTATCATCTTTAACTCTTCAATTAGGTTTTTATCATTTTTTCCCCGCTACAAGATTCAATTTAGGGTTTGATATTTTAGAGGTTTTCTTTGTACAGGAGTTGACTGGCTCAAGGTCTGAGTTGCTGCGATGGATTGTTAGTTACAATTTTTTAAATTTTTTCAGGTAACTTTTTTTTGTTAATTTTCCAGTGGTTTTCGGATTTTTTTTTATATGTTGTAAATTTGATATATTAAGTATATGTTAGTGAGTGTTTAGATTACCTTACTTATTGGGCTTAATAAACGGAAATTCTATTTGGAATAAGCAGTTTTGAATAAGCAATTGCCTATGCCAAATTGTTGAAACCCAGCCTGCTTATTCGAACCATACAATAGCACTTATATGGGATTAAGCACTTATATGGGGTTTTGCGGTTTATTTCTAACATGGCAAATGGATTAAGCAACTACATGATTTGAATGTATTTGCTTAATCCATTTGAATGTGGTTGAATGTAGTTGCTTAATCCTATATAAGTGTTATTGTATGATTTGAAAGTGGCCCGAAAATAGAGGTTGAATTTGACATTGTGGTGGGAGCTCACTCCGGTGAAACTCAAAGGATTAGCAGGCTGTACCCGTATTGCATAGCACTTCAATTGCCGTTGTTATTTATTTATGGGGAACAAGGGTATCACACAGGGCTTCATTTGCTAGATATTGATGGAACATACACCGAGGGAGAGAAAAGAATGTCTATGAATGCGTATTATGCATACCAAACTTAGATGTTTATGGAACATACCCCGAGGGAGAGAAAAGAATGTCTATGAATGCGTATTATGCATACCAAACTTAGTATTTTTATACACTCTATGCAGCGGCTATTGTCTTTTATCCGATACTATGCAGTGACTATTATCTAATTTTGGTGTTCCGGTGAATTAGCGACGCACGTTTTTGGGTTCGTGTTTTCTTTTAATCTTTTTTACAACTGTTTTTGTGTTTTATTATTGATATGATTTGTGGTTGGATCATGGGGTAGGGTAAAATTTTTTTGTATCCTACTCAAGGCGTGTAAATTATAATTCTTTTGTTGCAAGCTCTAAAAGCTATTAAGCACTATGGAGGGATGTGTTTGGATTCGTTTTTTGCAAAGCAAGACTTTAAAATTTATGTGAGTATTCTAATCCTAATTCTTAAAATTAGTTTCTTTTTAATAATTTAGTGCTTATCAGTGGATATTGCTTATTTTCAAAGTAGATAAGCCCAATTTGAAAAACCCCTAAATTGCTTATGTACTTATCACTTTGTAAATAAGCAATTTCTATAGTGTTTGGTATTGATTATCTAATGTATGATTATTTGCCATTGAATAAGGTGTTTTGAATAAGCAATCAATAAGTGCTTTTTTCAATAAGTTGTTTTGAATTACCAGCTTTGTAGTCCAGGGCTTTTTGTGTTTGCTTATTGTTAAAGCAGATAAGACCAAAATAGCTCATAAGTTGTTTTGTAGTCCGAGAGTGTCTTTCAATAAGCTGTTTTCAATTAGCAGATTTGTACATGTTTTCATCTAGCATGTCGGTATTTTCCTCTTTTCAAATCTTATGGCAAGCTTCCTCATTTATTTATGATAGGTGTTAGTAGCAGCACATGGGTAAGTGGCATGAGCTCACAAACGAACAATAAACGTGATAGGATGACGGTGCTAGAACAAGTGGCATGAGCTTAGGGAAACAATGATCAGAGATGGATGTTGCCCTAGGGTAAATGAAGTTGTTGTTATTTATGTACTTAGGCTGTCCCGTTACTTTTTTATTGTTCGTTTTAACCAGTACTTTTTTCATATTTGTTCATCACTTTTTTTTTTTTTTTTTTTTTTTTTTTTTTTTTTTTTTAACTAAGCAGGCCTGCCGTTTTCTGCTGTGAAGGTTGATGTATTGTCATCTGTCATCCACGCTTCATTGTATAAAGATGGAATGCCTAATGTCCTGGTTAGGTCGTTGGACATCATGGATTCTGTGCTACTGTGTCTGGGAACACACGCTTCATTGCACAGAGATTAGTTACATGGTCCATTTGTATGTAACTCGGTTATCAATTCTGGGTAAGAAAAAGTTTTAAACACAGGACATATATATGGAACATGTACACAAAAATTTTAATTATGCTAACTTTTTTTTAACTGTTATTACTACCGCTGTAGGCAGAATAACGCGGCCACAGTTAGGTGAAAGAGAAACCACTGACACAAAAGAAGACAGCTTAAATGGTGTTGCATAAAACTGACGGCCGTAGAAAAACAGATGAGCTTGAGGAAAATGAATCAGAAAAAACTGTCAAATTATATGCCATTGTAAGCTTACATTCATTTTTGACAATCATTTGGTGGATGTTATCTTTATTTTTACTTTCATGATATGCCAGGTTCCCATATATGAAAATGACGTCGAGAGCGAGGCCCGAATAACTTTAGAAATCATGGTTATCTTCTAATTGTAAGTTTATTTGTTGCGGGTTGTTTGTGTTCTAATTTAGATGAATTTGAGATGACCACTGTATTGACTCACCTTGACCACATTCTTACTATTCGTATGCTGTATACTTTTCCAATTATACAGTTTTTTTTACACAACTATAATTATCTTCGAACCAATTAACAATGGTAGAATAGATTTTTAAAAGTTACTTAATGATTCATATGCATCAATAATTGCAGTTTGCTGTTTCTGGGTAACACAATTGACAACATTTGTATATTGCAGAATACAAAAAGGATCAGGCGACGACGCTGAAGGTACTGAAATTTTTGGCTTACGAAAGGAGAGATCCGAGGGAAAGGTAAATTTGAAATCACTTATATGATTAATGATGGCTGAAAACGGGCTGGTCATGTGGACTGAGTCACGTGTCATGTTATGTTTCAGTTGTTTATATTTATTGTCCTATGATTGCAGAGCAATTGTTGCTTCAGTGCCTTTTGAAAAAGCATTAGTCGCAAATGAGTATGACATTTTTCATTTGTTGGTTTTAGGTCATCAGTCAAAAGCAAAAGAATTTGATATGGGTTTATCAATCCGGAGGTATTAGCTCCCAAAGAAGTGTTATCAAACACGCTATAAAGAATGAGATAATGTGGTTCTTACCGCAAATAGGTACATGATACGTTTAAATACTTACTATTTATAAAGACTTCTGACAATGGAAATGCAAGTATGGTCGGGTTGAGTAATGGGTGAAAATGAGGTCTATTGAAGGGCTAGGGGTTACATAACATAGCACTTGGGTAGACATGGTAATTGGTCAAAATGGAACGTATTACACAGCCAGAGCAACAAAGTCTAAACATCGATTTCTAATAACGAATTGTAGCTCTATACAAGTTAACATTTATGCCATACTCTTCAATTTACAAACTGAATAATAGATAGAACAATGGTCCAAATACAGTAGTAAATTTTTTTTCCGCAAAATACAACAGAGAAAAGGGGTGTTTGGGCACACATTTTACAGCTTCGTATTCTGTTTTTTAACAACTTTATATGCTGTTTTTTAACACCTTTTATAGGTTGTTTGGACAACATAAAACAGTTTGTTTGGACACTGGCTTTACAGCTTTTTACGCTGGTTTTTTTACACCTTTTTTGTTGTTTTTAACAGCTTTGTACACGTTTTTTTAGGATGCCAACCAATTATACTTATTCACTAAAACCAATGCCATTATCTATTTTAGGTAACGTTCTTCTTCAAAATATATTATTGGGCTTACAATATATACGTCCAGTCAAACAACTCCATAGCCATAAAGAGCTATTGGTGAAAATTGATCAGGAACATTAGGTTAAATAAAGTAGAAATTTATGTTCATTAATGGGTTGGAAATACCATTATTGAAAAATGGAATGTTTCTGTATACCAGTCGGTTCACATGTCTCGGGCAACCGTACACAGTCACCTGTTAAAGGCAAGTGCTTATAGTTTTTTGCTTTTCGGTTACCTGTTATAATACCTAACATTAACTCATCGACAATTTAGATTATAACAGCCGTGTATTTAAGGTAACTGAATTTAAAGTTTAGTAGAGCATATTAAGTCGCAGCTCGATCATGTAAAACCCAATGTACACAGGGATTGCTTATTTAAAATCCTGTTTACTATATCCACTTCATGATTTTCGTAAAGTAAGATTTCATGTTAGTGGTTAACTAACTACAGGCATATTAGCTTATGTTCATTCAATAGAATTCTGAACATGCATATTAGCTTATGCGGTTAGTCGGTTACAAACAACCATGTTCCCTTTTTAAGCCTCTTTGCTAATTGATTGCATGTTTCACGGTTTTTACATTTATCTCATTTGCAGTCATATAATGTTCACAATTTCATGGCTGCAATAGAGCATGAGAAGAAGAGGCATGCAGAGAATTATACGCATGGTCAGCTGATGGAAAAGAGTTGACTTGCTATCGCTTTAGGAACTAGAAAAGTTGCGTGTTGGGACGACTACTACTGAAAAAAACACGCGCGTTTGCAGCAGCAACGAACCCATATGAAGGTGTGCACTTAGATTCCTTTAGAATCTTATATCCAATCACTTTTTCGCTCTGGATACCTATAAATGAATCACGCATATATAGCCTTCATACTTAATGGCACGTGTAAGACTACAGTAACACTTTTGGTCCGTTCAACCACGGAGAAAAGTAACTTCGCATTGTGTTGTATATATTTCCTTTGAGCTTAAGGATTTTTGTATTATAGCTATTATGTTCAATACTTCAATAATTATCATTAAGGTTTGGAAATTATAACTTTTGATAATTCAACATTTTCCAGTCTTTTTGTCACGCTCTTAGTATCGGTTTTCTGTTTTTTTGTCACTTTAGTATCGGTTTTCTGTTGTCATTATAATATCTGTTTTTCCACTTAAAAAAAATACCGTGTAAATGAACAACCAAGATACACACCGCACAATTTTTACCAAATGTAGCTTTTGTTATAAAATTGGTCGTTGGAGCATCTTTATTATGTAGTTTTGAATTGGTTGTTGTGTGTCCAGGTTGTGCCGTTCTGCCCATCTTCATTTCCTGCTGCTAAGATAGCAAGACAATGTCGCGAATGGGTCAACCAGGTATGTCTCGAACGTCACCTCACATGTCGTAAATTAATTGTCAGGTTGTTAAATCAATTTATTGTGATGCAACAGTTGACCAAAGTGATTGACACACAAAGTCAAATGACGAATGTTTGTATGATCCAGTTAGCCACAAAAGGTCTTAGGATCAGTTGCTTATGCTGATACTATTTGTACACATACGATGAATCAAACCAGCTCTACATGAAGGGCAACTCTCTGTTTTTTACTTTTATAAATTTATCTTGAAGAGTATTTTTAAAAGTGTCTTTATCTCTGTGTCACTTAGAGGAATATACCGAAATCAAATGTTTAACCGAAGTACTCCAATATCAAATTTTCTGACACATATTAATTGCTTATGACTGTATTTTCGTTGCTGTGAATAAATGCAGGTTTTGTGAGTAACCTCAGCAGTTATGTGATGAAAAATGTTTAGTAGGTTAGTAGCTTAGTGAATCACCAAATGTTGGGTCTTATTAGGCACTTTTTGGAATCACTGAAAAAGGTTAATATCATTTATTAGTTTCGTTAGCTGTACTAGATTGCGTTATTTTTCTTTTACTCTTTTGGCTATTTACATCTTACTATCATAAGTTTATGAAAGTCACTTAGTTTAAGCTCTAAGTTGATAGATTAATGACGTGGAGAAACTGAGAATGTAATAATGACAATGGGCATACGACAAACGACAGAGTTACATCTTTAGCTCATAATATATACAATTACTTCTCGGTTCGATTTTATATGCAACTTTAAAGAATTTTGTGGAATGCTTCTAACTCATAATCTCTTATTCGCTACTTCCAGGTCTGTTTACATTCTAAAACGCGGTCTGAAAAAAGGGTGGATTTGGGTGCTGAAATGGTGGCTGAAGTGGTTGCATTTGGATACTGAAATGGGTGCGTTTGGAGGTTCGATTAAAACTGAGATCGTCTCCACCTTGCCTTCGCAACTTATTTTGTTTGCAACTACGGGGGATGTATCATGTTTGTTCAGGTAATTGAAATACATTTGTCTTTATGAGATGCGGGTCATGTTGATAATGATAGTAATTGGTTATGGTTAACATTACAATTTGTTTTGCAAATAGTAAAGTTGGGGACTAACGACCAGTGTCTTCAACTAATGTCCAGGGAACTTCAACATTAGTATGCACGACATGAATATACTACCAGCGACAATCAAATTAACCCAATATACATGTAAGCGCACATTTGTTTTACCATTCAGTCTTATAGATATTTTCAGTAATATCAATTCTTATTACTTTCTTCATGTTGCAGCCAATAACCATGATACACAACTCGATGTGAAGCTACCAGCAGTTTGCAATAGTACTCTTCCTGTAGCTACAGGTCAATACGACAATGGCCTACCCAACTACAAGGCGTAGTTGTAAAAGGACCAAGCTGCAACTCCAATATGGTTCCAAATCCAAAAGTTATAATACCAGTCATAGTTTTTTTCTCTCTCGGCCTTTGTCTGTACCATGGAATTGGTGTGCTACCAACATTGACGTAAATGACTCAGAATATTCATAGACAAACAGTCGCCGACATACAGGTAAGAAAAAATGCTATGTACTAATCTACTTCTGTTTGGGAACCTTTTTTTCAAATGTTTATTCATTATCCCAGGTCAGATTATTATGTTTGCAAATTACAGGCCATGATGATGCTATTACATTTGTGAGTTTATTATTGATCATGTTGGGTGAATATGGCCCGTATATTGGTGGGGCAGCACCACAAACATGGTGTTTGCAGCCATGGCGGCATGTCATTAATATATCTGAGCCTCATTTGTGATTATATATATATATATATATATATATATATATATATATATATATATATATATATATATATATATATATATATATATATATATATATATATATATATATCATTATTTAACTTACAAGACATTTGTGCAAATACAAGGACCTAATGAATAACAGGCTATGAACTTTTACGACTTTAAACCTATACAAGGCTGTGATGAATTTGTGGAGGTTTGATTAAATTTGTATGTGATAAAAAGTGTATCCTAATACACCAGTTCTGTTGCATTAACTGCTTATAAGCTTTTAAATATCTGAATATTATGTAAGCGAATTACGATTTTGGTGCAGTGTATAGGTGTTTAGTATTCTATGCCAAAGTACTTTGTATAATACTTCATAATATTTATTCTCATTGCCATTCTGATGATTTTTCTTTTGCATTTGAGTCATCTTTAGGTACCATGATGACTGTAGGGTGTTCTTGCTGCAAATGGTATGCAAACTGTTCCACAGTAGGCTGTTGTTGCTGCAAATGATATGCAACCTGTAGGGGCTGAAATGGGGCCTTGAAGAAGGATGAAAGGAGCGGGTTTTGCCACTGAAATTGCGGCAAAAAGGGGTGGCTATGGCCGCTGAAATGTGTATGTTTGGTAGCTGCAATGAGGGCTGCAGCCAGTAGGTTTCGTTGCTAAAATAGGACCTGAAATGAGCCGGTTTAGTTGCTTAAATGGGGCTGAAATGGGGATGTTTACCTGCTGAAATGGGGGCTGCAAGGAGGGGGTTTTGGTCCTGAAATTGCGGCTAAAAGGTGTGACTATGTACAGTCCGGTAAACACAAATCTCATGTACATCCCTTCGCAAATGTTATTTGTTGCTGCAAATGGTTTATCGTTTGACGTTTGATAAATAGAAGAACAAACTGTTCGCGAAAATTATTCGTACTTTGGACTCATATGTAGCTAAACAAACAAGAACATAGATAAATGTATGTTTGCCATTTGCTTTGTGATTCCGTGACTATACACAGCTTAGATATTCAACTTTATTTTTATGCGAAATGGCCTCGGCCGAAAAATAGGCTCGCCCGCAACGCGGCGGACCACTGCCATTCTAGTTTGACTTAAACTATATGTAACATCAAAATTTCATTTGGCAAATCTCCGTTACGACGCCTTTACTTCACCTATTGTATATATCAGACGAATACCCACACAAAACGACGGTATATAGCGGCAAATATTTATACTTACAAAATCGTGATTCTGTTTTTACCCTTGATGCAAAGCATGCGGTTTTTTCAAATATAAAGCGTGTGTTTTTTAAAATTAATATAGTGTTTGTTTTTAAAAAGTTGTCAAGTTTAGAATTGATCAAGAAAAGATATAATTTAAGTTGCCAATTTTTAACAATTTTGCAAAGTTTAATGGGTATTAAAAGTAATTTAGTCAAACTATATTAATTTAAGCTCCAAAATTTCAAGATTCAAGTTTCAAGATAAGAGATACACTCTTTATAAATAGTTGAGATATACACTACAATGCCTGGCTTACACATTATTAGTTTATTACCATGATAAATAAATAAATAAATTAATTAATTAAAAAAAATGCCATTTACCAACACTATTTTCTACATAGTTTTAGAAAATGTGTAAAAATTGACTAAATTGCTTACACTTGTAAATGTGTATAAAGTTATGAAATTTACCTTTAAAAAAAAAATAAAAATGTGTATAAAGTTACATTAATAAGTGTGAAGATATATAAAAGAAATTCATTTCAATCTTCACATTTTAAATTGTAAAGAAAAACGGTCACATTTACATGTGTGGAGAAATTTAAAACTTGTTCACACTCATTTTCTCCATAATTTGGTGAAAGTTGATATCACAAATTGATTACACGCATTTAAGTGCGAACACGATTTAGTTTTTGCACACTAATAAATGTGAATATATTTTCATACAACTATATTAAATCTTCAAACTTGTAAATGTAATAAACGGGTAGCAATTGCGCGAGGCGCCGAGATTGTTAATAACATAAATTGTGAGTGAGAGTTAATTGTTAACCGCGGGTTGCTGCAGACTTTTATCTTTTGTTTATTTGTAAATATTCTTTTATTAATGAATAAATAAAGGTATTTGTTTTTCCTAGAAAGGCCTAAAGTATTTGTTATATAGAAAAAATACTTACCAAACTGTCAACTCTTTCCAACAAGTATTATACTTAACAAACTAAGTTTTCTTTTAACTCTTTTCTGTTTTGAGTACTCTTCCATTTATATATAATCTTATCGTAAAATCGTAACCATATTATAATTAGGGTATGTTTGGCGCGGAACAGTGGAGCTTTTTGGAGCAATGAGTGTTTTGTTTTTAGTAGTTGTTTGACAAAAAAGCGGTGAGCTTTACTATATTTTAAGAATGCTCACTTTTCTAATGCTTCTTTAAGAAGCTGTGAGCAGTGAGCGGTGAGCTATAACTACTGATCATAGCTCATTGCTACTATTAACAAACACACCCTTAATGTGATATCATGCTTGTTAAGATCATATTCCAAAAAATGCTACACTATATAAAAACTGATGCTATCTTTTTTGTTTCCGTAAAAGTTATATTAAAAAAATAATAAAAATAAAAATAAAAATAAAAATAAAAATCGAACTTTTTTTTTTTTTTTTTTATTTGGATAAGAGTTAAGGCCTAATTATTGAAAGCCTTCTATATAGTTTAGTATGCCATTTAGTTTAGGGGTGTTTATGAAATTGATTAAGGGGTACTAATCGTAAATGGATATGAATAGTAATATAGGGTTGAAGACTTGAAGATTGTATCTCTCGGATAATTTCATATGCAAAAGCAAGGTTGCAAAAATCGTAAATCGGTAGTCGGTAGATCGACCTTCTTATAGCTTGTAACCGGTCTAGGCGAGATTAATCGGATTGACATTTTCGATAAGTTTTGGGTATTTTCGACGAGCTTTGAGTATTTCCAGCAATATTTTACTTTAAAAATAACCTATAGTAGATATAAACAGCGACTATAAGTAATTAAAACATTTTTTTTAACTAGTTATATGGGATTTTCGTTAAGATTTGCAAGTTTCCAATAAATTTGGCCACCGTTGACCGTCGTTGATCACTGTTGGCCGATTTGCACAAATCGAAAAGGTTGTGTAGAATCGACAATTTCTTTTTACAACATTGTTCAAGAGTGCGAATAAAATGTAGTAACTTTTTTACAAACTTCTTAAACGTGTGTTGAATCAACAATTTTTTTTTGTTTGTTTGTAGAAGTATAAAGTTTAAATTTAAATTGACATAATGCATATTTGCACAAATCGAATAGGCTGTGTAAATTCAGCAATTAATTTCTTTTTAAAACACCGTTGAAAAGTGCGAATAAAATGTAACTTTTTTACACACTTCTTAAACGTGTGTAGAATCGACAATTTTTTTGTTTGATTGTAGAAGTATAAAGTTTAAATTTAAATTGACATAGTGCATATTTGCACAAATCGAAAAGGTTGTGTAGAATCGACAATTTCTTTTTACAATATTGTTCAAAAGTGCGAATAAAATGTAACTTTTTTACACACTTCTTACACGTGTGTAGAATCGACAACTTTTTTGTTTGTTTGTAGAAGTATAAAGTTTAAATTTAAATTGACATAATGCATAATATTTTGTGCATTTTGTCTTTCTGAAAATCAGTAGCCATATGAAGCATAAACAAGAAAATACCTCTCATATTATTATTGTTTCTAGTACTATTACTATGTTTTATATTTCTTTTAAAGCGTTACTATTACTATTACTACAGTGACTTTTATGGTGAGTATTATTTTTTGTTTTATTATTATATACTTTGTTTTTGTTATTTGTTACTAGTATTAGCTTATTACTATTATTGTTTGATATTGTCTAAAATATTACAAAACCTTTAATTGCTGATATTCCCTCGTTGAACCTATAGTTAATAACATTCTTTTGATTATTTGTTCCTTAATTGATGTAAATTTGTTATTGTTTCTCCATGCACACTTTGGTGAATTACAAAATGAAAAATGTAACTAAAAACGAGAAACTATATAGAAATTTTGATATATCGTTAGCCACAAGAGCGCAAAATGTAGACATGGGTCGTCGCCATTTGAGTCACTTATGGTTAAAATAGTTATTATCTATACACACTTTCATTCTAGTGAGCGTTTCGAATTAATTTTGGAAGTTTTTGAAATTTTCACGCTTGATGAAGAAATGTCATACGTTTTGTACTAGCCAGACTGATTTAGCATGTGTTTCGAATTAATCTTGGAAGGTTTTGAAATTTTTACGCTTGATGTAGAAATGTCATGTTTTGTATTACCTGGACCGATCCAGCCTGTCAGCGCACCTAATATTCGAATATCGGTGTGTTTTAGACAGGTCAATAGCACATTTATTATATACACGATATGTACTACCCGGGCCGATCCGGCATGTGTTTCGAATTAATCTTGGAAGTTTTTGAAATTTTCACGCTTGATGAAGAAATGTCATGTTTTGTACTACCCGGACCGATCCAGCATGTGAGCTTCCTTAATATTCGAATATTGGGGTGTTTAGACAAGTCAATAGCAAATGAGACACAAATTGGCAGGGTTGTCTTTAGGAATGTGCAAGAGGTGCCATAGCACAGGACTACCGCTTGACGAGAACCACAAAATTTCATGCATTTTTATTATTTATATACACAATATGATGATTGAGTTTAATTAGTTTATGCATCACTAATATATATGTATTTTGTATGTGTGTTTAAAGGCCTTTTTTTTTATGATGGCACATGCCACCAAAATTCATGAGACAACCCTCCAAATTGGCATCTCTTTACTTTGGACATACACTCTTGTTTATTCAAATTTTCACACGAAGGGACCATGGGGCGGTGATGGACATCACGTCGGTTCCAAAATAATTGGCATATTTGGCATCTCATTTTTAACTTATGTAAGTCGACTTGGGAGGGACAGACATTTCACAGGACCGAGAGATTTGGAGTAACTTTTTGGTAATATTTGGCCATCTTATTATCTTAGAACAGATGATTTAGTTGTAGTTTAAACCCATAACATTACCAAATTAGTTGTAGTTTGTTCATGGATTCTTTAGAAGCATTGATAGTTAATTACTTAATTATTTTATGTTTGCAAAGTACTCGAGAAACTACCTACGGGTTGATTTTCACATGCATAGCATTGATGAGATGAGCCCTAATGAGAACATGTTACACCTATGGATAATAGTTATATGAATGATTATTTGATGAGTCAATTCTCTAAAGATACCAGTTGCTCAATGTGCATATATTTTCTAGACCCAAAAAATGGCTTTTCTCTATTTATACAGAGCGACTTGCGATGTTTTTATTTTTTATAGGAAGGTGTCAAGTGTTACCAAAAAGTTTGTGCACATTCTTTTTTTACTATTTCTCATGTGTAAGCTACTGTGTCAGTACGTTTTGGGTACTTTTCGGGCGACCTAAGTTAAGCGACTTTTGTATACTTTAAGCTACCTTCTATTTCGTCATTTTCTAAATAATAATAATTAAAAAAAAAAAAAAAAAAAAAAAAATCAAACTTCAAATATATATATTTTTTTTATTCTTTGTATCCCCTACAACAGTTAAGCGATTTACGGCTATGTACTTTTTTTTTAAGTATTACTTTTAAAATTAATTGTTTATATCTCATAACGGCAAGGTTTGAATGTTCAAAATCAGAACTGGACTCAAACTATGTGCAGAGATACTATAACTAATACTTACTGAAACTTATGGCTCACGCAGTTATTGCTCTCACATGGACATGCAAAGCTAAGTTTAATTCTTAAGAACTTATAACTGCTTACCATTATATTATACATCAATGCATGTATTAAAAAACATACAACAAGTTAGTCATACTGTTGTTTGCTCGTATTTGACCTTAAATCACGTGAAGCTTGAGGTAATCAAAATTTCATCGTGTTAATGACTACACAGATCAATGTTGAGTTTTCTTATAGTCTTTTTGTGGAATGCATTTAATCTGTTTAATTTTGAATGTTTTATACTGATGTTAATATTAATAACTACTATGTATTACATTAACAACTCTGCCTTAAGGGTATCATGTCAAAAATATAATACTCCAATGTTAATCACCATACCTTGACATTTGATGGTTATTTCATTGTTTACGTATCTGCCATGCATGTTTTTTTATTCGTAATCATACTAATCTCACTTTCCGACTAATGATACCAAATAAAGTTGTTGATTTCGTTGACAATGAGACTCTTTGCCGGTTTAATTCACTTGTCTTCAGAAATCTTGAGCTGTGATTGGCCCACATAGTTGTCTGGATCCTGGATCGAATATCTTGAATCGACTTTTATCCTACAAAATTATTTTTTTGTTCTTGAAGGTTGATCGGCATCCACAGTTCAGAAACACTAGGTGCCTATTCGTTGTACGAAAAGATGGTGTATGGATCGACTTTTCTTACCAGAAATGCATTCGATCTTACATTAGACAAGAATACCCCGTTTATGCAGAAAGATTCATCAAAGAACATTACAAGCGCAGTAGTACTTGAGTTTAATGGCTACTCTTTTTATCACAAAAACAAATACAGTTTCGGTTAGAGCATGCGCAGCAATAACATTTTGTGGTGCGTTAAGGTGATTTTAACGCACGTTAACGTGCGTTATTGATGTGGGAGCCCAAGTTAAGGCCACGTTAACGTGGCAAGTTAAGCCACTAACGTGGCGTTAAGCCACATTTGATTAAAAAAAAATTACACTTCTGGTCCATGTATTTATGTTTGTGTTTTGACAATTTTGGCCCTTGTAATTCTTAAACGATACTGATTTATTCAAACACACACGATACGGAAATACAATTACAAATGATACAAGAAACAAATACAACAGATACGATTTATATAGCTTTGTAATTGTCGATTAGATCTGACTTCTCCACCCACACTTGCAATACTTGTTCCCTAACCATTTTCAAGGCGACCTGAAGTTGCAAATCTGTTTCATCATTTCTTGATAGAGTTTCTAGCCCGACGTTGATGATTGGATGGTCTTGAGGCATATCACGTAACCTTTCGACCTCAAGAGCACGACTACGCATCTTCATTATACAACGAGTTATCTCACCAAGCAAACTGTTAACCAACTTGAGTTCCTTCTCTTGTTCGTTGCGTAAACAGGAAAGAATAGATTTTTGCACCTCAGCTAGGTTGTTTGCCATTTTTTGTGTGTTTTAATAGTATTGATATTTGTGTGAGAAAATATAGTTGATGAGGCGAAAAATGAACCACTTTTAGGGGGTCATTTAAGCCCGGAATTGAATTTATTTGATCAAATATTGCCCTAAATCGTTCCTTTTGTGACTTTAGGTACTTTGGGAGTGAAATCTGCAAAAAGGGAGCAATTCGGACGTTTTTGGAGCATAAAAGTAAAGAAAACGCCAAAGACTTAATTTTCCAAGCTGGGAACAGTATGTGACGGCGTCAAGAGTACCATCCTGACGGCGTCAAGAGTAATTTTCACGACGGCCCAGTACAGAAATGAAGGCGTCACAAGGAAGAGCGTCAAGAGTAAAATACGTGAGGGCCTGGAAAAACTTAATACATGACGGCGTCAGATGTAGATCAAGGCAGTCCGAGAATACTTTTGGCGGCGAGATGACGGCGTCACCCATTTGGTCTTGACGCCGTCAGCCTCAATTTCCTATATATAGTTTTCTAATTTTCATTCATTGAGAGGAACAAGTTTGGAGAAACCCTAAGGCCGAACCATATACGATTTTTACAGGTTTTTCAAACGTTTTCAGCCCTTGAACCCTTACATGTGTAATTGAGATAAGTGTTCTTTTAATTCAATCAATATGTCTATGTGTTGGTTGTCTATATCTTGTGCTTGTCTTGATTCCACCATGCTAGGCTAGATTTATCTCGTGTTTGCTTAGATCTAATGAAACCTAGATGTTGATTACGTGTTTATGGTTGTATTGGATGAATGATTTCGATGTTAGGCTTAAGAAAACTGGCAGATCTCCAAATGGTAACATGCTTGAACGTCTTAGGAAACATGAACCGATGTGTACTAGGTTTTATTGGTTGTATTTAATGCATGAGTAAATTCTAATGATCCCATGTTAGGAGCTTCTTAGCCGGCTCGACATAGGAGTGAAGTAGGCACTCATAGGATTGGGGAGTTAAGTGCGCCACCCCATGAATGGTATTAAGGAATACAATCCGTCATCCACGCAACTATAACAAGTAATTAACGTGTAAAAGATATCTAGGGAGTAGTGAAATCTAAGTAAATACATTTCTCCACTTATTGCTCACAACCTTAGTTTAATTTAGTTTATTTTCATTTCTAGTACTTTATTTTGATTGCATCTTAGTATTAGGTTAGTTGACTAGCAACTAATTCCACCCAAATCCTTCAAACCCGAGATTTTTACTTGCTTTCTAAAAAATATAAAAATACAAAAATAATCATCCTTCATCTTTAGAACTAGTATTTAGGTTTTCTAATCCTAGCGACACTATTCCTAGCTGAACGATCAATCCCCCGGTTCTTGTCACTATACTATACTACAACGATCAGGTACACTGCCTGGTGGGGGTTGTAAGCTTCTCAAGATCCCTTGAGAGGGAATAGTTATTGTCTAGGTTAGAATCTCTTTTTATTAGGTCTACTTGCTAGATTCCTTTCTAGTAAGATTTTATTTTTATTTTTAGGTTTTCTTTAGTCTATCGTATTTCTTTGTGTTTTTGTTCGTAACTTTCACCACCCGACATCATGGACGATGGGAATATCTTTGAACCCGTCATCCCACCACAACAAAACCCACCATTAGAACCTCTTAGGCCCCGAACCTTAGGAGAGTATTCCCGACCTAGCCACCAAGGCTACCGAAACACCATTGAGCTCACCGGAGCCAATGTGACCCCCTTGCGATCCGACACCATCCGGTTGGTGCAAAGCGGATGTGCATTCCATGGACTTCGTTCCGAAGACCCAAATCAACATCTTAAGGACTTCCTTAAAATCGTAGACTCCATAGACCTAGATGTTGAAACTAGAGAGACAACCCGATTACGCGTATTCCAATTCTCTTTACGGGATCAAGCTAGTCAATGGCTTGAGCGTTTGCCTGCGGGATCCATCACCACATGGGATAATCTCACCAATCGTTTCCTTACTCAATTCTTCCCACCGGGGAAGATTGCAATGCTTAGAAATGACATTTTGATGTTTGAACAATATCAAGGGAAAACTTTCTACGAAGCATGGGCCCGCTTTAAGGATCTCCTCCATAAGGTCCCTCATCATGGTATAAACCTTTGGTTATTAGTTCAGATTTTCTACGACCATGTTGACTATCACACTAAACGCACAATCGATAGGGCCGCGGGAGGTAAACTGCGTGATAAGAACGCCGAGGAGTCCTGGGCAATTATTGAGGAGCTCGCCGCCGATAATCAAGAGATGTGGGAGTTTAATCATACAATAAAAGCGGCCATCAATGCAGTCTCAACATCTGGAGGAACCACCGAAATCCCCGATGAACTCCTATGCAAACTCGAGGCAAAAGTTGACTATTTTGAGGAAAGGCAGAGGAGACCTTTAAGTCCTAGACGGGCTACTGTCAATTATGTCTCGAAACCGACTCCAACACCATTATCAGAGTCACCCTCTAGAGAAAATGTCAAGACTTTTCAAAACTATGCCCCACCTTATTCGCCTCCCGAGGAGCTTAGCTCGGAGTTTGAAGCTAGGATGAGAGAATATATGGCAACTCATTCAGATCGGCTTGCCAGATTCGAGGAAGCAGTTTATAAGCAAAAAAAGGAGATGCAAGAGAAAATGAATGAGATGATGAGTCTATTGGAGGAGTATGCCAACCAGAGAACCCCCGAAAGAATGCTACTAAGGAAAGAAAGCGTCACCCCCACTACCCAATTTGTTAATTCCATCACAATTGTCCACAAGGATGATGAGAAGGTAGAAGCCTCTACTAAACAGACCTTAGATAAGCCACAAAAATCGCAACCCTTGAGTCACTACCTGAAACATGATATAAACGAAAATACCATAACAAATTGGATTAAGGGTGACGGGCGTAACCAACCTTCCAAACTGGGTTCTGAGAAAAAGGGAAAAGATGAGTATGATACGTTACGTGGGGGGTCAATATTCGAGAGGCTATTGGTACAAAAAGTGGTTACTAAGCAGATTGCGTGTGGGAACTTTGAGATACCAACTAGCATCAGGGATTTGAAATATCTTAGTGCTTTCGCCGACCAAGGATCGGAAGTAAATCTTATACCCCTAACTATTTACATCCAACTAACGTCAAAAATGCCAGCCCCTACTCGTGTTAAGTTGTCCCTCGCTGGACACTCGTACGTATACCCCCTAGGAATCGCAGAAGATGTATTAGTTAATATCGCAGGATTCATGTTCCCCGTTGATTTTATGATCATCGATGATAAGGGAGATGGATGCATGCCAATAATCCTTGGGGCACCATTCCTCGCCACCGCTAGGGCTGTCATTAAGTATGAAGGCAGGAAAATTGAGCTTAAATCTGAAAAAAAAAAAGATTAGCTTCCCCATGACTCCGCGAAGTGGGCATGAGAATTTGAGTTGGAGAAATCTCAAAAACAACATTGACGCGACACCCATTCGTGTTCAGAATAAAATTCTTGCATGCGAGGCAAGAATCAAAAGCTACAAGGAGGCTAAATATGAAAGAAGCAAAAGCAATAAGGTTCAGGTCGAATTTGAACATATTCAACCAGCAGAAAGTCATGTACCATTTGAGGAAGGGAACTTGGTACTCTTAAGACACTTGGAAACAACAATACCACCCGATAAACCAAGTCCTTGGTGGTATGGGCCTTTCATAATTGAAGGCATGAGCCAAGATGGGATGGCTAACCTGAGAAGTAAAGTAGGTGGAGAGGTGATTGCAAGTATCGACAGGTTGAGGCACTACCACCACAATAGTAATGATCACAACTACATGGGGTACATCATCTCAAGGGATGAGGTCACGTAGTAACCCATGGCCTTGAGTCTAGCTACAAGACTCGTAAATAAAGAAAAGCGCTTCTTGGGAGGTAACCCATGCTTTGTGTGATTTTATTTTGTTTGTTTGCTATTTGTTTCCGTATGCATGCTTTATTTTTATTGTTGGTAGATCATGTTTCTAAACTAAATAGTGGAAATACTTTACTTTGTTGTTTTGGCCTAGTCTTAACTCCACCTAAAAGTATTTTTGCAAAAGATAAGTGTAAGGGGAAACCCCAAATATGTTTTTAAGAAACAAACCGATCATGATTCTCCATAATATTAAATGGACATGTATATTCGTATTCGTTAGAGTCAAATGCTTGTATCGAGTCATAATGAAGTTTTGCAGGATTTTCCAGGAAGTAGGACCAAGTTTTTCCAGAAATTTTCCGGCAACTTAACATAAGAATTTCTGCAGGTCACTTCTGACGGCGTCACGAGTTTACTCTTGACGGCGTCACGTGTAAAAACCTGAAAATTTTACCAAGTTTTGTTTTTCTAACGGAGTTTTAAAGTTTTTGTTAAATTATTAAGTTTTATAATCTCCAGGAAATCTGCAAACTTCATTCCACAAGCATTATATCTTACTTTGTTTTCTAGGATTTAGTAACTTATATAGATTGCCGCCGATTTTATGCGAGGTTGCTTTGTTTGTTTTCTCATGATTTACAGGTTATGTATGACAAGAAGATGATTAATATTCTGGAAGGGAAGCTTTGATTGTTCATTTTCTTGGAGGAAGATCTAACCTGAACACCTTATTATCCATACCGAGCGAATCAGGGGAGTATTTGATTTTATTTGTTTTACTTATTTCACTTTTACATTCTTTACTTGAATATTGGGGACAATGTTCATCTTAAGTGTAAGGGGAGGGTAAAATGATGATACCTTACAATTACACTTTCACTTGAGTTTGTTTGTTTAATAGTAGATGTGTAATAAAACTATGAGAAATACTTGTTAGTGCAATTTTAGCGCCAAATTTAATTTTTTTTACAACATTTAGGAGTGAAACTTTAGCCATAGCAAGCGTCTTATGGATAGGAGATTGTATGACTAGCACATAACCGTATATTCAGAAAAATTTTCCACCCAAATATGTGAGGTTCGCCTTTAGATTTGATAGGAAAAACATTTATTATTAGTGCTTATGAGTGTACTGGTAGCATTTAGATTTTAGAACTTGCGTTAGTGATGCATCCCGAGACCGCTAGTGAGACTACATTCGTGTAGTAGGATTTACTACATGATAAGAGGCATTAGGATCACCCTTGTGTTAAACCCGTATCATAATTACTTGACCATTTAAGTCATATTACTTGGCTAATTAAGTCAACTAATTTTCCCACACCCTTAGCGTTGTACTCATTTTTAGTACACGAAACCCCTAGTACACCCCTCCGAGCATATCTTTTCGTTTCTAACTTTAAGCATCTTACTTAAAGGAAGAATTTGTTACAACCCACTTAAATGTACACCCAAATCGCCTTAGCCTTCCGTGTATGCGCTCATTTTTAGTGCATTATTGTTATTTGTTAAACCCTAAGTTAACTATCTAATTGATTACATGGTTGCTAAGTCGAGTCATATCCTTGTACATATTGTTTTGGGACAATTGGGACTCATGGGTAAAGTACTTATTTATGGAGTAATGGGGAAGAACATCATTTATTACCCTCATATGTACGTTGATCTTAAAAGTACTCCAAGTGTTTTGATTTTCTTAATTTGAGTCATTAGATTAGTTTATTGTAAAGTATGTAAAAATTCAAGTGTAAGGGAATTTTCATTCCCTATGATGTATTATTTTGGATGGTAGGGTAAGAGTGTATGCACAAAAAAAAAAAAAAAAAAAAAAAAAAAAAAAAAAAAAAAAAAAAATTTGAAAAATTAAGAAAAAGAAAAGAAAAAGAAATAGAAAAAGAAAAAGAGAAAAAACATACGGACTACCATCCCTTTTTATTCTATGTTCATTTTATGTTTTTGTTATTTTTCATTTATTAGCTTAAGTCGAGTCTAGTCTTGGCTTAGCAACGCCATATTGTACATGTAATTAACTAAGATTGTTAGCTCGCCACCAGTAAAGACTGCCTATATCCAACAAAATCTTGTATTTTATATCCCTACACCTAACGTTACAACCCTTTAAAAGACCTCTTTGATAGTTTATCCTAGGTGCTTACGCCATGTGGTGGAGGTTTGATCCTTTCCCAAGCCTATGGTAATCTATTTTGCTATGACAGGTAGTGAGAGATATCTTCCGTTTCCATATTGTAATTTATACTTTATTACACCCGAGAGATGTGAGTATCTAAACACTATTTGTGAGGTGCTAGTATATGACCTCCGTGCTTGTCTTTGGTCTTTAGTGGAACGATTATTTGTTGTAATTACTTTTATATTAGTGTTAAATGACCCCTAACTTGTATTTTGAGTAGAATAAAAGCGCATTTGCTTGAGGACAAGCAAATCTCAAGTGTAAGGGTATATGATGAGGCAAAAAATGAACCACTTTTAAGGGGTCATTTAAGCCTGGAATTGAATTTATTTGATCAAATATTGCCCTAAATCATTCCTTTTGTGATTTTAGGTACTTTGGGAGTGAAATCAGGAAAATGAAGCAATTCGGACGTTTTTGAAGTATAAAAGTGAAGAAAACGCCAAAGACTTAATTTTCCAAGCTGGGAACAGTATGTGACGGCGTCAAGAGTACCATCCTGACGGCGTCAAGAGTAATTTTCATGACAACCCAGTACAGAAATGAAGGCGTCACAAGGAAGAGCGTCAAGAGTAAAATACGTGACGGCCTGGAAAAACTTAATACATGACGGCGTCAGATGTAGATCAAGGCAGTCCGAGAATTATTTTGGCGGCGAGATGACGGCGTCACCCATTTGGTCTTGACGCCGTCAGCCTCAATTTCCTATATATAGTTTTCTAATTTTCATTCATTGAGAGGAACAAGTTTGGAGAAACCCTAAGGCCGAACCATATACGATTTTTACAGGTTTTTCAAGGGTTTTCAGCCCTTGAACCCTTACATGTGTAATTGAGCTAAGTGTTCTTTTAATTCAATCAATATGTCTATGTGTTGGTTGTCTATATCTTGTGCTTGTCTTGATTCCACCATGCTAGGCTAGATTTATCTTGTGTTTGCTTAGATCTAATGAAACCTAGATGTTGATTATGTGTTGATTACTTGTTTATGGTTGTATTGGATTAATGATTTCGATGTTAGGCTTAAGAAAACTGGCAGATCTTCAAATGGTAACATGCTTGAACGTCTTAGGAAATATGAACCGATGTGTACTAGGTTTTATTTAATGCATGAGTAAATTCTAATGATCCCATGTTAGGAGCTTCTTAGCCGGCTCGACATAGGAGTGAAGTAGGCACTCATAGGATTGGGGAGTTAAGTACGCTACCCCATGAATGGTATTAAGGAATACAATCCGTCATCCACGCAACTATAACAAGTAATTAACGTGTAAAAGATATCTAGGGAGTAGTGAAATCTAACTAAACACAACTTTTCCACTTATTGCTCACAACCTTAGTTAATTTAGTTTATTTTCATTTCTAGTATTTTATTTTGATTGCATCTTTAGTATTGGGTTAGTTGACTAGCAACTAATTCCGCCCAAATCCTTCAAACCCGAGATTTTTACTTGCTTTCTAAAAAAATATAAGAATACAAAAATAATCATCCTTCATCTTTAGAACTAGTATTTAGGTTTTCTAATCCTAGCGACACTATTCCTAGCTGAACGATCAATCCCCCGGTACTTGTCACTATACTATACTACAACGATCAGGTACACTGCCTGGTGGGGGTTGTAAGCTTCTCAAGATTCCTTGAGAGGTAAAGCCTGGTGCAATCCCTACGCATCAATAGTTCTGTTAAACTGGTATTTATAGGGGAAAAGTAGCCGTTAAACAAATAGCCAAGCTCTAGCACGATTCAGAATGTAACTGCACCGGTGAACACTCCACCGGAAGACATCTTTCCGGTATTCACACCGGAAAATGAACCGGTGCCCAATCAACCTGTTGTCTAACAACAACCAGATCAACCGGTGAACAATCTACCGGAGGAAAACCAACCCATTTGGAGAGGGTTGACTGATGAAGAATTTGAAGAACAAAACATGCAAGAATTGTTACGTGTTGAATATGAGGAAGAAATGGAGGCAAGAGCTAGGGGTGTTCATTATTTGGTTTGACACCGAACAAACCGGAATATAAACCGGACCGAAACCGAATAAAATCGGACCGAAAATTTTAATTGGTGTATGGTTTGGTTTAGAAACAAACCGAAGTATTTAATTGGTGTTTGGTTTGGTTTTGGGTTTGACAAATACATAACCAAACCAAACCGAAAAAACTGAACATATATCTATCCACACAAATAAGTTTAAATTATACATATACAGATTTTATATGTTTATCTTCCTAACAAAGAATTCTAAAAATATTAAAATATCTTATAAACTAATCACTCCTTAAATCAAGGATGCTTGAAGATGGAATATTAAAGCATAAGACTTCTGTAGACCTTTGTCGAAGAATATTTATCTTATTTTGCTTTCGTTTATGTCCGTTAAGTTACGAAACCTTTTGGTTTCTTTAACTTTTTTTTTGTTGATATACTTAAACACTTTCTGAGACCTTTTGATTTGATAATTTTATTTGAACTTTTAAGTTTTTATTTGTGACTTTTAGAAGTTTACATGAATTTGGTTTTCTTGGTTTTAACCGAAACCAAACCGAATTCTAAATTGGTGTTTGGTTTGGTTTTATCCGTGTTATAAATGGTTTGGTTTGGTTTTGGTTTTAACTTTTAAAAATTTCAAACCGATTAACCCGAACCGTACAACCCATGAAACCGAAAACCAAACCGATGAACACCCCTAGCAAGAGCTCGTGAGCAGCGAGCAAAAGCTAAACAGGATCGGCGAAACCGTCGAGCACAATGGCGATGGGAAATGGGAAAAGACCGTGTGCCAACTTGTGAGGACGATTCGAGTGCCTCCTATTCGAGTCATGAAGGGTGGGTGTCCTACGATTCGTTCTATTGATTCGCAGTTTTATGTTTAATTATTTTAGTTTTATGTTTAATTATTGTACTTTATGTTTCATGTTTAATGTAACTTGCGTTTAAGTTTAATGTATGTTTAAATTTTAAGTATTAATATAAGTTGTTTTTATTAGTTATTAAATGAAATATTAGTTTTAGTTGAGGGTAGAATTTGAAAATATTTGAGTTAAAGCTGAGTTATTGTTGTGGGTGTTTTTTTCTGAGTTAAAGTTAAAGTGTTAAAGCTGATGTGGCGCTGACGTGGCGTTGAGTTAACTTATAACTTGAGTTATGGATGGGCATGCTCTTAGTAACCGATAGACCATTTGGTTCGGATTCAAAAGAAAACATTGAAGCAATGGCCAACTACAGAGTCGAGTGGTGGTAGATTTCACACACATTTTGTCAATGGAAGTAGATAATAGTAGTTGAAATGGGAACAATTTAGTGAGGAAAATGATTGAAGTGAAAAGAACCAAAAGATTTATTTTTGTTGACTTGTATTGATGTTAAAAATTATTTACAAAGGCAAACAGTAAGTAAAAAAATAAATTAAAAAAAAAAAAAAAAAAAAAAAATTAAAGTACACAGCTGTAAGTCACTTAAGTCGCTTAACTGTTACGTGGGACAACAAGAATAAAAAAATATTATTTGAAGTTTGATTTTTTTAAGAAAATGACAAAATAAAAGATCGGTTAAAGTACACAAAGTCGCGTAACTTAGTTCGCTCGAATAGTACACCAAAGGTGCTAAAAATGTACCACATGCAAATAAAATAAGCATGTGCACGAACTTTTTAATGCCACTTGGTGACATCTCATCAAAAGTAAAAAAAGTCGCAAGTCGTTCGGTCTAAATGGAGAAGAGCCATTTTTTGGGTCTAGAAAATGTATACACATTGAGCGACTGTCGTATTTAGAGAATTAGATATTATTTGATTTTAACTAAATGTGTTTGATTGTGATTGTGATTGTTATTGTTTCTCATCATGAAATGGCGAATGCATGTAAGCATGTTATTGTTTGATTTTAACTAAATGTGTTTGAATGTGATTGTTATTGTCTCTTATCATGAAATAGCGTATGCATGTAAGCATGTTATCTGTTATCTTCAACGATCGCATGTGTATGTTTATTCCTAATCTCTTGTTAATCGATTGATTAGCCAAAGGATTTGAAATGGAATACATTAAGACAAAATTATGTCATATGGTGAATATTCTAATGCAAAGAACACTTGTTATGAACACTTCAATCCAATACATTTATGAGTAATCTGAATAGTTCTTACTTTAGCTTTTCTACCCTTGCAATAAGCTTGCAGACGGTTATTATCAATCGTTCCAAAGCCTGAAAGTTTTACACCATAAGCTTCCATTCTACGTATGTCTCGTGGTATTGGTGACTGCCATAATCCGTCCCACCAACCTGGAGGAAGAAGCGGAGTGAGTGCACATTGGTTAGGCTGGCTGTGACAACTTAATTGGCCTGCGAACCTGTTCCAAACATGACCCCACCCAACTTGATTCTGTAATCCTCTACGCAAAAGATTGTTCTGAAAACTGCTAATGAAGGAAAAGTTCGTGGCAATGCCTTGATCATCTGAAATTTACATCACACATGACAATTTTTAATTAGTGAACACTGATATACAAACTAAAGGTTGCAATTTCTACCCGCTTAATGGTAAACGGCGTCATTAAGGTTATACTTGGTATCCAATGGTTACGAAAGGTCATTTGTGGAAAGACGAGTTAATCTGGTAACGAGTTTAACGTCAGGTAAAGTGTTTTAAGAATACAAATTAATTCTTCTTAATGTATTCTCATTGTAATAATAGATTTATAGAGGTTCCTCTAATCAACATATATTTATTATTGATTTAAGTGAAAAATAATTATTTGTGGGCTGGCCAGACCAGTTTTGACTGCTGAAAGTCAAGAAAAATCTGGGCCGGATCATTGGAATGAGCCCAAAGAACCCAGGGGTAGAAAGTTTAACATGTGCCCGAAGAATCCAAGACTCAAGACCCTAACCAAAATATTAGGCCCAACCTAATTTGGGCTGGTCCTAAGACTATATTTGGGCTTTACATCTAACCCAAGCTCACTCTTTTCGCCCTTTAATTTAACCAATTATAAAACAAACAAAAAAAGGTCTTTGGTTTTAACTTTTAGAGGTTTCAAGGAATCTTGAGGAGGTTTACCAAGTTGATTAGCTGCAGCTAGTGCTGCAATAAGCTGCGCGTAGGTGGTCCCCACGCGTCTTTGGGCACCGGTAATTACAGCGTGTGTCGAACGTGATGCTAAAAAGAAGTCCACAAAAGCAACCCAGCGAGGTGCGGGTCCCCAGTCTTTCGCTCTAAAACCGAGTACATGAGATGAACCAGAAATGTTCCCTTTAAACTTCTTGTATTCGAAATGAAGAACCTAAAAATGCTTCTTTTAATTAGGATTCAATAAAGGAAAAAACAAACGCTAAAAATGTAGGATTGTGACCTTTAATTACTAGAAATGTACCTCAGTGAACCCCTGAAGTTTTGGCATGAGGTCACTAATAAGGGATGGTGTGTCGGAGATCAATACGACACGAGGTCTCACTTTATCTTTAGGGATTCTCGCAATGGTGGTTTTGATGCAATTCAAAACCGCTGTCACGGCTCTAAGAGACCTATAAGCATAAAAGATTACAACTTAAGAATCAAAGTTTCTGTGAACCATTCGACATTGTCATTACTACTTCGAAGAAAACTAGAAAGATTTGAACCCAAAGGTTAAATCAAGGCTTTTTCTTAAACCCTTTTTTAGATTAAAGAGTAGAAAGTTAGAAACTATTAAAATACCTGTTCATGAGCATACGCATATGCACGGTAATAAGAGGATCACAACCTCCATTAAGAACCCAATTAACGGTTCTTTGTACATCCAGTGATGGTGATATCAATACTCTTAGAAGCTCACCAATTACATTTGGTCTAGAACGAAGAAACTCCGTGTTGCCAAATAATGCCAAAGCGGATTTCCTCATCTGAGTGTGTACATTCTTCAGAAAGAACTGAGACGCCACCGCGTCCGTAGTACCTTTAAACCTGGTCGAAAACATTTCAATAGTGATTATCACGACTTGAAGAATCATAAGAGATGCCACATTATGAGTATAACACAAAATATTCATAAAAATTGTGACATATGGGTCAACCATAGTTGCCCTGTTTCAATTTGTTATCCACTTGTCCATTTTACGACCTCTAGCCCAAATAATAAGGATGTGTTTAGGATTTTTTATAAGTGCTTATAAAAGCAGTGAAAGCCGTTTTGAGTGTTTGGATAAAATAGAATATCTGCTTATTCAATAATAAAGCATGTTTATACGTTTTAAGCAGAAAAGAAATTTCAAATAAACAAACCCAAACACCCCTCAGTCTACCCAAACACTTATTTCTAGAACTTAGTTTAGGGATATGTCTACCATGTGCAACCTTGAAGTTTCACAATAATTATTGTGTGCGCATGATTATTGATCCTAAAGTTACCATATAATCGGGTGCTTCCATTTTCTCCAGTTACCACAAAGAACATTTGTTTCAGATGGATTCTCAAAATCATCAACCCTCATAACAAGATGCCGCCCATACTTTCTGACACAATCATTCTTTCGCCATAGATGTTTTACTTCCGTTAACGTAAACGTGAAATCAGCATACGTTATATAGTCTCCGAATGGATACTTCCTCCTAGTAAAAATTAACTAAAAGATATGCATTTGTAAATTTTCTACTAAGTAAATATTTAGGAATTGATAAATGGGTAAAGATTGAGAAAAGGAAAGAACCAATATGCCTTGTTTGCCCGATAATCAGTGACCGATTTAACATGATGCTAAGCGCTGCTGCTGTCAAGATTTTGTACATTTCGTTCCCGAATCCAGCCTCTGAAGCTTTGCCTATTACAAAACCTTGCTTGCAGAATTGGTCGGGAGGTAGTAAACGAACTCGTGATGCTCCTAACGTAAAAGAAAACACATTATTGACAACATTTTATCTACTTCTAGTACATTCTCAAACTAACTCCAAAATGACATACCACATACTAAAATTGGAAACTTCGCTACATTGAAAAAAAAGAAGTTGAAATGTCACTAAAAACTAACCAAGTTTAACCACACACCATTTCGATATAATGGTATCTTAGTATGCCATATAAGCAAACTAACCAGAAATGTCAAATTTTCACAAAATCTTACTACACCGATACAAACTGAAATGTAAGTTAAATTAATAAAAGAAAATTAGGAAGTACTATCAATTATATAATTTTGGTGTATAATAAGCTCATCCAAGTAAATTCAAACTAAATGGAAATATTACTACCATTAACACACAGTTTATACTTCCACACATCCATCAAACTATACAATATGTATCATAATTCACTACTTTGTGCAAAGGCTATTTTCCCATAATAACTAGATAATTCTCACTAGCCAAAATATAAATGCAAAAAGTACATGAATTTGGCCATATGGGCTTTACTATTGTACACAAGATGATCCTGACTATAATAAATCAAATACGAGTATTTTTTCTTTTGGCTTAACAGAGAATCCGATTGCGAATGCTACACAACCAAAGTGGTTGGGCACAAGTCACTTGATTGGGTCCAAGTCCTAACTCCTAAGTGGGACAGGCGTGAAATTTATCGAGCTTTGCTATATCTCTTACTTCGTATGCTTATTTATCCTCCTACACACATAGATCCATAGCATTTGTTTTCCACTATTTACCCGCTTTATCTAAATCATCAATTACGCTACATGTCACATCATGCAAGTAGGAGGGTGAGGAAGTATATATATAGTAGGAACTAGGAACAAATCTCATTTTTCATTAAATATTGTAGCGAGTGTAACTTTCTAAAAGTAGAAAGAAAAAAATACATGTGCCTATACTTACTACAGTACCATAATCTACATCCAGATTTCTCGACTTCATCTCAACTTAAATCTAGATTTATCTAGCTTTGACAAGAAAATATATAAACTTGAAATAAAAAAGATCATATTAAGTACTATTAACAATCATACCATGAATATCAAAATGATTTTTAATCAATCTTCTAACTCTCAAGCTTTCCTTCCATGAATCACCAACACTTTGATTTCCCATATCTTCCACAGTGGCACAACTAGGTGCTGTGGGTCCCACTTTCACAGTCTTGTTATGCACCTCTGGTGGTGGCATGATGGTGGCTCCAGTGGGTAGATTTAGATCACTACTGCTGGAGATAAAGGTGAGTAGTAATATTCCTATAAAAGTGAACACTATACATGAAATGATTAATGTTTTTGGTCTAATTATTTGAGTTTTGTTATGTCTTCTTAATCTCATTTCTATTTTTTTGGTTTGATGAGTGGAAAAGATTGTAAGGTTTGAATGAAGTGTTTGTGATGAAGAATCTTTAATATATCTTGTTCTTGTGTGTTACGATGTGGTCGTGTACTAGGTTGTGCAAGTACATTCATGACGTAAGCTTGTTTCTTTGTGTTATTGGGCTAGCACAGTAAGGACCAACAGTATATACGCTTGCAGTTGCTCCTTACTGGTGAAAATTATTGTGAAATGGGCTTTGGAAATTGGGTTGTTTGAATAACCAAATAGAAACCAAACATGTTTAATCATGTGAATTTTTTGTGTAGTGTTTTAGGGAACGATATCTTGCTTTGGTAAAGTCGATCAATACCAATAATAGCATTTTTGCATTGGGCTATGACTATTGGTATTTGGAATGAGAATGAGTTTGCATTGGGGTATGACTCTTGACGCCGTCATGTAGAAAGTTGTGACGCCGTCAGGTACTATTCCCAGCAAGGAAAATTGAGAGTTTGCCGTTTTTTTCACTTTTATGCTGCAAAAATGTCCAAAATGCTTTCTTTTTCAGATTTCTCTCAAAAAGTACATAAAATGATAAAAGGAACGATTTAAGGCAATATTTGATCAAATAAACACGAATTCAGGATTAAATGACCCCTTAAAAGCGGTACACTTTTCGCCTCATCAAATACCCTTACACTTGAGATTTGCTTGTTCTCAAGCAAATGCGCTATTATTCTAATCAAAATACAACTTAGGGGTCATTTAACACTAATATAAAGGTAATTACAACAAATAATCGTTCCACTAAAAACCAAAGACAAGCACAGAGGTCATACACTAGCACCTCACAAATAGTGTTTAGATACTCACATCTCTCGGGTGTAATAAAGTATATATCACAATAAGGAAATGGAAAACATCTCTCACTACCTGTAATAGCAAAATAGATTACCATAGACTTGGGAAATGATCAAACCTCCACCACCTGGCGTAAGCACCTAGGATAAACTATCAAAGAGGTCTTTTAAAGGGTTATAACGTTAGGTGTAGGGATATGGAAAACATGATTTTGTTGGATAAAGGCAATATTTACTGGTGGCGAGTTAATTATCTTGGTTAATTTTTTTTGAAAGGCAATTATGGCGTTGCTAAGCCAAGACTAGACTCGACTTAAGCTAATGAATCAAAAATAACAAAAACATAAAATAAACATAGAATGACACGGGATGGTAGTCCGTATGTTTTTTTTTTCTCTTTTCTTTTTCTATTTTTTTTTCTTTTTCTTAATTTTTCGATTTTTTTTTATTATTATTATTTTTTTTTGTTTTGTTTTGTTTTGCATACACTCTTACCCTACCATCCAAAATAATACATCATAGGGAATGTACATTCCCCTTACACTTGAGTTTTTACATACTTTACAATAAACTACTCTAATGACTCGAATCAAGATAATCAAAACACTTGGAGTACTTTTTAAGATTAATGCACATATGGGGGTAATATATGATGTTCTTCCCCATTACTCCATAACACAAGTACTTTACCCATGAGTCCCAATCGTCCCAAAACAATATGTACAAGATATGACTCGACTTAGCAACCATGTAATCAATTAGATAATTAACTAAGGGTTTAAACAAATAACAATAATGCACTAAAGATGAGTGAATACACGGAAGACTAAGGCGATTTGGTTGCACATTTAGGTGGGTTGTAACAAATTCTTCCTTTAAGTAAAATGCTTAAAGCTAGAAACGAAAAGATAGGCTCGGAGGGGTGTACTAGGGGTTTCGTCTACTAAAGATGAGTACAACGCTAAGGTGTGGGAAAAATTAATTGACTTTACTAGCCAAGTAATATGACTTAAATGGTCAAGTAATTATGATACAGGTTTAACACAAGGGTGATCCTAATGCCTCTTATCATGTAGTAAATCCTACTACACGAATGTAGTCTCACTAGCGGTCTCGGGATGCATCACTAATGCAAGTTCTAGAATCTAAATGCTACCGGTACACTCATAAGCACTAATAATGAGTGTTTTTCCTATCAAATCTAAAGGCGAACCTCACATATTTGGGTGAATTTTTTTTTGAATGGTACGGTTTTGTGCCAGTCATATAACTCTTATCCACGAGACGCTTGCTAAGGCTAAAGTTTCACTCCTAAATGTTGTAAAAAAATTTAAATTTGGCGCTAAAATTACACTAACTAGTATTTCTTTTAGTTTTATTACACACCTACCATCAAACAAACAAACTCAAGTGCAAGTGTACCCTATAAGGTATCATCATTTACCATCCCCTTACACTTAGGATGAACATTATCCCCAATGTTCAATTAAAGGATGTAAAAGTAAAACAGGTAAAAGAATGAAAACAAATACTCCCCTGATTCGTTCGGTGTGGATAGTGTGTCAACATGGTTAGATCTTCCTCCAAGAAAATGAACATTCAAAGCTTCCCTTCTAGAAAATAAATCATCTTCTTGTCAAATATAACCTGTTAAACCTGAGAAAACAAACAAGGCAACCTCGCGTAAAATCGGCGGCAATCTATATATACTAACAAATCCTAGAAAGCGATTTAAGATATAATGCTTGTGGAATGAATGTTTGCAGATTTCCTGGAGTTTATAAAACTAAAGAATCAACAAAAACTTTTAAGACTCCGTTAGAAAAACAAAACTCGCAAAATTTCCAAAATTTTACACGTGACGCCGTCAGGTTTTAAACCCTGACGCCGTTAGAAGTGACCTGCAGAAATCTTTACGTTAAGTTTCCGGAAAATTTCTGGAAAAACTTATGTCCTACTTCCTGGAAAATCCTGCAAAACATCATTATGACTCGATACAAGCATTTGACTCTAACAAATACTAATATACATGTTCATTTAATATTGTGGCGAATCATGATCAATTTCGTTCTTAGAAACAAATTTGGGGTTTCCCCTTACACTTAGCTTTTGCAAAATACCTTTATATGAAGTTAAGACGAAGTTAAACGACAAAATAAAGCATTTTCACAATTTTAGTTTGAAACATGATCTACCAACAATAAAAATAAAGCATGCATACGGAAGCAAATAACAATCAAACAAATAAAAATCACACAAAACATGGGTTGCCTCCCAAGAAGCGCTTTTCTTTATTTACGAGTCTTGTAGCTAGACTCAAGGTCATGGGCTATCGTGTGTCGCTTATTCTCACATACCCTAGGGTGAGCCATCTAATAGTCGCCTCATCTTTCTTATAGTCATCACTTAGCTCTAAACATCCGCGATAATACCTTTTATTCTTTTCATGAGGATATTTAAGCCCTTTTCTTTTATCATTCTCACTCAGCATTTCTAGGGGTGGATACCTACTACATTTCTCTATAGATAAATCCTTGAACCTAGGGTCGGCATACCTAAAAGGGTCTACTTCATCTTCCATCCTATCCTCATTAATTACGTCACCATCATCTAGGTCCTCATCGGAGTTCGAATAGTAAAAAGGACTAGCCCTATGGTCATCATCATGGTCAGACTCCTCCATCTCAGAATTATTGTCAAAGTGATGGTTAGGCGAGAGGTTAGGTGGGTTCTCATTTTCCGCTAAAGGGATTGGGGCGGGCATTTGGAAAATCCTACGACGAAAAACACGAATAACAGGAATCAAACGATCAATGCTATTGTTATCCATCAAGATAGTTGACGAACAAAGGAAACAAAGAAATAAGATAGACTAAAGGAAACTTAAAAATAAAAATAAAATCTTACTAGAAAGGAATCTAGCAAGTAGGCCTAATAAAAAGAAATCCTAACCTAGACAATAACTATTCCCCGGGCTGCGGCACCAAAAACTTGATGCGTGGGATTGCACTCTCATAAAAGGTTTTACCTCTCAAGGGATCTCGAGAAGCTTACAACCCCCACCAGGCAGTGTACCTGATCGTTGTAGTATAGTATAGTGACAAGTACCGGGGATTGATCGTTTAACTCAGGAATAATGTCGCTAGGATTAGAAAGCCTAATAAACTAGGTCTAGAGGTGAGGGATGATTCTTTTTGTATTTTTATATTTTTATAAAAGCAATTAAAAATCTCGGGTTTTGGAAGAGTGGGCGGAATTAGTTGCTAGCCAACTAACCTAATAAACTAAAGATGCAATCAAAATAAAATAAAAGAAATGAAAACAAAGCTAATTATACTAATGTGGTGGTGACAATAGTGAGGAAAGTTGTGTTTACTTAGATTTTATTACTCCCTAGATATCTTTTACATGTTAATTACTTGTTACAATTGCATGGATGACAGGTCATATTCCTTAATACTAGTCGTAGGGCCGTGTACAATATTCCCTAACTCTATAGGATCCTACTTCACTCCTATGTCGAGCCGTTAGAAGCTCCTAACATGGGATCATTAGAATTCTCCTACGCATTAAATACAACCAAAAATGGTAGTACACCTCCGATCATGTTTCTTAAGACGTTCAAGCAAGTTACCAATGAAAGTCTGCCAGTTTTCTTAAGCCTAACATTGAATACAATCATCCGTAACAATTATAAACAAACAATCAACCCATAATTAACATCTAGGTTTCACTACATCTAAGCAAACACAAGAGAAATCTAGCCTAGCATGTTAAATAGAAGACAAGCATAAGATATAATCAAACAACACATAGACATATTGAATGATTTGAAAGAGTACTTATCTTTAATTGAACATGAAAGATTCAAAGGGTTGAAACCCTTGAAAAAGCTGAAAAATTCGACCTAGGGTTTTTCCCTCAAAGTTGCACACCAATGAATGAAATTTGAAAAACTATATATAGATTTTACAGGGTGACGGCGTCATGTATTAAGTTGTGACGCCGTCAACTCACCGCCATAATAGAAATCGTATTTCCTAGATCTGATTTTGACGCCGTCATGTATAAAAATCTTTCGGGGCGTCATGTACAAATGGACCCTGACGGCCTTGGTGACGCCGTCAGGTCCTATGCTTGAAAACACTCTGGACCGTCACGTGTATTTTCCACTTCCACCTCTTTTGTAACTCTTGACGCCGTGATGTAGAGGATCTTGACGCCGTCTGGTACTATTCCCAGCAAGGAAAATTGAGACTTTGCAGTTTTCTTCACTTTTATGCTCCAAAAATGTCCAAAATGCTTTTTTTTTTCTTCAGATTTCTCTCCAAAAGTACCTAAAATGACAAAAGGAACGATTTAGGGCAATATTTGATCAAATAATCACGAATCCGGGCTTAAATGACCCCTTGAAAGCGGTTCACTTTTCGCCTCATCAGCAACCAATGTTTTGTGTGATTTTTATTTGTTTGATTGTTATTTGTTTTCGTATGCATGCTTTATTTTTATTGTTGGTAGATCATGTTTCAATTAAATTGTGAAAATGCTTTATTTTGTCGTTTAACTTCGTCTTAACTTCATATAAAGGTATTTTACAAAAGCTAAGTGTAAGGGGAAACCCCAAATTTGTTTCTAAGAACGAAATTGAACATGATTCGCCACAATAATTAAATGAACATGTGTATTAGTATTTGTTAGAGTCAAATGCTTGTATCGAGTCATAATGATGTTTTGCAGGATTTTCCAGGAAGTAGGACATAAGTTTTTCCAGAAATTTTCCGAAAACTTAACGTAAAGATTTCTGCAGGTCGCTTCTGACGGCGTCAGGAGTTAACTCCTGACGGCGTCATGTGTAAAATTATGGATATTTTGCGAGTTTTGTTTTTCTAACGGAGTCTCAAAGTTTTTGTTAATTCTTTAGTTTTATAAACTCCATGAAATCTGCAAACATTCATTCCACAAGCATTATATCTTAAATTGTTTTCTAGGACTTGTTAGTATACATAGATTACCGCCGATTTTATGCGAGGTTTCCTTGTTTGTTTTCTCAGGTTTAACAGGTTATATATGACGAGAAGATGATTTATATTTCTAGAAGGGAAGCTTTGAACGTTCATTTTCTTGGAGGAAGATCTAACCTTGTTGACACACTATCCACACCGAACGAATCAGGGGAGTATTTGTTTTCATTCTTTTACCTGTTTATCCTTTAATTGAATATTAGGGACAATGTTCATCCTAAGTGTAAGGGGAGGGTAAATGATGATACCTTATAGGGTACACTTGCACTTGAGTTTGTTTGTTTGATGGTAGATGTGTAATAAAACTAAGAGAAATACTTGTTAGTGTAATTTTAGCGCCAAATTTAAAATTTTTACAACATTTAGCAAGCGTCTCATAGATAGGAGTTATATGACTAGCACAAAACTGTATCATTCAGAAAAATTTTCCACCCAAATATGTGAGGTTCGCCATTAGATTTGATAGGAAAAGCATTCATTATTAGTGCTTATGAGTGCACCGATAGCATTTAGATTCTAGAACTTGCATTAGTGATGCATCACGAGACCGCTAGTGAGACTACATTCGTGTAGTAGGATTTACTACATGATAAGAGGCATTAGGATCACCCTTGTGTTAAACCCGTATCATAATTACTTGACCATTTAAGTCATATTACTTGGCTAGTAAAGCCAATTAATTTTTCCCACACCTTAGCGTTGTACTCATCTTTAGTACACGAAACCCCTAGTACACCCCTCCGAGCCTATCTTTTCGTTTCTAGCTTTAAGCATTTTACTTAAAGGAAGAATTTGTTACAACCCACCCAAATGTGCAACCAAATCGCCTTAGCCTTCCGTGTATGCACTCATCTTTAGTGCATTATTGTTATTTGTTTAAACCCTTAGTTAATTATCTAATTGATTACATGGTTGCTAAGTCGAGTCATATCTTGTACATATTGCTTTGGGACAATTGGGACTCATGGGTAAAGTACTTGTGTTATGGAGTAATGGGGAAGAACCATCATATATTACCCCCATATGCGCATTAATCTTAAAAAGTACTCCAAGTGTTTTGACTATCTTGATTCGAGTCATTAGAGTAGTTTATTGTAAAGTATGTAAAAACTCAAGTGTAAGGGGAATGTACATTCCCTATGATGTATTATTTTGGATGGTAGGGTAAGAGTGTATGCAAAAATAATAATAATAATAATAATAATAATAATAATAATAATAATAATAATAATAATAATAATAATAATAATAATAATAATAATAATAATAATAATAATAATAATAATAATAATAATAATAATAATAATAATAAAATAAAAAAAATAAAAAATAAAAAAATTAAGAAAAAGAAAAAAAAATAGAAAAAGAAAAGAGAAAAAAAAAACATACGGACTACCATCCCGTGTCATTCTATGTTTATTTTATGTTTTTGTTATTTTTGATTCATTTGCTTAAGTCGAGTCTAGTCTTGGCTTAGCAATGCCATATTGTACATGTAATTAACCAAGATGATTAACTCGCCACCAGTAAATATTGCCTTTATCCAACAAAACCGTGTTTTCCATATCCCTACACCTAACGTTATAACCCTTTAAAAGACCTCTTTGATAGTTTATCCTAGGTGCTTACGCCAAGTGGTGGAGGTTTGATCCTTTCCCAAGCCTATGGTAATCTATTTTGCTATTACAGGTAGTGAGAGATGTTTTCCATTTCCTTATTATGATATATACTTTATTACACCCGAGAGATGTGAGTATCTAAACACTATTTGTGAGGTGCTAGTGTATGACCTCTGTGCTTATCTTTGGTTTTTAGTGGAACGATTATTTGATGAGGCGAAAAGTGTACCGCTTTTAAGGGGTCATTTAAGCCTAAATTCGTGTTTATTTGATCAAATATTGCCCTAAATCGTTCCTTTTGTCATTTTAGGTACTTTTGGAGAGAAATCTGGAAAAGGAAGCATTTTGGACTGTTGATACAAAAGTTGGGCGTTCCTTGTTTGGGTTCCTGCTCCCGTATCAATTAGACCTTAATGCTTGTGACCTGCGCTCTAAGAAAGCAAACAAACATTGTTAGGTTTATCATGGGATTGTCTCCCACGATTATCCTCCGGCGTGAGAGTAAGTAACTGGTTTTTAGGGTTATGTAGAAGAGTTAGGGTTGTGAGTCGTACCTTTTGACGAGAGTTATGGTTTTGTTTATATAGGCACGTAATCCTTATTGGATACGTACTCTTTACTCTTCGATCTATATCCGGTTTGATATATATCCCTAAAATAGGAGATATCTATATCCAAACAATAAATAACTTGGGTTTGGGCTTTTGTGAGCCCAAACCGTTAAGCGTGCTGGCCCAAATCATTGTCATGATAGCCCACTCGTAGTGGGCTTGGGCGTTAGTAATGTTTATCATTTGGGTTCGTGTCCTTCGGGAAACGTGAAAAAGTGCTTGTACCTCATGGTATTCTAGCCACACGATGGAGATAGTGGGATCCATGTGGCGTTCATCCAAGGCGAGAGAAAACCCTATATAAGGGGTACCCAGTTTCACTGTGTTTACCACAGTGAAAAAATACAACTTCCTCCCATTTACGAATCTTTGTGCAAGAAAAAAATTAGTAGCATCAAAGGTAATTGCGTGTGCATACCACTAGGAAAAATGGTTCGTCAATTAGAGGAGTTCCATTATGAGATGGGCGAGGATGAACTACGTCAGTTCTCCTCCGATTACTTTATTCCGCTAGCGGTGCATTCGGAGGTACCGGATGCGGACGCATGTATTGCGGATTTCCCTGAGGGGAAGATAGGGGTATACACGCGCTTTTTTGATTTTGCAAACCAGCGCGTGCCTATATCCCTATTTTTGAGCGACGTGCTCAACTTTTATCGCCTCCATATTTCGCAGCTGCACTGTATAGGTGCGGCAAAAATAATGAATTTCGAGGTAAACTGTCGATTACTCGTGGTAAGACCTACTATCAATCTTTTCCGCGCGTTTTACCACACGTCGTGGTCGAACGGGTGGGTAACGTTCTCCAAGCGCCCAGGACCCTATCAGTGTTATGCTGAAAAGGTAGATTCCCTTAAGGATTGGAGAAAGAAGTTTTTCTGGGTAGACGATAGGGTATTCACCACGCTCTCTAGGTTTTATACCCAAGGGACGCTTCCAAAGGATGAGCGCCCAGATCCCGGTACATACAACGTGGGAGATGCGGAGACCATTAATGGTAACCGCTTCCCCATCAGCCCCTATCCCGAGGAATTTTTGGTTCTTATGGGGATGAGTCACAATTACTTCAGGACAAGCGACGAGGTGCCTACGTTTTTGGATGAAGATGGACGGGGTGGGTGCTTGTCCTTTCTTATCCTCGCCTTTATAATGTGAGCTCTCTTGTATATTTTAGCTTTATCAACTAACTTGTTCTTCTTTTGTTTGTTCATGTGTCGAGCAGAAATGGATCTATTTGCCGTGGTGAGATTGAAGAAGCCTATGCAGGTGACTGTGGGCGTGCACCCCTTGAAGGAAGGTGAAGTGCCTGTCTTGGAGGCTTCTGCTGGACGCCTTCTAAAGTTTGCCCGGGAAGAGTCTTCTGACGCCTCACAGCCTATTGTGAGAGCGACACCAGTGCAGACTGTTCCTGCGCAGGGAGTGGTGGCACCTGAGCTTGCGCATGCTGAGTTGTCCGCCAGTGCTGGGATCCTCAAGGTGGATACTGACTCCAAAGAAGAGCGCCAAAGTGTGAAGCATAAGGCTGCTGAGGATGGTGGTGAGGGGACTTCTAAGCGCAGACGTCATACCATTATTATGGATGAGTCCACAGATGAGGAGACGTCATCTTCTGTTGCTGCGCAGGAGAATGCTGGGACTTATCCTCCTACGTAAGTGACATTCATTTGAGTATTTGTATTTATTCATGTTATACGCAGTGACATTACTTGATTTCTTTATGTTTGCGTGTAGTGACGGTGCTGCAGGGGGTAATGCAGCGTTTACTGAGGGGTCGGTGCCACCCCAAGCGACGCATGCTGATTTGGATGAGCCGATGAGAGCAAGTGAGGAGGTGTCTGCGCAACAGCTAATGGAAGAGCTGTGCGCTACTGCTGAGCGTCAGGCTGAGTTGGTCACTCAGTTGAAGGCGCGATACGTTGGTGAAAGTAGCAGTCTCGCTCAGAAGGATGAGGAGATGGCTCTGCTGAGGGCGCAGTTGGCTGATGCGCGAGCAGATGTAGAATCTACATCTGCATATGCTAGGAAGCTCGCAGACGAGAAGCTGTCTTTGATGCTGAGGTAAAGCTAAATCACGGTGAGGTTCATCAGTACAGGGCTAACTTCTCTTGGGGTTTAAAGTACCTTCAAGAAAAGAAGACCGAGCACTTCACCCACATTGATGAACTTCGCGAGCGTGTGGAGAGTGCTTTGAAGGTGCAGGAAAGCAAGCTGCGTAAGCTTAGTATAGAGTACGACGAGGAGTTATATCCTCATCTTATGTCTACTATTGCTGAGCGCAGGTATGTATCTGCTTTCTGAATTTTTTGTTTACCACTATGCGCTTTAATATTCTTTATCCTCTAACGCGTGCGTTATTGTATGTGCAGGTGGTTGATCAGCCATGGTCTGTGCTTGGCTGCCATGGGCACGTTAGAGTCCCAGGAGGTTATAGAGGCCTTTGGGAAGGTCGTGGATTGCGCCATAGCACGTGGCAAGGCCCAGGCTGCGGAGGAGCTTTATGAGAACAAGATGTTGACTGTGCCGCTTGCAGAAGTTCCTGGGTATAGGGCGGATGCTTTTGATGAGTTGGTGGAAGCCATGGAGATGATGAAGGTTTTCGACTTTCCTCATATTGCCCGCTTGGAGTGTGATCAGGATTATCCTATAAGTGTGATCATGCAGGGCTTGACTTTGGCCAGACACATAGCTGAGGATGCGGTGGCGCACCCTGACTTCTTCTTGAAGCCAGATGAATCGCAGTTGAAGGTGCCTGTCTTTGCCCGTCCCCATCATATGCTCAATCCCTTCGCCCTTGAGAAGGAGATTTCCTTGAAGAAATGCTTAGAGGCGCATAAGACAAGGGTTGCCCACAAGAAGGGCGTGAAGGGGAAGGCTATTCTTTGCGGTGTTGGAGCAGCTCATCTCCCCAGGTCTGATGGGATTCCCGTTAGCATGCCAACGGTGTCTCAGGAGGATAGTAGCCTTTTAAAAAGGCTGAGTGAGGCTGGGGAGTTAGCGTCTACGGCTAGTAGCTCGAGCCATAGGCGTACACATAGCATCTAGGTGTCTTTGTAGTTATGACTTGTATAAACTCGTGGTTCTTATGAATAATAATTTATATCTTTTTCCGTGCCTTGTTATTTGTACTTAGATTGTTTTTCTTTTGTATAAAAGATCATCCAAGAGTCAAATTGAAACCATGGCATACTTAAAATGACTTATATTAAGTGCTTTAACTTAAAAAATCACAAGTGTGAAGATATACTTGCGTTATTTTGCAAAGACTTTATAAAATGACCAAGAGTTTTGGCTCGTAATTGCTAAGCATGTACAGTATACGTGATATTGCGCATCCTTCGTGGAATGCGCATTTAAACTTACTTCAACGTCTTGAAAGTAAGGCGCTTTAGCAAGGATGCGTGATCTAGTGTTGATGGGTTTGCAACCCTCTTACTCAACGAGTTAGTTAGTAGGTTTACTCATCCTTTCTGCCATCGTAGGTCTTAATAAGTGCATGCACGCCATGTAGGCAAAATATAAAAATAACGATATTGAGACATAAAAAAAATGTAAGCAATAAAGTTAAATGTGTTATGGAGTTAGCTAGAAACCACAACATTTTATTGATTCTTGCAAGTTTTTTAATATAAAAGACAGTTCCTAAAAAAAATAAAATTCAAATACAGACATTTATTGGGCACGTACTAAAGTGCGAGGTTGTCTTCGTGTGGGCCATAGCCTTTCCTAAAGATAGCATCTCTTGAGATTGCAAATATTCCAAGTGCGTGCCAGCTCATGGCCTTCCATGTCGTGCAACTTGTACGCACCATTGCCTAGTGCATCTGTGACCTCATAGAGTCCTTCCCATTTGGTTCCAAGCTTGCCTGTATCTTCTACGTGGCTTGCATCATTGGCGCGGTATACAAAGTCTCCTGGCCAGAAAGAAGTATGTTTGAGTTTTGCATCATAATACTTCTTCATATTTGCTTTAGCCTTTGCTTCACGTATAGCTGCGCGTTCACGCCTTTCTTCTAGCAGGTCCAAGTCTATGCGCCGCTCACCGTCATTTGTTATGACGTTTATTTCCGCTATACGGATAGTTGGCATTCCAATTTCGGTTGGTATGACGGCTTCTGTTCCATAGACAAGAGAGAATGGTGTGTCTCCGGTACTGGTTTTAATTGTCGTGCGGTGCGCCCATAAAACATGTGACAATTCATCTACCCATCTTCCTTTATGTCTGTCAAGGCGCGCTTTTATTCCCTCGCCCAAACTGCGATTCGCGCGTTCAACTAGGCCATTGGTTTGTGGGTGCTTTACTGAAGCAAAGTGTTGTGTTGGGAATTATACAAACAGTTACCACGGCTAAGAGAAGAAGTTACAACTGCAGAAGATTGTACTTGCAGTGGAAACTCATTACCACTGCAAGAACATACATTACCACTGCTTATTAGATAACTATTAGGAAACGCGTCTAGATAAATATAGAATAGATCTTGTGTATATCTTATTCTATTAGCTTTATACTTATCTTGTAGAAGAGGACTCCTTATGCTATAAAAGGAGATCCTAGGTTAAAGGTTTGACATCAGTTGTCATATACGTTTCTAGAGCTTCAAGGTGTAACCCTAGTGATATCAAGATCACTCGTATTATTATCATTAATAATATTGGAGCTAATAGTTTGTTTACATACATTGTTCTTATTCATATACAACTGTCTTACTCACAATCAAACTTCTAAGTGTTACTAAGTAGATTCCGCATACTTAGTGATATAACTCAAAGTATCAATCTAATACAAGTTCAAGGTGTTTAGATCCATCAAGTTGTATCAGAGACAGGCTTTGATACTTTGATTTAGAAGACTCAAGTTCACTCAGAAGAATCAATGGAGACAGAAACAAGTAACTCAAACATTGCTGCTAAGCTTCCAAAGCTTAAGTTGAATGACTTTGAGATGTAGAGGCTAATGATAGAACAATTCTTTATGGTCCAAGATTACACACTCTGGGAGATCATTATGGTTGGAAATTCTTTCAAACCAAGTTCTACTTCAGAGATGATTGGTGGCAAGAAAGTAATTAAGGTCAACACTGGACCTGTTACTAATGATGAAAGACTTCAGTTGAAGAATGATCTCAAGGCAAGAGGTTTGTTGCTGATGACACTTCCCAGAGATCAAGTTCTAGCATTCAGCAAGTACAAGAATGCAAAGACTCTCTTTGATGAGATCTGTGAAGTTTTTGGTGGTAATGATTCCACCAAGAAGACTCAAAAGACCTTGCTGAAGCAGTCTTATGAAAACTTTGGTTCAACAAGTAATGAATCTCTTGATAGCATCTTTACAAGGCTACAAAAGATTGTTACTCAACTCACTGTTTTTGGAATTGAGGTGGAAAGGGAAGACCTCAATCTAAAGTTCTTAAGAAGCTTACCCTCTGAGTTTGGAACCAATGTTGCTGTGTGGGAAGATAAGCCAGAGTTGGAGACCATGAAACTTAATGACTTGTACAATAACTTCAAGGTTATTGAACAAAGATTGAAGAAAGCTGGCAAAATAAGCTCAAGTTCAAGAAGTGTAGCACTCATATCATCATCTCTTGATGATAGTTCAGATGAAGAAAGTCATAGTGATGATGACAGTGCTAACATTGTTGTTTCTACTGGTAGTGGAAGTGTTTCCACTGGTAGCTCAAAGAGACAGATTGCAGGGCTTAGTGATACTACTTTTTATGCCTTTATATCAAGTCAAGTGGGTGGTTCAATCCTCAATCATGAGGATCTGGATCAAATTGATGAAGATGATATGGAGGAGATGGACATCAAATGGCAAGTGGCATTACTAAGCTTAAGGACAAAGAAGTTTTGGAAGAAGACTGGAAGAAAGATCAACATCAGTGGCAATGAAACAGTAGGTTTTGACAAGAAGAAGGTGGAGTGCTACAATTGTCATAAGAAGGGGCACTTTGCCAGAGAGTGTAGGAAGCCAAGGAAGTCTGACAACATGTCAACTTGGTACAAGCAGGACAAGAAGAAGGAACCTACTACTGATGAGCCAAAGGGGCTATTGGCCATTGATGGAGTGAGCTTTGATTGGAGCTTTATGACTAAGGAAGAGGAAGATGATTCAGAGTCTGCAATGGTTGCTACAGAGCTTGCACTAATGGCTTTTTCTGACTCTGAGGTACAAATTGATAATGCTTGTTATAAATCTTGTAAGGCCTTAAAAGAGTATGAGAAACTTAAAGCACAATTTAATGAGCAACACATAGAGTTAACTCATACTAATTATAACTTATCAAATCATAAAAGAGGCCTAAGTGTTTTAGAAACTCAATTAGAGCATTATAGGGCAAATGAATCTAAGTTCAATGATGATATTGCAGTATTAAGAAGAGACTTAGATTATCAGGTTGCTGTTAATAAGATTCTTAGAGAAGAGCTAGAAAAGGTTAAAGTGGCTAGTGAGAATATAATGATAACTAAGCAAACACTGGATCATCAATCCAAGTGTATTGATAAAATTTGGGAAGCCCAAATTGTGAGCAAAGCCAAATCAGGACTTGGATACAAAACAGTTCCACCACCTCTAAGAGGTGTTCCATCACCTCCTGGCATTGACTTAGCTCACACAGGTTTAGAAGAATTCCAGGAACCACCTATGACCTATGGACCAAAGTTTGTTAAACCAGTTGAAATTGAAAAGGTTCAGGTTGAGGTTGATGTATTTGATAGTGCTAGTGACTCATCTCTAAAAGATGATAATTTGAATGTTTAGTCTAAGCCTAGTGTTCCTGAGAATGTTAAAGTGGAGATTAAAAGAAGTATTCCTGATGTAGTCAAAGAGAAGCCTAGGTCATAACCTAATTTCACTAGGCCCACTACTAGATATGCAGAGATGTACAGAAGTAAGTCACCAACTCCTAGGGGTAATATGAGGAGTTGGAATCATGTTAAATCTAGGCAATTTGGTAGTGATTTTGTGTTCAATAACAAACCCTGTCATATATGTGGTAGCTTTGACCATTTGGCTTATAACTGTACCTACCACTTGGGAAGAAGGGAAGTGTTTGGGAATACTTGGGTGAATGGACACAATGTTAATAACTTAACTCACCCAAATCCACTTAGCAAGATGATTCCCAGGTTTGTTTTGCTTCATTATGGCATTAAATCTATTTCCACTGCTAGACCAGCAATTTCCACTGCTAGACCAGCAGTTGCCACTGCCAGAAATAAAAACAGAGTTTACCCTAAGTCCCCTGTTACTACTTTTGTTAAATCTACTCAAACAGGGAAAAAGACCAATTTTGAAAAGAAAGTTAACAATAATCAGAAGTGGGTACCTAAAATTTCTAAGCCAGCAGTTACCACTACAAGGCCAAAGGTTACCACTGGTAGGTCTGTTAACAAGAAAAGGGTAAATATGGGAAATGCTATTAAGGCCTCAGCTCGTTGGGAATGGAAACCAAAAGGAACCATCACCTCAGACCATCCCAATGGTGTATCAATGACCTTTGATAGATTTAATTATATTGATACACGAGGCAGATCCAAGTCATTTGTGGCTTGGGTCCCCAAAAGGAACTAATTCCTTTATTTTGTGTGCAGGGACATTCAAAGACTACTAATGATCAAGGATACTCAGACAGTGGATGTTCCAGGCACATGACTGGCAATAAGTCCTATCTTTCAGACTTTCAACCTTATGATGGACAATTTGTCAGCTTTGGAGGAGGAATTGGTGGCAAAGTTTCTGGCAAAGGAACAATCAAGGCTGGAAACATTGATTTTGAAGATGTGCAGTATGTGAAAGAACTCAAGTACAACCTCTTTAGTGTATCACAGATGTGTGACAAGAAGCATAGAGTTCTATTCATAGAAGATGAATGCTATATCTTATCTAAGGATTATAAGCTTCCTGATGAAAGTGACATTTTGCTTAAAATCCCTAGAAAAGGAAATTTGTATAGCATTGACATGCAGAACATAGTGGCTAATAATGATGTTACTTGCTTGCTTGATAAAGCCACTTTGGATGAATCAATGCTTTGGCATAGAAGACTTGGTCATGTTAACTTCAAGACCATCAACAAGATTGTGAAAGATGGACTTGTCAGAGGTCTACCAGAGAAAAGATTTGAAAATGACCAAACTTTTGTTGCCTGTCTCAAAGGAAAGCAACACGGAGCTTCATGCAAGACCAAGGCATTCAATTCAATCAATCATCCACTCTTTATGCTGCATATGGACTTGTTTGGTCCTACCTCTGTGAGCAGCATCAATTTGAAGAAGTATTGTCTAGTTGTGACTGATGATTTCAGTAGATTCACATGGGTTTTCTTTTTGAGTACCAAGGATGAAACCACAGGCATTCTTAAAACATTCATCACTTAAGTTGAAAATCAATTTGAAAAGAAAATCAAGATCATCAGGTGTGACAATGGGACAGAGTTCAAGAATAAAGTTATGGATGATTTCTGCAGAGACAAAGGTATTAAAAGAGAATTTAGTGTTGCAAGAACTCCTCAACAAAATGGAGTTGCAGAAAGAAGAAACAGAACACTAATTGAGGCTGCTAGAACCATGTTAGCTGATTCTAAGCTTCCAGTGACTTTTTGGGCTGAAGCAGTTAACACTGCTTGTTACATTCAGAACAGAGTTTTAGTGGTCAAAACAAAGAACAAGACACCTTATGAGTTGTTCAGAGGAAGGCCTCCTACTTTGGAGTTTATGAGGCCATTTGGGTGTCATGTTACTATTATCAATACCATTGATCATCTGGGTAAATTTGAAAAAAGGTCAGATGAAGGCTTCTTTGTTGGATACTCTATGGTTAGCAAGGCTTTTAGAGTCTACAATTTAAGAACAAAGAAGATTGAAGAGAACTTGCATGTTCAGTTCCTTGAAAATAAAGCAAACATGGCAGGTTCAGGACCAGATTGGCTATTTGATCTTGAAACATTATCAAATACAATGAATTATATACCTCTCACTTCAAGCACTGGAGACAAAGATCTTGAAGATTCAGAAGAATTCATTGATGAAGATGAAGCTTGCAAAGATGATGAAGATCAAATTTTTATGCCACTTTGGGACTTTGTTGATAATTCTGAAAAGCCAAGTGATGCAGATGGTGTGAATAAAGATATTCCTACTAGCAGTGGTAACTCAATTCCCACTGCTACACCAGAAGTTTCCACTGTCAGCCCAAATGTGGAACATATTTCTCAGGAGTCACCAAGTGATGATGTAGAGATCTAAAACATGCCTACAACATATGATATTCCTAGCACATCACAGTCTTCAATTCACAAAGTGCATCCACTTGATAATGTTATTGGTGAACTTCAATCAGGTGTGAAGACTAGAAGACAGACAAAGAAAGATGATATTCATGGGTTCATAAGTGAAGTATATGAGTCCAAGAAACATAGCAAGAAGAATGAGTGTTTGTTTTTCTGCTTTCTCTCACAGGTGGAGCCTAAGAATGTGTATATGGCTCTAGGAGAATCTAGCTGGGTTGAAGCTATGCAAGAAGAGTTGTTGCAGTTTAAACTTCAAAAGGTTTGGGTTCTTTGTGACTTGCCTGATGGTATGAAGGTCATTGGTACTAAATGGGTTTTCAGAAACAAGAAAAATGAAAAAGGTATAGTAATCAGGAACAAAGCTAGATTGGTTGCTCAAGGATACACTCAAGAGGAGGGTATTGATTATGAAGAAGTGTTTGCTCCTGTTGCAAGGATTGAGGCTATTAGATTGTTCTTAGCCTATGCATCATTTATGGGCTTTACAGTCTATCAAATGGATGTTAAGAGTGCCTTTCTGTATGGAACTATTGATGAGGAGGTGTATGTCTCTCAACCTCCAGGCTTTGAAGATCCTCAACACCCAAATAAAGTTTACAAAGTGGTTAAGGCTCTTTATGGCTTACATCAGGCTCCAAGGAAGTGGTATGAAACCTTAGCTAATTATTTGTTGAATAATGGGTTTCATAGAGGCAAGATTGATCAAACTTTGTTCATCAAGAAAGACAAGGGTAATATCCTACTTGTGCAAGTATATGTTGATGATATTATCTTTGGGTCTACTAAACAAGAGATGTGCAAAGAGTTTGAGAAGCTGATGAAAGATGAATTTCAAATGAGTTCTATGGGAGAACTTACATTTTTTTTGGGGCTGCAAGTACAACAGAGTAAGGAAGGCATATTTATCAGTTAAGAAAAATATGTGGCTGAGATTATTAAGAAGTTCAAGTTTACTGATGCAAAATCTTCAAATACCCCTGCTGACAAGACCACTCACTTATTGTTGAAGAATGCTAGTGGTGCTAATGTTGATGTCCACACTTACAGATCTATGATTGGTTCTTTGATGTATCTTACTTCATCAAGGCCAGACATTATGTTTGCTGTATGTGCTTGTGCAAGATTTCAAGTGACTCCAAAGATATCACATATGACAGCAGTGGAAAAGATTTTTAGGTACTTGAAGACTTATCCTAATCTAGGATTATGGTATCCAAGAGACTCTCCAATGGAATTGATCACATACTCAGATAGTGACTATGCTGGTGCAAGTTTGGATAGAAGATCAACTACTGGAGGATGTCAATTTCTTGGATGTAGATTGGTGTCATGGCAGTGCAAGAAGCAAACTATGGTGGCTACTTCAACCACTGAAGCAGAATATGTTGCAGCTGCTAGTTGTTGTGCTCAGATCCTTTGGCTTCAGAATCAATTATTGGACTATGGGTACAATTTCATGAACACCATTATCTATATAGACAATAGTAGTACCATATGCATTATTAAAAATCCTGTGCAACACACTAAAACTAAACATATTGAAATTAGACATCACTTTATTAGAGATTGTTTTGAGAAAAAGCTCATTAATGTTGTCAAGATTCATACTGATGACAATTATGCTGATTTATTAACAAAAGGGCTTGATGTGGGTAGGTTTCAATACTTGGTAACAGGTATTGGAATGCTCAATCCATAAATCTTTGATGTCTAATCCTTTTCAGTGTTGCAGGATACTTTTTAGGTACTAATATTGTTTGTATTGTATGTATGGTTTTCTACTAACTTGTATGCAGAGTTATCAAGAGCACAGTGGTAATTAACATACAACAGTGGAAAGATTGGTGATAATAGCAAAAACAAAAGAGTACTTTTATTGATTATTAAGAAGAGTACACCACAACCATCAACAAAACATTGTCACCATTACAGAAAACCATCACATAAGACATGAACCTACAACCTAACACCTACTCCATAGGTTTCTTTCCCTTTCTCTCATACTGCTGCTTGCCGTTGGAAATTTTCTTTCTCTTGTCATCAAAAGAGAGTTGTTTTCTTGGACAAGCAAGTCCCAGAACTTGCTTGGGAGGTCTTGGTGCTTGATTAGGCTTGTCAACAGCTGGCCACTTCATGTTGTTTATTGCAGTTGTCAAAGCTGTGGTAAGGGCCTTCGGAAGCTCCTTGGAAAGATCAAAGGTTGGATCTGTCACACCCCCAATTTACCTGACTTGCAGCGGAATGGAATGCCTGGGGGTGTAACTGTCATAGCACCATAACAAGGAAATATTGAACGACCTAAAGTGTCGTTTGGAAAATACATATCGTTTGATTTATAAAAACATTCAGAGTATAATACATAGGTCCCAAAAGTCATGAAAGGTTTACAGAAATAAGTTTAGACATGTCAAACGATAATTATACATAAGTGCATGAAAGTGTCAAAGTGAGACGCGTCATCCTAGGTCCTCACTAAAATGACTCCATGCATGCCATGAAGTTTATGCTCTTAGTTACCTGAAAATACATTGCGAAAACAGTCAACACGAATGTTGGTGAATAATCATAGGTTTGTAAATTAAATCGTATGTACATAAGCCACAAGTATAAAGTAAACCGACATAAATGTCAAAAATGCTACATTGTCTCTTAAGCTCATGGCCCCGAAGCTAGACGTACTAAATCTTGCCCCAAGTGAGTGTTTACCAGACACTCGTAATTTAGAAATGAAATGCATTCGTAATTCCGTTGGAGCAACCCAAACACGAATGGAGGAGTCACCCTCAATAGATCTATTCACTCACTCTCGCTCGTACTGTAATTAACGGTCCATGAAATAAAGGGGACTTGTCGTGTCGTGGTAGTAAGGCAACTTAAGCAATGTAAGGAATTTGTAATACTTGGGCATGTACGAAAGTAATTGATGCAATGTATTCTCCCCCGTGGGATTTGAAATCAAATAAGTAATTGAAAACGGGGCCATGAAAACTCACCTCAACTGATGATACTGATATGAAATGAAGTGAACAACAATGATCGGTTAACTGCCGCAACCTATAATGAATGATGAATGATCTCATTTAGATCACCAAATGATGTTTATGAATGACCATGCTCATGTTTCTATACCACTCTACTCTTTGGAAAAACACTTGTATTGTCAAAAATATATAATCCAAGAATTTGGAAAATATTGCTATTAGAAAATATAAATAGCTAGTTATAATATATATATACTTATATATATATTACGTAAGTTCTCATGTTGACGTTGAAATACTCGGGTTGTAATCCTTGAAATGATGAAAACATACTCGTAATAACTAATACTACGTTAGTTATAAAGCTCGGTACTTGATATTATGTTTAGCTTGAAAATGTACTTCGTAGTTTTTGCGCCAAATTATATTAAAAGCTGTCAATTATAAAATGGTTTTAGCCGATATTCAAACGAGTATATCTTTGTCGTTACTTGTCCGTTTTACTTGTTCTTTATGTCCACGGTTACGTCTTAGTATGTAGTAATATATTTTGGAAAGCTCGGCTCCTCCGGGTTACGTCTAAAGTCTCTTTTTGTCCAATGAAAAACGTCCAACAGCAAACATTTTCTGAAAAATACTTTTCGTCTACAATCTTGCAAAAATCATAACTCCTTCGTTATAGACTCTTTTTAATCCGTTCTTTCGCCTACGGATTCGTTTTTGAAAGTATTTTCTAAAAATTTTTCCAAATTTCCCTTGGTGTTTACTGATTTTCCAGATTTTTACAAAACGGGACAGCATGTCTAAAATAGGTTCCAAATCAAGTTTCCAAGGTTAAAAACCAATTTCTACCATCACCAAACCTCTTGTAATCACCACATGGCTAATCTAATCTTACCATACACCTTCTTAGGGTGCCATGGACTCCTAACCAAGTTATTAGAGCAAGGGGATTCATAACTAAAAAGTTAGGGTTTGTATGTTTCTTTTTAGACAAAATAAAGTGTGGTATAGCTACTTGTACATGGTTTTTAGCATAATACTTATGAAATACATGTAGAAATAAGATGATCCATGAAAAAATAAAGATGAAAACTTACTTGACCAAATGAGATGATTATAGGATGATTATGCTTGATGTTCTTGTGTTTTTGTTGCTTGATTCTTGATTAGGCTTGTAAAATGAACAAGTTTTGTGTTTTACTTTATGAAAAATGATTACTTGATCTATGAGATTGATTTGGGTCGTGTGGATGAAGATGGAAATGGGAGAGATGAGATAAAATTTGTTCTTAGCTTAAAAGATGACTTATGATTTTGTAAATTTGGTAAAGTGATGTTATAATGTGTTTATTAGTATAAAATGGCTAGTTAATGCCAAGGGTTAAAATGGGGTGGTCTTGGGGCCGGTTTTCAAAGGGTAGGAGGGGGGGGGGTTAGGGTACTTGGGATTTAATTAGAAAACCATGTAAGAATTTGCACTAGTTTGTGTTTTTAGTTACGATCGGGTACCGGTTTTATTAGAAATAAATGTTCACGAAGTTTACCGGGATGAAATAAAGTTATAAAATGTTAAAAACATATTAAAAATATGTTGGGTACATTTACTGAGTGATCGGGTGGTTAATGTTTAGTTTTAACGAAAACCGTCGTTATATTCATACGCGTACGTTAAAAATAAAATAAATTTCCAAAATACTGGGTAACTGAATGTTATAACTTTTAAGATGTTAAAATGGATATAAAAATATGTCGGGACCATCGTGGGAATATTTAGATATATTCGTCGTGTATAAACCGGGTGTTAACGTTTATTATAATTACGTATACGTAAAAACGTTAAATGTACTGAATATAGAAATTTGAAAATCCTGAGAGTGGTATAACATGAAAATGTTGTTATGATGATATGCAGACTATCCCCAGTCCGTATGCAGTGTACTCAACACTAATGAAATGAATTCGCACCTAAACCAATCCGGTTACGCGAATTTGAATACCCGTAAACTAAATTTACGATGAAATGAGTAATGCAAGTGAATGGTGAAAACTTTTCCGGAAATGAATAGTGTTCGGTGAATAGTAAATTTCCAAAAAGTTTCTCAGAACATCAAACTGACCTCGAAAACGATAAATAGTAAAACGATGAATAGTGTTTTGATGAATAGTGATTTATGAATAGTAAAAAGTCGAAGTTTGGGAAAATGACCTGAAATGGTAAATGACGTGAAATGGTGAGTTGTGACATCCGCCCACCCAAATAGGAATTCAGTCCCTGAATTCAGCTAGTGTTGGTCTCGGTAATAGGTTTGGTGAAAAGGTGTGGATACTTGCGTTGCATTTGGTCCTCTCGTTCCTAAGTAAACTCGGGTCCTCTTCGAGAATTCCAGCGAACCTTAACGATCGGAATTCTACTATGCTTTAACTGTTTGACCTCTCGGTCCATGATTTCAACTGGTTCCTCCACAAAGTTAAGTTTGTCATATAACTGAATCTCTTCTAATGGTATAACGGATGACTCATCTGAAAGGCATTTCTTAAGGTTTGAGACAACTAATCCATACCGATAACAACGTCAAAACTTCTAAGTTCTACGGGCATAAGGTCTATATTGTATGGGTGATTTAGGAAATTGATGGTGCAACCACGGATAACGGTGTTGGTGTTAACTAAAGACCTATCGGCTAATTCAACAATATAGGGAATGTCTAAAGTAGTTGGTTCTATGTTAAGTAAAGGTGCAAATGTAATAGATATAAAACTTCTATCCGCTCCTGAATCAAATAAAATGGATGCATAACGATTATTAACGAGGAACGTACCCGTAACAACATTCGGGTCCTCACGGGCATCTTCTCCTCCCATAACATAAGCCCTTCCTCGAGCTACTCCTCCTTGATTTCCAGCTCCTTGATTCTTCCTCTTTGGGCACTCACCCCTAAAGTGTCCAATTTCTCCGCAACCATAACATGTTACTGGTGGTTTCTGATTGTCACCCAAGTTTGGAATCCTGCAATCTTTGGTGTGGTGACCAACCCTCTTACAGTTGCCACATGTATCTGGGCAACGTCCTGGGTTATGGTGTTTCTGACACCTATCACACTTGGGTAGAATTCCATCATACCCTCTCTCTTCAGTAGGTCCTGCAGCATAGGCCCTTGCCATTTCTTGCCTCTTATTTCCACCTTGGTTACCGTCAAACCTCCTTTTGTTGTTGTTATTGTTGTTTGGGTTGTTGTTTCGGTTATTGTTGTTGTTTGCAGCAGATTTTCCTTTCAACACTTGGACCATAAGTTTCTGAGTTATACGAATGGCCTCCTCCATTGTTTGTGGGTCGAAAGACATCACATCCCCTCGGATGCTTTCGGGTAATCCCCCAGTAAAGTTCTCCATCTTTTTCTCATCGTCCGGAACCATAGTTGGACACAGTGTAGCCAACTCCTGAAACTTCTTGATATAAGTTTCAATATCATCTCCTTGAGTTACCAACTGGTAGAACTCTGTTTCTAGCTTTTGCACCTCAGTACGAGGGCAAAACTTCTTGGTCATCAGCTTTTTGAATTCAGCCCATGTGAGTTTATAAGCATTCTCCATGCCAATGGGCTGAGCATACGAATTCCACCAAGACATGGCTTCATCCAGCAGCATTCCTGTAGCGAACTTTACCTTGTTAACCTCCTGACAACCACACATGAGAAAAACGTTCTCAGTCTTCTCAAACCAGCGGATTAAAGCAACCGCTCCCTCATTGCCCTTATACTTGATAGGATCACTAGTCTTGAAATCCTTCCAAGTACATTCACGCCTAGTAGTGGGTTGAACCACTTCAGTAGTAGGTGGAACCTCAGCAGTCCTAGCAGCAACTTCAGCTCTCTCAATCTCTAGAGCTTCTGCTATACTATCCCTGACCAACTTGCGGATAGCTGCTTGTGTCATAGCGGGTGTTTCCGATGTAGCCTTTGCCTTCTTTGGCGCCATACTTCTGATAAATAATAATCGACAACAACCATGAGAAAACTATAATAGAAATAGTCATCGTACAAAATATACGCCCACAACATGTATATATACAACCACAACAAGTATAAATACAACCATGACATGTACGAGTACAACCACAACCTGTAATAATACAACCACGACACGTATAGATACAACCTCAACAAGTATAAATACGTTAACCATAAAGAGCAACCATGAAACATCATAAATATAATCACAACACATGAATATAATTCATGAAAATTTCGGCCAACATAGACCGATATATATATATAGCACAACATTTCCAACATAGTAGAGTCGCACTTGATATATTTGTTTGTACAACAACAAAAGACTACAAGTTCTTGAACTACGTCCCACACCTCGGGACTAGGAAATAGTAAAAGCTAATATAATACTAGTCTATGTCTATGCTCCTCCAGGTGCTCTAGACGGTCCAGGAGCTCCAGATGCTCCAGGCTCTCCCCTCAAGCGGCGAATCTCACGATCCATCGCAACCACGATTTCCTCCAGATGCTGAACTCGTAACTGAGAAGAAACATCCCTGCCCTCCAAAATGACCAACCTCTCTCGAAGCAATGCTAACTGATCTACCTGCTCCCACTGAGTCTCCTGTGTCGCCTGAGCTCTATCTCTAATCTCAGGTAACTCATCCCTAAGCAGCTCAATCTGCTCCTGATGCCTCAACTGTCGCGCCTCAAGTCCATGGTATGTCACATCGATACCAACCCTGCCCTGCACCAAATCCTCAACCTGCTCCTCGACAGTCTCAAGTCGAGTAGTAATGATCTCATCAACTCTATACCCCAACCTATCGACTTGCTCCTGCTGAGCACCCATCTGATCCTCTAATGTGACGGGTGTAGGGCTCCTAGCCGCAACCGCTCTAGAACTCTCACCTACGTGGTATACTGGTGGTGGTTCTGCTGATTCTGACTCTGTAGTGGTAGGTGAATCTGGAGTGGTAAACCTAACACGCTTCCTAAGTGGCAAGAGTGAGGTGGATATAGGGGTAGCAGTGGGTATGGCTGGTGGTGGTGTAGGCACAGTGGGACTAGGTAGGGTCCTATAAGTAGATGTGGCATAACGAACCTTCTTACTAGCAACCTGGATAGTCTTTTCCCTACGAAACATAAGTCTCGGCTCAGACTGGATAGTGGTGGTAGGGGATGGTGTGTCTGTGGGTACATGGGTGAGGATGTCACATGGTACAATAGGATAGACATGAGGAGTAGGAGCCGTCTCCTCCTCCTCGAAAGGCTCTGTGTCATCATCTGATGCCAAAAGTGGCAACTCAGGTACAATAGGACTAGGTGGTGGTGAACGGACTGAAGAAGACATAGTGTCTTCAATAGGTGGTGGTGAACGGGCAGTAGAAGACGTAGAGTCTTCAGTATCGGAGTCTGTGATGGTGTACAGTATAACATTTGGGTTTGCAGACATGGTTCTGTGATAATCAAGGTGAAATAAAATAAATAACTCGTAATGAAATCACCAAAAGCAATGAACATGCACTTATGATGAAATGATGAGATGCTATGATAATGAGGTTATAGTCTAGGGTCAATGATACATCCTAGTTCTCTATAACCTTAGCTCTGGTACCAATCTGTCACACCCCCAATTTACCTGACTTGCAGCGGAATGGAATGCCTGGGGGTGTAACTGTCATAGCACCATAACAAGGAAATATTGAACGACCTAAAGTGTCGTTTGGAAAATACATATCGTTTGATTTATAAAAACATTCAGAGTATAATACATAGGTCCCAAAAGTCATGAAAGGTTTACAGAAATAAGTTTAGACATGTCAAACGATAATTATACATAAGTGCATGAAAGTGTCAAAGTGAGACGCGTCATCCTAGGTCCTCACTAAAATGACTCCATGCATGCCATGAAGTTTATGCTCTTAGTTACCTGAAAATACATTGCGAAAACAGTCAACACGAATGTTGGTGAATAATCATAGGTTTGTAAATTAAATCGTATGTACATAAGCCACAAGTATAAAGTAAACCGACATAAATGTCAAAAATGCTACATTGTCTCTTAAGCTCATGGCCCCGAAGCTAGACGTACTAAATCTTGCCCCAAGTGAGTGTTTACCAGACACTCGTAATTTAGAAATGAAATGCATTCGTAATTCCGTTGGAGCAACCCAAACACGAATGGAGGAGTCACCCTCAATAGATCTATTCACTCACTCTCGCTCGTACTGTAATTAACGGTCCATGAAATAAAGGGGACTTGTCGTGTCGTGGTAGTAAGGCAACTTAAGCAATGTAAGGAATTTGTAATACTTGGGCATGTACGAAAGTAATTGATGCAATGTATTCTCCCCCGTGGGATTTGAAATCAAATAAGTAATTGAAAACGGGGCCATGAAAACTCACCTCAACTGATGATACTGATATGAAATGAAGTGAACAACAATGATCGGTTAACTGCCGCAACCTATAATGAATGATGAATGATCTCATTTAGATCACCAAATGATGTTTATGAATGACCATGCTCATGTTTCTATACCACTCTACTCTTTGGAAAAACACTTGTATTGTCAAAAATATATAATCCAAGAATTTGGAAAATATTGCTATTAGAAAATATAAATAGCTAGTTATAATATATATATACTTATATATATATTACGTAAGTTCTCATGTTGACGTTGAAATACTCGGGTTGTAATCCTTGAAATGATGAAAACATACTCGTAATAACTAATACTACGTTAGTTATAAAGCTCGGTACTTGATATTATGTTTAGCTTGAAAATGTACTTCGTAGTTTTTGCGCCAAATTATATTAAAAGCTGTCAATTATAAAATGGTTTTAGCCGATATTCAAACGAGTATATCTTTGTCGTTACTTGTCCGTTTTACTTGTTCTTTATGTCCACGGTTACGTCTTAGTATGTAGTAATATATTTTGGAAAGCTCGGCTCCTCCGGGTTACGTCTAAAGTCTCTTTTTGTCCAATGAAAAACGTCCAACAGCAAACATTTTCTGAAAAATACTTTTCGTCTACAATCTTGCAAAAATCATAACTCCTTCGTTATAGACTCTTTTTAATCCGTTCTTTCGCCTACGGATTCGTTTTTGAAAGTATTTTCTAAAAATTTTGCCAAAGTTCCCTTGGTGTTTACTGATTTTCCAGATTTTTACAAAACGGGACAGCATGTCTAAAATAGGTTCCAAATCAAGTTTCCAAGGTTAAAAACCAATTTCTACCATCACCAAACCTCTTGTAATCACCACATGGCTAATCTAATCTTACCATACACCTTCTTAGGGTGCCATGGACTCCTAACCAAGTTATTAGAGCAAGGGGATTCATAACTAAAAAGTTAGGGTTTGTATGTTTCTTTTTAGACAAAATAAAGTGTGGTATAGCTACTTGTACATGGTTTTTAGCATAATACTTATGAAATACATGTAGAAATAAGATGATCCATGAAAAAATAAAGATGAAAACTTACTTGACCAAATGAGATGATTATAGGATGATTATGCTTGATGTTCTTGTGTTTTTGTTGCTTGATTCTTGATTAGGCTTGTAAAATGAACAAGTTTTGTGTTTTACTTTATGAAAAATGATTACTTGATCTATGAGATTGATTTGGGTCGTGTGGATGAAGATGGAAATGGGAGAGATGAGATAAAATTTGTTCTTAGCTTAAAAGATGACTTATGATTTTGTAAATTTGGTAAAGTGATGTTATAATGTGTTTATTAGTATAAAATGGCTAGTTAATGCCAAGGGTTAAAATGGGGTGGTCTTGGGGCCGGTTTTCAAAGGGTAGGAGGGGGGGGGGGGTTAGGGTACTTGGGATTTAATTAGAAAACCATGTAAGAATTTGCACTAGTTTGTGTTTTTAGTTACGATCGGGTACCGGTTTTATTAGAAATAAATGTTCACGAAGTTTACCGGGATGAAATAAAGTTATAAAATGTTAAAAACATATTAAAAATATGTTGGGTACATTTACTGAGTGATCGGGTGGTTAATGTTTAGTTTTAACGAAAACCGTCGTTATATTCATACGCGTACGTTAAAAATAAAATAAATTTCCAAAATACTGGGTAACTGAATGTTATAACTTTTAAGATGTTAAAATGGATATAAAAATATGTCGGGACCATCGTGGGAATATTTAGATATATTCGTCGTGTATAAACCGGGTGTTAACGTTTATTATAATTACGTATACGTAAAAACGTTAAATGTACTGAATATAGAAATTTGAAAATCCTGAGAGTGGTATAACATGAAAATGTTGTTATGATGATATGCAGACTATCCCCAGTCCGTATGCAGTGTACTCAACACTAATGAAATGAATTCGCACCTAAACCAATCCGGTTACGCGAATTTGAATACCCGTAAACTAAATTTACGATGAAATGAGTAATGCAAGTGAATGGTGAAAACTTTTCCGGAAATGAATAGTGTTCGGTGAATAGTAAATTTCCAAAAAGTTTCTCAGAACATCAAACTGACCTCGAAAACGATGAATAGTGTTTTGATGAATAGTGATTTATGAATAGTAAAAAGTCGAAGTTTGGGAAAATGACCTGAAATGGTAAATGACGTGAAATGGTGAGTTGTGACAGGATCATTGTCATCATCAGATGAAGAGCTTGAATAAAACTCTAGAGATGGAGCAGGATCAGCTGATATCTTCTTATTGGGCTTAATGCTTGAAGATGTAGCAGTGGCAGCACTTGGTGGAAAATATCTACTCCATCCAGCAGAAAGTTCTTCAGAGTCTGAGTAGTAACTGATTTCCTCATCTAAAGAGTCATCAGAAGAGATGTAGATTAATGGAAACCAACTCATGATGATGTTTAGGGTTTGTGTTATTGAAAAAGATTGTTGATGAAAGATAAAAGATGTTGAGCCCCCTCTTATATGCAAAGTCAAGGTCGAATTATAATTAATGAAGGATATTTACTCCTACTTGTTTTGGTAGGTTGGAGGAGTAAATTTGGTTATTATCGGGTTGACTTTTGGAAGATATTTTTGTGAATAGTAACTTGGTTAAAAAGTTACTTTGGGTTAATTTTTATGGGTTAAGTTAAGTTGCAGAATACAACCCATACTATTGGAGTCATTGGAGTAATAAGGTGTGTTTCATAGATACACAACAAATGGTTATTGATTCACCATGTCTAATCCACATAAGAATCAACTAGTCCAGAGCAAACGGCTACTGGTAAAGACTTATCAAATCCGTTTATGGTTGATAGTTTACCAAAAACTAGGTTATCAACTCACCATACATCCAAGTGATCAAGAGTTGGCTAGTCCATAAGCAAACGGCTCATGGTAAAGACATATCAAATCCGTTGATAGCTGGTAGTTTGCTAAAAACTATGATAAGAGCAGCAAATTTTCATGTTTTATTTACCACTGTTCTTTGATATATTGTGAAATTATTTACCACTGCTAGTTCATTAGTTACCACTGCAAGAGTAATTTTTCCACTGATGAACTAGCCGTTACAACTGTTGTGTCAGTAATCCAATTTTTACTAGCCGTTGTAAAAATAACCGTCATTCCTTATTAATAGGGTAAAATCTTTTGTGAATTATCTACTTACTTATTAAAAATTATTCTTTTTCCAAAGATAATTCACATTGCGCACCTCCTCAAACCCTATTAGTATAAATTGATCATCATACGGTTTGCTTTTTATCTTGATTACTAACACTTTTCTTATCTTTTTCACAAATATCATGGCGATTCTAAAATTTGTCGAGGAGCACAACCAAGTGGCCTACTTACAAAAATCAAACGAGAAGAGTGGCCCTGTTTTTTTATCAGATTGTGGATTTTCTAAACACAACTCATATAAGGTATGCCTTAACTATCAATCCCACAATCTATGTCTCTCATATCAAACAGTTCTGGAACACTGTGGAGTCCATAACTCTTGAACAGGGAGACACACAAGAATCTGTGGATGCTCTAAGAGCCACAGTTGATGGGGTAACTATTGATGTTACTGAGTCATCCTTGAGGAGAATTCTCCAAATGGATGATCTCAATGGTATCATCACATTACCTAATTCAGAAATTTTTACTAATATTGCTTTAATGGGGTATGATACATCTGAACAAAAAGTTACTTTCAGAAAAGGATGTTTTTGTCCCCATTGGAGATTTTTAATTCACACTCTTTTACATTGCTTAAGTCCTAAGAAAACTTCTTATGAACAATTTGCATCAACCATGGCTTATCCTTTGGTTTGTTTGGCAACAGATAGGACTTCCAATTTTTCAAAGTTTATTTTCAATAATATGAAAGGCAATGTAAAGAGTCAACATAAATTTTTGATGTATCCAAGGTTTGTGCAAGCAGTGTTAAATGAGTTTCAACTGCACCCTCACAATAGAATTTATGAACCTTCCAGTCTTAAGCCAAAAGTTTTTCAAAACATGTGTAAGGCTTCAGATCTTTGGAATGGGGAGGTTCATCCACTTTTGCCTCAAATGCTTGCTAAAATTTCTCAAGCACAGGGTGAGGATGCACCAATCCCAGCTGCATCTCAAAACACACCCACTATTGTTGTTCCACAAATTCAACATACCCCTGCTATAACTCACACTTATGAGAGAAGGTCTAAACAGCCAACTTCTCTCATCTCAACATTGCATGTTGCTGAGCCTTTTGGTTTAGGAACAAGCAGTGGTGGTTCAAGGCTTCATCCTAGTCCAACAAGGGAAGAGTCTGAATCAATGCCTCATGATTCACCTCTCCCAACAGGTTACACAGTTGGAAGTGATGAAGGTAGTGTGCAACAAAATGAATTGATGGAAATTTGTACCAAGTTAGTCAAGCAGGTTCAAGCTCTGGAGAAAGATCTGGCACAGACCAAAGAACAACATGCCACAGAGCTGAATAAATTGAAGGCTGAGATTCAAAGCTTGCAGAATGAAGTTGAGAATCTCAAAAAGCAAAGATCTCAAGTTGTATTATCTACATCATCTTCTCCTTCAGATGAGTTTTCTGCAAGTTCTACTAAAGTTTTGGGAGATTCTTCCAAACAGGGGAGGAAAATAGATGCAGAGCTTAAGGGGAGGAGTAAAAATTTTGAAAAAGACTTTGCTGAGCTCAATGATTCTGATAATGCTCAAGCAAAAGATGATGTTGCTGAGACTGAGGGGAGGAAATTAGATTTTGAAGATATGGATGCTGATGCTGGTTTTAATTTTGATGATTTAGTTGGAACTGCTCAACCAATTTCCACTGAAGCAGAACCAGTTCCCACTGATCAACCAATTACCACTGCAAGTGAAAAAGTTCCCAGTGCTACTCAAGAAATTACCACTGCAGAGGAAGAAGCTGCCAGAATAAGATCAGTCAAAGGAAAAGCAATTATGACTGGTTCAGAACAAGAGCTTACAAGAAAGATTTCTGAGAAAGAACAAGCTCAAATTAATTTTGATGCAAAATTGGCAGAACAACAACAAGCAGTAGAGATTGAAAGAAAAAGAAAGCGAGATGAAGATGAAGTTGTTAATTTTATGGAAGCAAAGAGGTTGGATAAACTTGAAGCTATTATGGCATAACCAATTTCAAGTATTTCACCAACTGTCATACATGAGAAACCTCCATTATTCACTTATGTGCCTACAGAAGAAGAAATTGAATATTTGATTAACAATGATCAAATAATCAGGAAGAAGGCCATTGAACTTATTGCAAATACAACCTTAAATGAAGAACAAAGGTCTGCTCAACCTAAAGATTTTATTCAAATGAAGAATCGGCAGGCTCTTGATGAAATCATTGGGGATGTTAGAAAAGGTCAAAAGAAGCCTAGAAAGCTTACAAAGGCACAGATTATAGCTGAGATGAAGACTTTTTGTTGCCATGTTGAAAACATGAAGATGGCTCAATTCAAAGGAATGTCACATGAACAGGTTGAAGGTATTTACTACAGAATCAAAAGACAAGATAGTAAATTCATTCCAATGGATCAAGAACCAATAGTTGTGAAGACAAAAAGGACTGGAGAGAGTCTTGAATCAAAAGATGCAAAGAAGTTGAAGACTCAAAAATCATCTCAAGCAACAGAGGGTCCTAGCATGTTGACAGAAGAGCAAGTTACAAACATGTTGTTTATAGAGACTGATGTACTTAACATTGAACCTCTACAAGCAAAATATCCAGTTGTTAATTGGGAGATCTTTTCTGATAGTTTTGGTGTTGCTTGGAAGATCATCAGAACTAGAAGTGTCACAAGCATTTGCAGAGATTTTGAAGATATTGTTAGATCTTGTGATAGAGAAGATTTGGATACTTTGTGGAGAATTGTTCAAGATCAGTTTAAGAAAGATGAACTTGTTGATGTCAAAGATAAGGAGTTATGGGTTCACTTCAGAAGATTATATGAACCTGACCCAAGTGATAGATATTGGAGATTTGAAGCTCATGATCAAAGAACCTTGTGGAAATTCTATGATTCAAGTTTTGTGCATCATGTTTCTACTCAAGATGGAGTTGATGTCTTTATGCTGGCTGAGAAAGAATATCCATTGAGAGCTGGAGTATTGGATGTGATGAGAACTGTGAAGCTTAGTTGTTGGGAAAGAACTGAAGTCATAGATGATTTGCTACAAAGGATTTATGTTCAAAGTGTGAAAGCTGATAAAGAGTTAAGAAGAAGAAGATAAGTGTTTGGAAGAATTCCCATATCCTCATGTTTACTGAATACTTGAAGAAACTTATTGATTTATGTATTAATCATAAGTTAGGGGAGGATTGTTGGGAATTATACTAACAGTTACCATGGCTAAGAGAAGAAGTTACAACTGCAGAAGATTGTACTTGCAGTGGAAACTCATTACCACTGCAAGAACATACATTACCACTGCTTATTAGATAACTGTTAGGAAACGCGTCTAGATAAATATAGAATAGATCTTGTGTATATCTTATTCTATTAGCTTTATACTTATCTTGTAGAAGAGGACTCCTTGTGCTATAAAAGGAGATCCTAGGTTAAAGGTTTGACATCAGTTGTCATATACGTTTCTAGAGCTTCAAGGTGTAACCCTAGTGATATCAAGATCACTCGTATTATTATCATTAATAATATTGGAGCTAATAGTTTGTTTACATACATTGTTCTTATTCATATACAACTGTCTTACTCACAATCAAACTTCTAAGTGTTACTAAGTAGATTCCGCATACTTAGTGATATAACTCAAAGTATCAATCTAACACAAGTTCAAGGTGTTTAGATCCATCATGTTGTGTAATGTTTAATTGCGCACACCAGTCTTTGAACGGGTTATCACAGAATTGTTTTCCGTTGTCCGAGATAATCTCTCCTGGTAGTCCAAAGCGATAGACAATATTGTCCCACACGAAGCGTTTGAATTGGTTGCCTGTGACGCTTGCCAATGCTTTTGCCTCAATCCATTTAGTAAAATAATCTATAGCTACAATGAGGAATTTAAGCCCTCCTGCTGCAACTGGAAAAGGGGCTGCAATGTCAATGCCCCATTTATTGTATGGCCATGGTGAGGTGATGGGGGTTAGCTCTTGTTGTGGTCGGCGCGGAATTGGCAATCGCTGCATTTCTTTATCATGTTTCGCGCGTCGCGGTGCATGGTAGGCCAATAGTATCCTGACCGCAGGGCGCGCGCCACTACGGACCGTGGTCCTCTGTGCATACTACATGAGCCAGCGTGAATCTCTCGGAGTACATAATCTGCCTGAAAAGGTCCAACGCACCAGAGCCATGGTTGTAGGAATGAACGTCGATACAGGACGCCATATCGGAGTTCAAATCTCTACCTGTGCACCGTACCCTACGAGCATCTTTCTGGTCTTGTGGTAAGATTCCTTTGCTTATAAATTCAATGATAGGTGTCATCTACGTAGGATTCTGTTCCTCTATCACCATGGATATTTCCATCTCCGAGATTGATTTGTTTTTTAGAGTCTCCACCATTACATGTTTTGAGATGTGCGCAAAGCATGTAGATGCGATCTTGCTAAGCGCATCAGCTTTCCTGTTTTCTCCTCTAGGGACTTGTTTGATGGTGAACCTGTCAAAATTCTGAATTAGTGACTTGGTTTTTTGAGGTATTGGACCATGTGTTCATCCTTGGCCTCATATTCACCTAACACGTGGTTGGCTACTAGCCTGGAATCTACATTTGCCTCTAGGTTGCGTACGCCCATTTGAGTGGCAATGCGTAGTCCAGCGAGTAGGGCTTCATATTCTGCCTCATTGTTTGTGGCTGTGAATTCAAAACGCAGTGCGTAAGTGAATTCCACTCCTTCTGGGTTAGTGAGGATAAGGCATGCGCTTGATCCATCCACGTACGAGGATCCATCTGTGAATATAATCCATGGTTCTTGTAGTGTTGTTTCACTTTTTATAGGTGGAGTGTCAGTATCTGGCTTTTCGCTGATGAAATTTGCCAATATATGTCCTTTAACTGCGGTGCGCGGTCTATAAGAGATGTTATACTCACTCAATAACACACTCCAATTTTGTAGCCGTCCTGATGCGTCAGGTTTAGAGATAACTTGCTTGATTGGTTGGTCCGTGATCACAGCTATTGGGTGCGCTTGGAAGTATCGGTGCAATCTCTTAGCTACGAAGACTAGAGCTAGGATCAGTTTTTCCATGGCAGTATAGTTGGTCTCTGTCTTTTTGAGTGCTTTGCTTACAAAATATATTGGTGCTTGAACGAAGTTCCTATCTGTCAGTAGTACCGCGCTGACTGCTCCATGAGTTGCAGATAAGTACATGATCAATTCTTCCCTTGGTCGGGGTGCAACGAGTTTGGGAAGTGCCACAAGATGTTGCTTAAGTTGTTGGAAAGCTTCCTCTGCCTCTTCAGTCCAACGAAAGTCTCCCTTTTTTGTGCACTTCGTGAGTGTTTTAAAGAGAGGGAGTGATTTGTCTGCTGACTTGGACAAAAAACGGTTTAGCCCTGCTAGCTTTCCGTTTAATGATTGTACTTCTTTCAATGTGCACGGTGAGGGGAGATCGATGACAGCTTTTGTCTTTTCTGGGCAAGGCTTGATGCCGTCAGGTTCTATTAAATATCCAAGGAACATGCCTTCTGTTGCACCAAAGGTGCATTTCTTAGGGTTTAACTTCATGTTTATCCTTCCCAGTGTTTTGAATGTCTCCTTGATGTCGCACACCAATTCCTCCTCAGTATGACTCTTTATAACAAGGTCATCGACATAAACTTCCAGGTTGCGACCTACTTGCTTTTCAAAGGCCATGTCCACCAATCGCTGGTATGTTGCGCCCGCGTTCTTTAGGCCAAAGGGCATTTTTGTGTAGCAATATACCCCTTGACTTGTGTGGAAGGCTGTTTTTTCTTCATCCTCCTCTGCCATCTGAATTTGATGGTACCCTTTGTATGCGTCTAGGAAACATTTAAAGGTTTATCCGCACAGGGATTCTATCTTCCAGTCTATTTCTGGTAGCGGGTAGCAGTCTTGTGGACATGCTTTATTAAGATCAGTGAAGTCTACGAGCATTCTCCAACTGCCATCACTCTTTTTTTTACCATTATTGGGTTGGAAAGCCAGTCATGGTAGTAGACTTACCGCATGATGCCTGCGTCTACCAGTTTGTGTACTTCTTCCAAGATGGCTTTTGCGTGATCTGGAGCTTGGCCGCTCTTTTTCTGTCGTATTGGAGGAAATCCTTGTCAGATTTGTAGCTTGTGCTCCGTGATAGATCGTGTTACTCCATTCATGTGCTTTGGTTCCCATGCAAAGATATCCAGGTTCTTTTGCAAGAGTGCGCACATAGCTGCTTTACCTTTGTCAGATAGAGACCCTCCAATTGATATTTGTTGATTTAGGTAATCAGGGTGAATGGCAACCTTTAGGTTTGGTATTTTAGCAGCGCGCTGTTCCAGAACACTCTCCACTTCACTGGTTACCGTGTTGCATTCTTTCGGCGGCACCGTGGTATTGTAGAGGGTGACAATGCCTCCTTCTACTGGAAATTTGAGCATCCCGTGTGCTGTGGATGGTACAGCGCGCATGGATGATATTCCAGGTCTCCCAATGATGCTGTTGTACGGTGAAGGAGACTTGATTATCATGAAGTTTATCCATGTTGATGTAGAGTGTTGTTCATCGCCCACAACTACAAGTAAGCGTAATTGCCCCATTGATGAGTGCTCAAACACTCATCATTTTTGGTCAAATCTGAACTGCAAAACATACAAAAACACTCAGAAATGCATCAAAATACTAAAAATATTTCAAAATTGTGTTTTATGCATTTTAGATGCAAAATGAGTAAAAACAGATGAAAAACGTACAAAGTTTGCAATGTTGGCAGTTTCAGTCGCCCAAGTTTCAAAACTTGTCAAAAATAGTCCCTATGCGTTTATTTTGAAAGAAAAAGTCAACCCAAGGTTTTGAAAGTCAAATATCACAAAATATTATACTTGGGTCATAAGTTTTCCAAAATTACACATTTGGTCCCTGAGATTTCAAAAATGGCAAATTAAGTCCTTGGGAATTTTGAAAAATGGAAAATGGCAAAAATGGTTCTTGGCATTTTTGGTCCTTGGTAGCAATTTGGAAAATTTACAAATTCAGTCCTCAAAGTTTGGTGGAATTGCAAAATTGGTCCTTATGTATTTCAAAAACCAAATGGACCCTTTGTTATATATTTTTAGTCCAAAACTAAAATCCAAACCAAACACAAAACCATCCCTAGCCCATCACCCAAGCCCAAAACCAAAATAAAAATAAAAAGCCCACCCAGGGTCAAACGGTCAAACTGACCAGTCAACCCTCACCACCATCTCCCCCGTTTTTCCTGCAACATGCCTCCTCCATCCCCCCTCCTCTCCACAAAACCCTCACATTCTCCACTCGTATTTCCCTCCTCCATTAAATATCACACCAACCCACCATTAATGCTCCAACTACCATACCAACCCCCACTCAAAACCTGCCAATCCCATTTCCCGCCAAATTGGAATTTAAAGGTTGGGATCAAAATTAATCAATCCAACGGTTCAAGATTGGTGGGATATGTTCAATGGACCCCAGAGACCTGGAATCCTATATAAGAAGAAAAGGAAGAAGCAGAAACAGTTAGTAGTTAGTTTTTATTTTTCTTAGTGTAACTTAGGTCGAATGTAATTTAAATTAGTTAATCATTTTCTAATTTGGACTTGTAATCTCTGTTTTAGTATTAACATTATCCTTTTAATCAAAGCAATTCAGCTCTTGTTGTATATTGTTCACAGTTACATTTTATTATATAGACTAAAAACTCCATTGTGCTCAAACAAGCTCTCATAAGCCTCACCCTCTCTTCACTGAGTTCATTCAAGCTAAATATAGCTTTTTGTGAACTCAGTTGTGTTTAAACTTTGTTTTATTACAACAAATCAAAAAGTCAATGAAAGTCAACTGAAGGGTATGAAAGTAGCAAGGTGATTCAGAAGGGTGTTTGAAATTGCTTCCTGTCTCATTTAGCTTGGTGACTGATGAGGCGAAAAATGAACCACTTTTAGGGGGTCATTTAAGCCCGGAATTGAATTTATTTGATCAAATATTGCCCTAAATCGTTCCTTTTGTGATTTTAGGTACTTTGGGAGTGAAATCTGGAAAAGGAAGCAATTCGGACGTTTTTGGAGCATAAAAGTGAAGAAAACGCCAAAGAATTAATTTTCCATGCTGAGAATAGTACCTGACGGCGTCAAGAGCATTTTGGTGACGGCATCAAGAGTAAAAGTAGTGACGGCCCAGAGAGAACGTGAAGGCGTCACCCAAGGCCGTCACGTGTTAACTTGTCAAAACTTGCGCGCGAAGTAGCTGATATTGTTTTGGTCATAACTTTTGCATACGAACTCGGATTTAGGTGATTCAAAAGCCCACGCGAAGAGGACGAAGAGATCTACAATTTGGTGAAAAAAAAGGCCGTGACGGCATCAAGAGTAACGGGCTGACGCCGTCAAGAAGGGCCGACAGAAAACATGCCTATAAATATAACATCATAACTTCACTTTTTGTAAGCCCTAAACCCTAAAGTCGATTCCTGGGTTTAGGTGGGTGTTTTTCCAGCAACTTAGAGGGTTTCAATCACTCCATAAACATCATGTATTGGTTTGATGATTCTATCTTAATTATGTTTTCCATTATCATTGTTGTTTGCTCTTCTTTGATGATGATTTGCTAATTCACCTTGTGTCTACTTATGATTATGTGAAACTTGTATATAATTGATTAGATCTCATTGATTTCTTGTTGATGTTGTGTCTATCTCCATAAATGAGGGGCTTGTTGATGTGTGTGTCTATCTCCATCAATTAAGGCATGACAACTTCAATAGATCTAGTTGGTTTAGTTTATAATTCTTGTTTCCTATTGATTCTTGTTTTGATTGAATGAATTCGATGTTAGGCTTAAGAAAACTGGCAGATCTCCATTGTGTAACATGCTTGAACGTCTTAAGAAACATGAACCGATGTGTACTAGGTTTTTATGGTTGTATTTAATGCATGAGCGAATTCTAGTGATCCCATGTTAGGAGCTTCTTAGCCGGCTCGACATAGGAGTGAAGTAGGAGCTTATAGGATTGGGGAGTTAAGTGCGCCACCCCATGAATGGTATTAAGGAATACAACCCGTCAATTAAAACAAGGTTTTACAATTCAATAGGTAGAATTGGATAGCTAGCAAGGAGTAACATATCATGGGTAGACATGCTTCACTTATCTTGTAGAACCTTAGTTTAGTTTTCTTGCACATTAGTTTAATTAGTAGCTTTTGGGTTAGTTGATTAGCAACTAATTCCTCCCCTTCTTCCAAAACCTGAGATTTTCACTTGCTTTTCATAAAATATAAAAACATAAAAAGAATCATCCTTCACCTTTAGACCTAGTTAGATTAATTTCAATCCTAACGACACTATTCCTAGCTGAACGATCAATCCCCCGGTACTTGTCACTATACTATACTACAACGATCAGGTACACTGCCTGGTGGGGGCTGTAAGCTTCTCAAGATCCCTTGAGAGGTAAAGCCTGGTGCAATTCCCACGCATCAAGTTTTTGGCGCCGCAGCCCGGGGAATAGTTATTGTTTAGGTTGAATTTGATTTTTATTAGGTCTACTCATTAGATTCCTATCAAGTGAGATTTTTTCTTTTTATTTTGTAGCTTTCTCGTAATCTATCTTTTCTTTGTGATTTTGTTTGTAACTTGCTTCAATTAGACTTTACACTTAGACTTCTAAGATTGCAAGATAGGGTTGAGCGGCTAACACACCAAAGAGTTCAAAATACCTCATTTAGAGACACCTATGAATCATATGAGCCTTCACCTAGGATAGATTCTTATGAACAACCTCCATGTTTAAGATCTAGTTTTAGTGAGGCCAATAGGAAATGCGACCTAGTTTGCCAAGGAATTATGGAGAGAGCCATTGCAACAAATCATAAGTTGGATGAAGCACTAGGTTTGCTATTATCACTACCTAAGAAAAAAATTGAGGAGGATTTAGCCGAGCATGATCACATTGATCAAAAAGACCTAGGTTTTATGATCGATGATGATGAATCTCAAGAAACAGATGATGAATCTCTTGGGCAATTTGTATATAGCAGTCAGAATATTGAAGATGATCCTTATGATTCGGACATAGAAGTTGAGATGCCTAGAGAAGCACGTGAGATACTTGGGAGAATGCTAAGGCTAGATTATAATAAAACACATGTTGAGGATATAGGTGATATTAACACATGGAATGATGAGGTAAATAACATAAGCCCACAAAATACTCAACCATCATTTGAGGCACACACACCGCCCGTGACTTACCCGGAGGAAGTAAAAGAAACTTTAGGAATTCCAATGGAGGTAGAACCCTTGGACCAGGCACCACTTGAGGATATAGGTTTGAATACTTGTAGTGATAACCTTACTCCTAGTTCTAGGGAATTTCCTAGTGTTGATGAACCGGAACCTCAATCTTTACACACCTTTCCATCCTTAGATATATTTCTAGGAGACAAAAGAGGAACCGACCCACCCATCAACCAATATTATCCGGGTAGTTTTAGGATGAAGGAAGCCATTCACTCACCCCCTTCACCTCACGTGGCATATTTACACCCTAAGGGTGTGTATCGCTACTTTCACCCACACTTAATCCTAAGTGTAGGGAGAACCTCCCCTATTTCCGTTAAATAAGGGTAGAGTCAGGCTCGTGACTCGAACAAAAACAAGCGCTTCTTGGGAGGCAACCCATGTTTTGTGTGTTTTTGTTTGTTTGTTTGTTTGATTTTATTTGTTTCCGTATGCATGTTTTATTTTTATTGTTTGTGGCTCATGTTTCAAAGTAGATTGTGAAAATGCTTTATTTTGTTTTTAACTTCGTATTAATTGCATATAAAGGTATTTTGCAAAAGATAAGTGTAAGGGAGATCCAAATTTGTTTATAAGAACGAAACTGAGCATGAACCACAACAATATTAAATGGACATGTGTATTAGTATTTGTTAGAGTCAAATGCTTGTATTGAGTCATAATGAAGTTTTGCAGGATTTTCCAGGAAGTAGAACCAAGTTTTTCCAGAAATTTTCCGGAAACTTAACATAAGAATTTCTGCAGGTCACTTCTGACGGCGTCACGAGATAACTCTTGACGGCGTCACGTGTAAAAACCTGGAAATTTTACCGGTTTTGTTTTTCTAACGGAGTCTTAAACTTTTTGTGAATTATTAAGTTTTATAATCTCCAGGAAATCTGCAAACATTCATTCCACAAGCATTATATCTTTAATTGTTTTGTTTCTATTCCTAAGTCTGGAATTACATCTAGTTGTGAGTTTTCTTTGTTCGGAATGATGCTTTGGGTTTTTGTGTTTGTTTTCTCAGGTTTTACAGGTTATGTATGACAAGAAGATGATTTATTTTTCTAGAAGGGAAGCTTTGATTGTTCATTTTCTTGGAGGAAGATTTAACCTGACCACCTTATTATCCATACCGAGCGAATCAGGGGAGTATTTGATTTCATTCTTTTTACTTATTTCACTTTTACATTCTTTACTTGAACATTGGGGACAATGTTCATCTTAAGTGTAAGGGGAGGGTAAAAAGATGATACCTTACATGTACACTTTCGCTTGAGTTTGTTTTGTCTAATGGTAGATGTGTTATAAAACTATGAGAAATACTCGTTAGTGCAATTTTAGCGCCAAATTTAAATTTTTTTACAACATTTAGGAGTGAAACTTTAGCCATAGCAAGCGTCTCATGGATAGGAGATTGTATGACTAGCACATAACCGTACTTTCAGAAAAATTTTCCACCCAAATATGTGAGGTTCGCCTTTAGATTTGATAGGAAAAGCATTTACTATTAGTGCTTATCAGTGTACCGGTAGCATTTAGATTCTAGAACATGCGTTAGTGATGCATCCCGAGACCGCTAGTGAGACTACATTCGTGTGGTAGGATTTACTACATGATAAGAGGCATTAGGATCACCCTTGTGTTAAACCCGTATCATAATTACTTGACCATTTAAGTCATATTACTTGACTAGTTAAGTCAACTACTTTTTCCCACACCATAGCGTTGTACTCATTTTTAGTACACGAAACCCCTAGTACACCCCTCCGAGCCTATCTTTTCGTTTCTAACTTTAAGCATTTTACTTAAAGGAAAAATTTGTTACACCCCACATAAATGTACACCCAAATCGCCTTAGCCTTCCGTGTATGCACTCATCTTTAGTACATTATTGTTATTTGTTAAACCCAAAGTTAATTATCTAATTGATTACATGGTTGCTAAGTCGAGTCATATCCTTGTACATATTGTTTTGGGCCGATTGGGACTCATGGGTAAAGTACTTATTTATGGAGTAATGGGGAAGAACATCATTTATTACCCCCATATGTGCATTAATCTTAAAAGTACTCCAAGTGTTTTGATTTTCTTAATTCGAGTCATTAGATTAGTTTATTGTAAAGTATCTAAAAATTCAAGTGTAAGGGAAATGTTCATTCCCTATGATGTATTATTTTGGATGGTAGGGTAAGAGTGTATGCAAAAAAAAAAAAAAAAAAAAAAAAAAAAAAATCGAAAAAAAGAAGAAAAGAAAAGAAAAAAAAATAGAAAAAGAAAAGAGAAAAAACATACGGACTACCATCCCGTTTCATTCTATGTTTATTTTATGTTTTTGTTATTTTTCATTTATTAGCTTAAGTCGAGTCTAGTCTTGGCTTAGCAACGCCATATTGTACATGTAATTAACCAAGATTGTTAACTCGCCACCAGTAAAAACTTCCTTTATCCAACAAAACCGTGTATTTCATATCCCTACACCTAATGTTACAACCCTTTAAAAGACCTCTTTGATAGTTTATCCTAGGTGCTTACGCCATGTGGTGGAGGTTTGATCCTTTCCCAAGCCTATGGTAATCTATTTTGCTATGACAGGTAGTGAGAGATATCTTCCATTTCCATATTGTAATTTATACTTTATTACACCCGAGAGATGTGAGTATCTAAACACTATTTGTGAGGTGCTAGTGTATGACCTCCGTGCTTGTCTTTGGTCTTTAGTGGAATGATTATTTGTTGTAATTACTTTTATATTAGTGTTAAATGACCCTTAACTTGTATTTTGACTAGAATAAAAGCGCATTTGCTTGAGGACAAGCAAATCTCAAGTGTAAGGGTATATAATGAGGCGAAAAATGAACCACTTTTAGGGGGTCATTTAAGCCCGGAATTGAATTTATTTGAACAAATATTGCCCTAAATCGTTCCTTTTGTGATTTTAGGTACTTTGGGAGTGAAATCTGGAAAAGGAAGCAATTCAGACGTTTTTGGAGCATAAAAGTTAAGAAAACGCCAAAGAATTAATTTTCCATGCTGAGAACAGTACCTGACGGCGTCAAGAGCATTTTGGTGACGGTGTCAAGAGTAAAAGTGGTGACGGCTCAGAGAGAACGTGAAGGCGTCACCCAAGGCCGTCACGTGTTAACTTGTCAAAACTTGCCCGCGAAGTAGCTGATATTGTATTGGTCATAACTTTTGCATACGAACTAGGATTTAGGTGATTCAAAAGCCCACGCGAAGAGGACGAAGAGATCTACAATTTGGTGAAAAAACGGTCGTGACGGCGTCAAGAGTAACGGGCTGACGCCGTCAAGAAGGGCCGACAGAAAACATGCCTATAAATATAACATCATAACTTCACTTTTTGTAAGCCCTAAACCCTAAAGTCGATTCCTGGGTTTAGGTGGGTGTTTTTCCAGCAACTTAGAGGGTTTCAATCACTCCATAAACATCATGTATTGGTTTGATGATTCTATCTTAATTATGTTTTCCATTATCATTGTTGTTTGCTCTTCTTTGATGATGATTTGCTAATTCACCTTGTGTCTACTTATGATTATGTGAAACTTGTATATAGATGATTAGATCTCATTGATTTCTTGTTGATGTTGTGTCTATCTCCATAAATGAGGGGCTTGTTGATGTGTGTGTCTATCTCCATCAATTAAGGTGTGACAACTTCAATAGATCTAGTTGGTTTAGTTTATAATTCTTGTTTCCTATTGATTCTTGTTTTGATTGAATGAATTCGATGTTAGGCTTAAGAAAACTGGCAGATCTCCATTGTGTAGCATGCTTGAACGTCTTAAGAAACATGAACCGATGTGTACTAGGTTTTTATGGTTGTATTTAATGCATGAGCGAATTCTAGTGATCCCATGTTAGGAGCTTCTTAGCCGGCTCGACATAGGAGTGAAGTAGGAGCTGATAGGATTGGGGAGTTAAGTGCGCCACCCCATGAATGGTATTAAGGAATACAACCCGTCAATTAAAACAAGGTTTTACAATTCAATAGGTAGAATTGGATAGCTAGCAAGGAGTAACATATCATGGGTAGACATGCTTCACTTATCTTGTAGAACCTTAGTTTAGTTTTCTTGCACATTAGTTTAATTAGTAGCTTTTGGGTTAGTTGATTAGCAACTAATTCCGCCCCTTCTTCCAAAACCCGAGATTTTCACTTGCTTTTCATAAAATATAAAAACATAAAAAGAATCATCCTTCACCTTTAGACCTAGTTAGATTAATTTCAATCCTAACGACACTATTCCTAGCTGAACGATCAATCCCCCGGTACTTGTCACTATACTATACTACAATGATCAGGTACACTGCCTGGTGGGGGTTGTAAGCTTCTCAAGATCCCTTGAGAGGTAAAGCCTGGTGCAATTCCCACGCATCAGTGACAAGCTCTTAGGAGCTTTATGATACTGATTTGAGGTTTGCATCTTCAATTCTCACCATAAATCACTGTTGTGGATCATACACTAATTTCAAGTACTTGTTTATGCCTAAGTTTGTTGTTGTGCTCATTTTCTGTCCCAAATAGCTTGTAACTATTCCACTTGGCTTATTTCCTTAGTTTGCATCAATAGGTTAGCTCTTAGTTACAATTATCACCTCAAACTCATAACAATCCAAGTTAAAGGGGTGTTTGGTTTAGACTGCTCACTTAAGTTCTAGTTGCTTTTGTTGTTTAATATTGTTGCAGGATGTTATTTTAGGTCTAAGTGAGTGAAAGTAAACATAAAATTCAAAGTTTGTTTGGAACAAAGTCAAAATCAAGGTTTGAGCTTTTGATTTCATCCACTGTTAAGGATTGTGGATTCATAATCAATCATACACTTCATAATTTGTTTATTTAGCTTATTATAGTCTCCTTACAGCTTATTTCAACCTTATAAATCACTAGGAGTCATTTAAATCTCATTAAAGTCAAAGTTCAAGTTTCTTATAAAAAGTCAATTTTACATTTTTCAGGAAATTCCAAAACTTGTAGGATTTGTTTTGATTTTTGTGTTTAACTTTAGACCTTGAAATTTTTAGGAGTTAAAGACCCCCACCTAAACTTTAGGAATCCACATTGTACTTATTTTCTAGATTTTTCTTGTGCTTATTTCAGCTTATCAAAGTAGGCTGCAGGGGAAGCACCTCCCCTGCACCACAGACCATGATCAGAGATCCTTTTTCATTTGCTTGCCCTAGCTTCCATAGTGGACCCCACCTTATGATTATTGGCTTATTCTAAAGCCAATCAGCCCTTCTTCAAATCTCAGGGCTTATTTTGGGGTCCTAGGCTTATTTCCTAGGGCTGCTGGCCCCATTCCTTTTGTCCATTTCCCACACATGCTGATGCACTCAGCTTTTGAGCTTGTTTTCTAAGCCCTCCCCTGACCTCACCTGTGGGTCCCAAGGATTAAATCTCAGCTTTTTAGAGAACCAATAAGCTGAGCTTATTGGTTTCACTCTTGATTTGGGCTTTCAGTCTCACTTGTGGACCCCACAGGCTTGCAAAAGTCAGCCTTTTGGCCTGTGTGGTCTGTGGAATTGGCTTTAGTGCTTTTTGGCTTATAATTGCTTATCTAGTGTATCTATCTGTTCCACTTTGCTTAGTTTAAGTTCCTGTTGGTCTGTTTATTGCTTATTTGTACCAAGGATATCAATTGGTAGCTTATTCAAGTTGCTATAAGTCCTAATAAGCCAAAAACAACCATCTGATAAGCACTTTGGTTCCCAAAGTGCTTATTTTCCCTTTCCAATCAAAGTGTCTTCATTAAAGTTAGTTATTTTGAGTATTTAAATATATTTGTAAAAGAAAATTTCAAAAAAGACAAAATTTCCAAAAGTGATAGCTTCTATTTAAGCTTTTTAGCTTATTTTCAGCTTATTTAAAAAGCTATTCTCATTTTTATAATTTTCCTAGGTTCCTGTAGATATAAAATAATTTCAGTAATTTTTTCATATTTTTCTCTTTTCATTTAGTATTTTTAATAATTAATATTAGTTTTTATTAATTAATAATTAGTTAATAATTAGTAATAATTATTTAAAAAGGTTTAAAATATATTTTCTGTATTAAAATTAGTTTTATATTACTTAAGATTTTTCTAAGTTTTAATTTTATTTTTCTAAGCTTATTTTACATTTTCCTATTATTTAGTGTAATTTTAATTAGTTTAAATTAGTTTTTAATTAATAGTAATTATTAAAAAAGTAGGAAAAATATATTTTCAGTTTGAAAATTAGTTTTATAATATTTTAGATTTTTCTAAATTTATTTTTCATATTTTTAGTGTAATTTCATAATTAGTTATAATTTAGGTTAATTTAAATAATTAAAAGTAAATAGGAAATCAGTATTTAATTAATAATAATTATATAAATAGTGTAAAAATTAATTTTAATTTTCTAAAAATTTTCTTTTATTATTAGGATTGTAAAAATGTAATTTTCATATCCGTAAGTATTTTATTTCGTTAAAACTCGCGTTTTATTTCGTACGTCTACGTATTTAAATCAGACGTACGCGTTTTTAGGTTTAAAACGTTTCTGGGTTTTCCAATTTTTCAGTCTTATTCATATATCTTATTTAAGCTATTTCATTGTACAAATCAGTAGTGTAATCAATCTCAAACCCTTTCTTGTCCAAATTCACCCGATCACAGATCCGTTTGATAACCATCACACCTCGTCGGGACATAACGACCCGGGGAAACCCTATATTCCACGGAGCATTGAGCCTAAGGAGTTTGACTATATTGACCACATTTGTGGTTGACTTTAGTTGACTGCTTTTGCCTCAATAAAAATTTGATAGGCCATATCTTTTCTCCTGTGAAGCCAGTCAGCGACGTCGTGGCCGGTATTAACTGACTTTGAATCTCAGGTCACAGCTTTTTGAAGCAGTGTTCATACAGAATGTCTGTGGATGCTCCTCCATCAATATACATGCGGCGAATATCGTGTCCCCCAGTATGTATCTCAATGGTTAGTGGCTCTACTACTGCCTTGTCCGCAGCTAGAGTGGGGAAGGATATCTCATTCCCTAAGGAGAATTTTTGACTGACCTTTTGCTTCGTTTTGTGCTGCCATGACTGTATCATGTAAATAATGTAAGCCTTATCTTTGAATGGCTCTTTTTTACCTCCATTCTTTTGTTTATCCTTCCCTTCTTTAATATTCTTAACGAGATGATCCATTCTACCCTCCTTTACTAATTTGTCAATTAGTTGTCATAGCTGGACACACTCGTTGGTGGTATGGCCCTTTTGTCCATGGTATTCGCAGTATCCATTCCCTACACGTCGGTCCTCTAGAGTGCGCATTGGTGGGGGGTTTTGGGAAGTTTGTGCCTTCTGTTACAAATATTTCCCTCGGAGTCTTTGTGAGGGGGTATACTTGTCATTATCTCGTCCACTTCCTTGACTGCGATAATTCTTACTGCGATTGCTGCTCTGATCATTGGATTGTTTCCTAGGCTGTTCTTACTGCCTATAATTTGAGTAGCCTTTTTTACTGTCCGCAGCGGCTGCTTCCCCTTGGATGAAGGATCTTGTGCGCTTCATTAGTTCATCGAAGGTTTGGGGGACCTTATCATTTAATTTCCTAATGAGTTCTGGGTTATTAATCCCGTTCATGAACCCTGAAATTTTTAGCACTTCAGGACATGCCTTGACGTGTATACATTCATCCTTGAAGTGCTCCACGTAAGCACTGGTTGATTCCCCTTGGCACTGTTTTACTCTGGCCAGTTCAACAGGGTTCTTAGCGCACTTCCTTCTCTGGGTGAAGTTCAAGCGGGATGCTTTTCGCAACTCTTCAAACCCGTCTATGCTCCTTCGTGGAAGCTTGCTAAACCAAGTTCGCGCATTCCCCACTAATGTGGAGTTAAACATATGACACCACATGGGTTGTGGCCAATTTTCGATAGTAGCAGCGGATTCGAAAATTTTTAGGTGGTCATCAGGATCACCCGTTCCATCATATGTTTTAATATTGGTGGGCATGCGCCTTTTCTTGTGATCAGAGTAATCGCTGATGCGTCGTGTGAATGCATCAACTTTCTGACGACGCCAAGGAAGAGATATGTCTTCGTCCTCTTCCTCGCGACGTCTTCCTCTGGACTTCCAATGTCCTGTCTCTTTGTCCTCGTTGTCCGAGGAGTCACTTGAGGAGAAGTCATCCCTTTAGCGGCGCTTGCGCCGTTTTTCTTCAGAGGAAGAACTTGAGGGGCTTTCACTTGGGGAAGTTCGCCTTCCCAACCTGTCGTGAATTCTTCTGCTCCTAGGCCTTGAGGAGCCCTCGCTCGGTGAGTGTTGACTTCCAAGTCTATCTTGTATCCTGCGGCTACCAAGTCTGGAGTGAACATTAGTACGCCTATCACTGTCTTCGTATTCCTCCGAGTATTGTGAATCAGATGCTGTACCAAGTCTATCATGGACATTGGTACGTCTTTCATTATTTTCACGCCCCCCCCCCCCCCTTTGGTAGCGCGGTGGGGATGTTTCTAGGTTAAAATTAAGCCGGGCTTGTAGGCTCTGGTTTGATCTTCTCCTTGCCTCCTCTTGCATGAGGCTAGTTAAAGCTTCGTAATTTTGAGACACAAAATTACTTAGCATTAATTCAGGCGCGTCCTCTTCCAATGCGACAATATCTGCTTCTGGGTTAGGTCCCCTATCTCGATTAGGCGTGCCTGGCGGCACAGTGTTGTCCACAATGGGTGCCTTTTGATGAGGAGTATTGAAGAGAGTGCGCTGAAGTTCTTCAGTGCTTGGGACCACCGTGGTGGTCTGGGCAGCCCCTGTGGGCAATTCTACCACTGGGAGAGATAGGGTTGTTCCCGTTTCTTGGTGACCAGGCGCATTGGTTGTCCCAGAAGCCTGCCTAGAGGTCGGATCTTGATGGTTCTTCCTCTAGGGGTCACTACATGTTTTTTCCAATTGTGGAGTCCGCTGGCTTGAGTTTTTGTGTTTCGTCATCCTAGTTCTTAGTGTAGGGTCTCACGGATGGCGCCACTTGTTGATACAAAAGTTGGGCGTTCCTTGTTTGGGTTCCTGCTCCCGTATCAATTAGACCTTAATGCTTGAGACCTGCGTACTAAGAAAGCAAACAAACACCGTTAGGCTTATCGTGGGATTGTCTCCCACGATTATCCTCCGGCGTGAGAGTAACTAATCGGTTTTTAGGGTTATGTAGAAGAGTTAGGGTTGTGAGTCGTACCTTTAACGAGAGTTATGGTTTTGTTTATATAGGCACGTAATCCTTATTGGATACGTGCTCCTTACTCTTCGATCTATATCCGGTTTGATATATATCCCTAAAATAGGAGATATCTATATCCAAACCATAAATAACTTGGGTTTGGGCTTTCGTGAGCCCAAACCGTTTAGCGTGCTGGCCCAAATCATTGTCATGATAGCCCAATCGTAGTGGGCTTGGGCGTTAGTAATGTTTATCATTTGGATTCGTGACCCAAATATAGACTATACGTCATCATGGACGTTTTTGGAGCATAAAAGTGAAGAAAACGGCAAAGTCTCAATTTTCCTTGTTGGGAACAGTACCTGACAGCGTCACAACTTTCTACATGACAGCGTCAAGAGTTACAAAAGAGGTGGAAGTGGAAAATACACATGACGGTCCATAGTGTTTTCAAGCATAGCACCTGACGGCGTCACCAAGGCCGACAGGGTCCATTTGTACGTGATGGCCCAGAGGATTTTTACACATGACGACGTCATAATCACATCTAGGCAATACGATTTTTATTAACACGGCGAGTTGACGGCGTCACAATTCAATACATGACGCCGTCACGAGATGTAATCTATATATAGTTTTTCAAATTTCATTCATTAGTGTGCAACTTTGAGGGAATAAACCCTAGGCCGAATTTTACAGCTTTTTCAAGGGTTCCAACCCCTTGAATCTTTCATGTTCAATTAAAGATAAGTATTCCTTCAAATCATTCAATATGTCTATGTGTTGTTTGATTATATCTTATGCTTGTCTTCTATTTAACATGCTAGGCTAGATTTTCTTGTGTTTGCTTAGATGTAGTGAAACCTAGATGTTGATTATGGGTTGATTGCTTGTTTATAATTGTTACGGATGATTGTATTCGATATTAGGCTTAAGAAAACTGGCAGTCTTCCATTGGTAACTTGCTTGAACGTCTTAAGAAACATGATCGGAGGTGTACTACGATTTTTTGTTGTATTTAATGCATAGGAGAATTCTAATGATCCCATGTTAGGAGCTTCTAACGGCTCGACATAGGAGTGAAGTAGGATCCTATAGAGTTAGGGAATATTGTACACGGCCCTATGACTAGTATTAAGGAATATGACCCGTCATCCATGCAATTGTAACAAGTAATTAACCTGTAAAAGATATCTAGGGAGTAATGAAATCTAAGTAAACACTACTTTCCTCATTATTGTTACCACCACATTAGTATAATTAGTTGTATTTTCATTTCTTTTATTTTTGCATCTTTAGATTAATTGGGTTAGTTGGCTAGCAACTAATTCTGCCCACTCCTTCAAAACCCGAGATTTTACTTGCTTTTACAAAAATATAAAAATACAAAAAGAATCATCCCTCACCTCTAGACCTAGTTTAGTAGGCATTCTAATCCTAGCGACACTATTCCTGAGTTGAACGATCAATCCCCCGGTACTTGTCACTATACTATACTACAACGATCAGGTACACTACCTGGTGGGGGTTGTAAGCTTCTCGAGATCCCTTGAGAGGTAAAACCTTTTGTGAGGGCGGAATCCCACGCATCAGGTGGCAACAACATCTGGGTGAGTGTTTATATATAAGCCGCAAAGTAAATCCGACTATAGGTTAGCTTAACTCTGTTCCGTAAGATTGAAAATTTGATCACAGTACCTCAACATGAAAATTCAGAATCCTAGCCACTAAGCTAGAGCTATCTTTGACAAGAAAGGAACCTTTTCAAGCTTTTATATTGTTTTAGAAATATACTATTCATTTGCAAAAAATTTAAAAATTGATAGTAAGGGAAGATGCGTCTGACATTTAACACCATGAAAAGTGCCTGTTACAACTTCAAACATACAATATATGTTGCATCCTATTTTATCACATGAATATATTTTGTATATATAGCCCTTAGAGATAGTACTGATACTAATTTATATATTGAAATGCTACAGATACCCAGGTTTGCATTTGAGAAATTCCCGGGATCCCAACCCGTGTTTACCACACAAGTTAAATTCGTTGGTGAATCTATGGCAGTAGGATGCACGTCTTTAGAATCATTCCAACAGGCAGTCGGATCCCTTGAAACTGGCTACCCAGCTAGGGCTATGCACCAGACAAGGAGCTCGATTGGGATTGGGACAAGATAAAATACAGTCTTTATGTCCCTAATCCTGACCGAATGCATGCTCTCTATGCTGCAATGAAGCGAGACATGAAAGTGGACGAGATTCATGAAATTAAAATATACAATTATGTATTTGTTCTTCTTATTTTGCAGCCGATGCAAGAATGGTCTACTTGGGTGTGAAGGTTGTTTTTAATCAGATAAAGATATATATATATATATATATATATATATATATATATATATATATATATATATATATATATATATATATATATATATATATATATATATATATATATATATATAGCAAAATGGGTAGATCTAGCAAGTTATGTGAAGGGTTTGGGTCAGAATGGAATTCTTTGTATGCGTCACAATGGGTCAGGGCAGGTTGGGTTGGCTATTTGACCAAAATAATATACCTTTTTAAAAGTATCTAAAGAGTTAAATATGATTACCTTCAATACCAAACAAACTTTTCAATAAAAATAAAAACCACACATTGGGTGAATTACCGACTTTTGACCCACTCGACCCGAGGTTTGACCCATTAAGTTATATTAGATATAATGTAATTTTACCCATTTGACACTAAAAAATAAGATTTATCTTCTAACATTTTAGGTAGTAACTCAAGAAGAAAGACAATGAGAAGATTCATAATGACAAAGCCATGTGCTGACTTGAATGTTCCACACGAGTGGTAACTCAACTGAACTCTTTGCAAATTCAATACCGAAGCTACTTTTTTATGCATTTATTATACTGATATTATTGTGTTACAGGACTTTGAAATATTTGATCACCTTAAATGGGAGTTGATACTAATAGACGAGTGTAAGCTTCCTATAGTCGCAACACATTTCCAGAAGATTATGATGTTAGTGGCTGATAGGAAACTGCTAATGGTTACTATTGAAGCAGTGGTACGTTTCCTGAATCACTGTAGTGTTTTCATATGAATTGGTCGTTGTTTTATCTCATTTATGTGTGTTCTATCATGTTTGTTTGCCATTCGTGCCTTTGATTCTTTTGCCTCATTTTATACATGTGATTCTTAAGGTGGACATGAATTAAAACTGATGTGTTTATGCAAAATGTTGAAGATTAAACATTTTTTCATGTGGTAAATTAATGTCTCAAATCGGAAAATGTTTGATACATAATGGGTCTATATAAATTTCTTAATTTTACAAAAATGTAAAAGATTTTTTAATATTTTTTATATGTCGGCTTATTTATAGAGACTTTGTGACATTTATTTATTTTCTAACATTATCTAGATATTCAAGCAAGCAATATCCTACTTGATGATAAATATGATATACGGCTTGGAAGCTTGAGTGAAATTTGTGCTCAAGGGAGTGGATATGAGTCAGAACATTAGTATTTCAAGGCTTATGTGGATTTAAGAAGTTTTGTATTGAACATTTAGAATTACATGTATAATGTTAAATTTATAATAAACATAACTAATATTTACATATATTAGATCTTCCATCGTGACAGTAATGCCATGGCGACGATGAGTAGGGCGGCTGTAAGAGGATTTGGGCAAGCGTATGCACTACAGAAGCAGACAGGTCAGCATTGGATTACATATTAGTGGGTCAATCTGGAAATTTTTTGATATGTAATGGGTCAAATGGGTAATAAAAAATGCTGAAAGTTAGACCTGTACATGGATGAATGGGTCGATATTGCTTATAAGTAATCGTCAAGTTATGTATGAGAAGCATAAAGAAATAGTATAGATTTAATCTAAACTTTCGAAAAGAGACCACCAAAACTGATAATGTAAGCCTTGACTTATTTTCGATTAGGAGATGAGTTACTTAAAAAGGCTAATTTTAGAATATTCAAAATATTTGTGAAAAAACTTCATGCTGATCAGGTATGTCACACTCAAAGATACGTTTTTTAACGCATAGAGTATAGTTCACAAAGCATTATTTTGTGATTTTTTTCAGCCACACACCTCTGATCAATGGAACCATACAACTGTAGTCCCATTGGAGCGATCAAAACCTGAGATTCCAATTGAGGAACAGCTAAAAGCAACCAAAATGCTTGAACCAAAAGTGTGTGAGTTTATAAGCTGAAAACTTTAGGTTTTCCATTGGAAGCGTAAATAAAGTTCATAGCCTACTTAAATGGAAAATAGATGTTAAATTGTTTAATTTAGATTGTGGACACCAAGTGACTTTGGCGTGTTTTAAGAAGAAACCGACCCATCATCCTCATCTTCAAGTATATGAGTTGGCAGTGGTGACATTAGCAACAACTAAGTTATTAAGAGGGGGAATGCAAGCAGGACGCTCAGTTTTGTTAGTGGTAATGGTGGAAGCAAGGCTTTAAGTGGGACAACTAAAATGGGGCTATCATGTATTTCAAATGCTGCTAATAGTTACATAAATTCATCAGATTATGATGATAAGGGGACTTATTTGGTGTTTAATGTTGGTGATGCTATTTTCATCAATGATTTGAATTCACACGATAAGGTACTGTATACTAAGTTGATTGAAACTGTAACACCCCCATTTTTCACTGATCGCAGCGGATAAAGTGTTTGGAGTATTACTCATGGAAACAAAGACAAGATAATAGAAAACGACTTGAAAAGAGACGTTTTTGAAAAAGGTTGTTATCATTCATTTATTCATCAGAGTTTTTACAATAAAAGATGTACTTTTACCAAAAGAGAGGTCTCTAAGAAATGTTTTACTACACAAAACTCATGAATGATAACTATTTTAGACGTCCTCATGTCTAGTGGTTCTCCGTGCCAGGGTTCCTATAGTGCCTAATTACCTAAGATAACATGCATAAAAGTCAACACGTATGTTGAGTGAGATTCATAGGTTTAAAAAGTAAAAGTATAAATCCAAGTTCCACAGAGTTTAGCTTAAACCCTATGTGTGGAAAAGTGTTAGTGTTAGAAAAAGGTATATTGCACTAAGCTCATGAACCACACGTTAACAATCCGGGTCATGGGTCTGCAGACCAAATCATGAGGGGATGGGAAGGATAACTTGCCAAAATTAAACTTTTAGTGGGTTCAAATATAGTACTTATTGGTACCACCTAGTGGGGTGTTAATACCAACGGGAGTTGTCAAACTCCAATAGATCTATCAACTATATTCGCGTTCGCTTGGGTAAAACATACCAAACGATTAGATTCATGAATTTTGGTTATGTAATGATGGCTGTTAGTTTACTCGTGAAATAACTAGAGCAAAGACTTGTATTTGGTTTTAAAGCTTGTATCCCCCTCACAGGGTTTGTAAAACATTTAGAAAGCATTTAAAAGGGTGTGAGGCTATGAAAACTCACCTGAGTCTCTAGCTAATTAAAGTAGGGGTTTAGACAACTCACTCACGTATCCTGGGGTAGTGCGGGTGTGCGTATGTCAAGTCTTAGTCTAGGTTTTCTTAACTAATTACTATTAGGTTTTTATATATAACATAACATCATTCGGGCCATTGTAATTCAGAAGTATATGACTCCTCACATGAAGCTCCCTACTATTGTATTATGTGATCAGCATAATACCGTTCGGGCCATCATAATTCAGAAGTTAATACTCCTCACACAAAGCTCCCTATTAATGAGTTATGTTGTTATTAGGTTTTAGTTATAACATAACACCGTTCAGGCCATCATATCTCAGAAGTATATGCAATAATCGTTCGAGGAGTCAGGGCACTTTAATTCGTAAACCCAACAAACTCGTCAAAACGAAATATCCACATAGTACTCCTCGCATGAAGCTCCCTAATATTGTGTTATGCTTTTAACTCAAATAGGTTTTTATATTTTTATGAAAATAGTCCATTTTTACCTATTATATATATATATATATATATATATATATATATATATATATATATATATATATATATATATATATATATATATATATATATATATATATATATATATTTATATTTTCTACCCTAAACTTATATACTTATAACAAATAGGCATATAACTTTCTAACTAATGCATATTTAGTCCCTAAACTATTATATTTTAAAGAAATGACATATATAGTTCCTAAATTATACTAATTTTTAGTATTTACTCTATTTACCCTTATATTTATAATATTTGCAAGTTTAATCCTTTTAGTTTTATATTTGTTTTAATGGTTTATTTTAAGGTTTAATATATTGCAAATCTATTCCTTACACTAATATCTTCTAGAAAATGTCAAAAACAGTCCCTAGACTTTATAGTTTCCAGAATTTACAATATATACCCCTATGCATGTAATATTTTGCAAAACTTGTCCTGAATGCATGTAATTCTAATTCTAGCATGGTAATCTAGTTTTTAAGCTTATATCTAACTCATATAAGTTCAAATAAGCCACATAATGCAAATTATATCAAGTAGATAAGCTATATAACAACTAAGCATGCAAGTCGACTTAAAACTAGGGCTACGAAAGAAAACATGCATGCAATGGCTATCCTAGGGTTTCTAAGGCATCTAATTTCTATCTAAGTTCTATCCTAAGTATACTAGACGTAAATTAAAGGTTACCTAGGTTAGGGGAGGGCTTACGAGAGTTTTCTAGGGTTTTTAGGGTTTCCAGGGCTCGTACAACTTCAATCCACAACACAACACGACCAGAGCTTCTTTACTCATTTCCTACTGCCTCTAACAACTTAGTACTACAGAAATGTAAGGTAGAGAGGGAAGGGAGAGGTGTGAGGAAGAAATGAGAGGAGGAGGGGGTATTTATAGGCTCGATATGGAGGTTTGGGGTGAAACGGGTGGTTTAGGTGTCACGGAGGGGAGGGGTGAGCAAGCAAGGCTATGGGGGCTGGTGGCAGGTCTAGTAGGTGATGAGGATGAGCTATGGTAGCTAGGGGGCTGAGCTCTAGGCCGGTTGTGGTGGGAATAAGCCGTGGAAGGCGGTTAGGGCAAAGGAGGTGACAAGGAGGTGCATCACCTACTTGCTTGGGTGCTTAGAGGTGCTAGGGTGCTAGCTTAATTATATTAAGGTTCTAGGTTGGTTGCTTGGTGGTTTTAAGGTGTTTAAGTAATATGGTTTAGGTGTTTAAGTCTAATTTTAATCTAGTTTTGTTTTATAAGTGTTTAGGGTTTTATCTATGTTTTAGTGTCTTATTTAAGGTCCTAATGATGTTTTAGTAACTTTTAGTAGCTTATACTAAGTGATGGTAACTTATGGTAAAGATTTAACCTAGTTTTGACCTAGTTTCGGGAAGTTATGACCTAATTAGGGTTTTGTGCTTATATGACTTGTACCTAAGTTTCTAGGGGTTGTACTATATCCTAAGTGTTCTAATATATCCTAAGGTAATCTATTTTAACTTATATCTAAGTCCTAAGCACTTTGCATGTAAGTTCAGATAAGCAGTTAGGGTTTTATAACTAACCGGAAACACATAGGTGCATTTAGGGTTTTCTAGCAAGTATAGGGTATTGTAGTACTAGTTTTCTTAGTGAAAATATGTTTATTACCTTGACTTGACATACCGGGATGTTTACCTTAAGTAAACATAGTAGTGGTTGGCATAGATGGATATGTGAGCTTGTCTGAGGGTTAGTTAGGTTATAATGATATATTAAAGCAAAAATTTAGCTCGGGAAAATCCTATAGGTATTTCTAATCCTAGTGTGCTCTAATAAGGGTCTAAGTTAAGTTAATAAGGCATTTCTAATCCTAGGGTGCTAGTGAGGGCCTAAGCTAAGTTAATAAGGCATTCATAACCTAAGGGGAAGTTAGTGGTTTGTAACAGTCTCCCATCCTGAAAGAAAATCTCGTCCCGAGATTTAACTATGGTTAGTATGTGATGATGTGAATAGATGGGGATATTTAGCACGGATTTGATCCTCTCGTTCCCAAGTATACTCTGGTCCTCTTTGGGAGTCCCAGCGTACCTTAACGATAGGAATCCAGTTATGTTTTAGATTTTTGACCTCTCGGTCCATAATTTCCACTGGTTCTTTAGTGAAATTGAGCTTATCATCCAATTGAAGCTCGTTAATAGGAACAACTAGTGACTCGTCCGATAAAAACTTCTTAAGATTTGATACGTGAAACGTGTCGTGTATATTACTTAGTTCATTCGGTAATTCAAGTCGTTATGCAACTGGACCAATTCGTTCTAAAACCTTAAAAGGTCCAATGTATCTCAGACTAAGCTTTCCTTGCTTTTCGAAACAAAAGACACCTTTCCTAGGTGAAACTTTCAACATAACCCTATCTCCGACTTGAAATTCTAAAGGCTTACGTCTTATATCGGCATAACTCTTTTGCCGATCTCTTGCAGCTTGTAAGCATTGTCGGATTTGAACTATTTTCTCATTTGTCTCATGGATTATCTCTGGACCCGTGAGTTGTACTTCTCCAACTTCAACCCAGCAGACCGGAGATCTACACTTTCTCCCATAAAGTGCCTCATACGGTGCTGCTTTAATGCTAGCGTGATAACTATTGTTATACGAGAATTCTACTAATGGCAAGTGTTTCTCCCATCCTTTTCCAAAATCTATCACACACGTTCGAAGCATATCCTCGAGTGTTTGGATAGTTCTTTCACTTTGACCATCGGTTTGAGGATGATATGCCGTACTCATGTCTATATGAGTACCTAAGGCCTTTTGCATAGATTGCCAAAATCTTGACGTGAAACGAGAATCACGATCCGATATAATAGATATTGGCACTCCATGTCGGGAAACTATTTCCTTGAGGTACAACCTAGCAAGGGTTTCCATATCATCTGTTTCTCGTATAGGAATGAAGTGTGCTGATTTTGTAAGGTGATCAGCTATTACCCAAATAGCATCATGCCCGTTGAATGTTCTAGGTAGTTTAGTGAAAAAATCCAACGTAATCCTTTCCCACTTCCAAATGGGAATCTCAGGCTGTTTTAATAAACCAGACAGCTTTTGGCATTCAGCCTTTACTCTAGAACATGCTAAACACCTGCCCACATATCTGGCAATGGATGCCTTCATGTCGGGCCACCAATAGTGTTTCTTCAGATCCTGGTACATCTTGTCAGATCCTGGGTGAATGGAGTACTTAGATTTATGGGACTCGTGCATTATTACATTGCTTAAGTTACCATGATAAGGTAACCATTTTCGACCCTTAATACAACGAGTTCCGTCTGAACTTATCTCAAAAGCCTTATCCATCCCTCATAAATTCTCAAGTTTATGATCCTTCATTTCGAGGGCTTCATTCTGGGCTTTGATTATTTGAGAAGGTAGACTGGAATGAAGAGTCATTACTAACGACCTAACTCTAAGTGGTTTGATTCGTTCCTTTCGGCTCAAAGCATCTGCTACTATGTTAGCTTTGCCAGGATGATAACGAATCTCACAAGCGTAATCAGCAAGCAGCTCTACCCATCAACGTTGTCTCATGTTCAACTCTTTTTGATCAAGAATATTTTTTAGGATTTTGTGATCAGTAAAAACCGTACACTTAGTGCCATACAGATAATGTCTCCATATTCTTAGAGCGAACACTACTGCTCCTAATTCTAGATCATGTGTAGTGTAGTTTTCCTCATGTGTCATGAGTTGTCGAGATGCATAAGTGATTACTTTATCCTTTTGCATTAACACAGCTCCAAAACCTCTTCGAGAAGCATCACAGTAAACGACAAATATCGTTTCCATCTGGTAATGCTAAGATCGGAGCTTTACACAACTTTCTCTTCAAAAGTTGGAAAGCTATCTCTTGATCTTTTCCCCAGTCAAACTTCCTGTTTTTCTAGGTTAGCTCTGTCAAAGGTTTAGCTATTTTTGAAAATCCCTCAATAAACCTTCGATAGTAGCCCGCAAGTCCTAAGAATTGTCGTATCTCAGTAGGATTCTTAGGTTGCGACCAATCCTTAACGGCTTTGATTTTTGTTGGATCGACACGAAGTCCTTGTTTATCTGTCATGTGTCCGAGAAATTGCACAACACTAATCCAGAATTCACACTTAGAGAACTTTGCATAAAGTTTCTCCGTCTTAAGCAGTTCTAGGATTATTCTCAAGTGTTTAGCGTGCTCTTCCTCATTACATGAATAGATAAGGATATCATCCTTGAACACTATAACAAATTTATCCAAGTATGGTTTACACACCCGATTCATGAGGTCCATGAAAACCGTTGGTGCGTTTGTCAAACCAAATGGCATAACTTGAAATTCATAGTGCCCATATCTTGTTCTGAAAGCGGCTTAGGGATATCTTCTTCCCTCACTCTCAGTTGATGACAGCCTGATCGTAAGTCGCTTTTTGAGTATACGCTCGAACCTTGTAGTTGATCAAATAGGTCATCAATCAGGGGTAATGGGTATCGATTTTTGATAGTAAGTTTGTTTAATCCACGATAATCGATACACATCCTCATAGATTCGTCTTTCTTCTTTATGAATAGGACAGGAGCTCCCCAGGGTAATGTACTTGGGCGTATAAAACCTCGATCGGTTAATTCCTGGAGTTGTTCAGAGAGTTCCTTCATCTCTAAAGGGGCTAACCTATAGGGTGCTTGGGCTATAGGTGTTGCTCTAGGAATTAAGTCGATTTGAAATTCAATTTGACGAATCGGAGGTAAGCCAGGCAAATCCTTAGGAAAAACTTCTGGGTATTCCCTGACTACAGGGATCTCCTCCAGTCGTTTTTCATCTGGCTTAGTCTTCATTACTTGAACCACAAAAACTTGACAACCTCGTGACATGCATCGTTTTGCTTTGATACATGAGATGAAGTTAAGACTAGTTCTACTTTGATCTCCTCGGATAGTTAAAGTCTCACCGTTGATAGGTACATGGATGATTTTCTCATCACAAAGAATCTTTGCTTGATTCTTGGACAACCAATCCATTCTCACAACAATGTCAAAACTACCGAGTCTAATCGGTATGAGATCGATCTCAAAGTGGTGGTTAAGTAAGGTTAGGGTACAACCCTTAATGACCGTGTTAGTACTAACTAAGTTTCCGTTGGCCATTTCTATCTCATAATAATTATCTAAAGCTATGGGTTTGATCCTAAGTCTAGAGGCTAAGGGTATAGATACGAAACTTCTATCTGCTCCAGAATCAAATTATATTTTAACTAAATGATGATTTAAAAGAAACTTACCCGTGACTACGCTTGGATATTGTGGATCATTCCTTTCCCTCAACATGTATGCTCTACCCTGGGCACCATAAGTATTTTTCTTTGGGCATTTATTCATATAATGACCCTTTTCCCCGCAAGTATGACAAATGACTATTGCTGGTGGTGGATTTCCTCCAGCAACTGGTCTTTTGTTCTTGCAATCCTTTGGGTAATGGCCCACCTTGTTACATATGTTACATTTAATGACACAAGGCCCTGTGTGATGCCAGCTGCATCTCCTACACAGAGGGGCACTTCCAGCATACCCACTTTTCTCAGTTAAAGTGGTGGCATAAGCTCTTGCATTATCTTGCCTTGGTTGAGGATAGGGATTTGTATGATTACCATCGGTGTTATTATGGTTGTTACCGAAAGCTCTCCCATCGTGGAACTTTCACTTATTATCGTAAGGCACTGGCACAGAGTTGTGCTTTGTTACTTGGTCCTTTAACCTTAAGGTTATGTTAATGGCCTCCTCTAACGTTTGAGGTTTAGAGGCTGTAACATTCCCTTCGATACTCCGGGGCAAACCTCCGATGGAAACTTCTATCGTCTTTTCAACAGTTGGTACCATTGTAGGACACAAAGTAGCCAACTCTTGAAATCTCCTAATATAAGTTTTAACATCGTTCCCCTTCACAGTCAAGTTATAAAATTCATCCTCCATTTTCTTGACTTCTGTCCGAGGGCAGTATTTCTTAATCATAAGTTTCTTAAACTTAGCCCAAGATAACTTATATGCCTCTTCTATTCCTATTGGTTGGGCATACGAATTCCACTAAGATAACGCTTCCTCAGTAAGCGTTCCCATTGCAAACTTAACCATACAATCCTCTGTACAATTACTCTGGGAAAATACCGATTCACATCTGATTGGTTCCGAACGGTCAGATATTATTGACCAAGGTCAACAAGTCAGAGACAGCTCAGTTCCAATGCTCCGTGGATAGTATAGTGTGTCCCCGGGTCGTTATGTCCCAGCGAGATTGCAATGGTGCTTTGGAAAACGTTTCAGAAATGAGTGGCACTGAGGACAGTAGCCAAGATGATTGGAAATTGATTATGCTACGGATATTTGGTATTTTGGACAATTATTAACAATCACAGATATACAGATATAATTACAAATACACAACTTGGGAATCAGATTACAGACAGAAAAGTGGGATTTAACAAATTACAAACTACAGGGGGTGCAAGTGAAACTTTTTAAAATTAAATTAAAAAGAAAATTAAAAATGAAAATGAAATTATTTAAATGATTATTTTAATATTTAAATACTAATTAATTAATTAAAACTATTTAAAAAGTAATTTAAACCTAATTTAAATTAAACTAAAAATGATAAAAACTACAAAATAAACTAAAAACTTGCAAAAATATTTTCTAAACCTCTAATTGAACTTGAAGAAAGTATAAAAATTAAAAAGAAATATTTTTGTCTTTTTATGGGTTTTCTATTAATTAAAAACTAATTATATAAATTAAACTATTTAAACTATTTTAAATTACTAATAATACCTAAATGACTTAGAAAATTATAGAAAAATTTATAAAACTAATTAACCATCACAGGAATCCTAGAAAGATATAAAAAGTTTCTAAAAATTATTTTTATACTATTTTACTATTTATTTGCTTAATTACTAATTTAAATCTAATTTAACTGAATTAAATAAGAAAATTAGAAAATGAATAGTGGAATTTAAAAATCTATTTTCTAAAAGTCTTAAATGATTTATAGAACCTAGGAAAAATATAAAAACCTACTGTTGTTGATTAAAATTTAAGAAAACAATTTAATTACTAATATTACCTAATTAATTATTTAAACTATTTTTAATTCTAATAATTATTAAACTGATAAAGAAAAATCTAAGAAAATTATTACAAATACTTAAAGGTGACAGGAAATTAAGAAAATTATGAAAATGATGAAGTGCTTATTAATAAGCTAAAAAGAAAAATTAAAAAGATAAAATCTATTAAATAGAAGCTATCACTAATTTTATATTTGGGTTTTTTGTGGTTTTTCTTTTTGACAGATAAAAATAAGTTGAAAATAAGAAACTTTTACAAAACAACTTTTGTTATAGCTTAAAAATAAGCTGTGTGCACACCCTTTTATCAAACAGTGGACTTATAGCTTATTAGGACTTAAGCCATATATGAAAAAGCTAGGAAATGATACACTAAGCATGCACAGATGATTATTAACTTAAAATAAGCCAATTAGAACAAAGAAGCACTCAGAATAAGCTATGAACCACAAATAAGCACTTATGATACTACACAGTCCTGATCAGGCCAAATCTAAGGGTTTTGGGCCTCTGTGGGGTCCACATAAGTCAAGGTGATTCCAAAATGAAAGTTGAAACCAAAAGCTGGTCTGGTAAGCTTCACAATAAGCCAATAAGCAGGGCTTATGGCTTATTAATGAGTCTTGGGTAGGCTTTGAAAGTTGGGGTCACGCACCGAGTACTTAGTGTACACTCAGAGAATGAACAAACTTAATGGGGCTAGCAGTCCTATCAAATAAGCTCAAAATGGAAAAATAAGCACTGATCTTTCAAAAGGGGTTACTAGGCTTTCCAAAAAGCCAATAAACTAGGGGTGGGTCCCACTGGGTGAGTCACTAAGCTACTTGGAAAATAGGCTAAAACCTGTGCACAGGGCATAAGCTTGCCCTGCAGGTCAAAAGAAGCAGTTGCACAAGCTTGTAGAAAAATCTAAAAAATAAGCCAATAGTGGGACTTTGAAGACTAAGTGACAATCTTTAAGCTCTCAAAAGATCAAAGCCTAGAACCTAACACAAAATTCACAAAAAATCCTCCAAGATTTGGATTTCTGAAACAAAGGTGTATTTTGACTTTTTGAGTTTTTGCTAAAAGTTGACTTTGATGAGATTCTACTTGGATTATTTGACTGATTTAAGTTACTAGGGCTATAAGGAGACTATATTAAGCTAAAACTTGCACTTGTGAACCAAATTAATGCCTATGCTACTTCAAAATCAACACAGTTATATGATTAGACCAAATGATTTGTGATTTTGACTTTTGGTGAAATAAGACCAAGTTTTTATGGTTGTTCTGAGTCAATATGATCCTAAGGGACATGTACCATCAGAAAACAACACCACACATACACTACAACACCAAGGATTTCACTGATCCAAACACACCCTAAGGTTGACTGTTTTGTGATTTATGAAACAAAAAGGTGTTAGGGCTTATGAACCTTATCCAATACAACTTAATATGGTTAATTAAGCTTAAATGAGGACTTATAATCAAGAAACAACAACAAATCACCAAGATCACTGATTGGACTAATTTAACTGTGAAACCTAGAATTTTTAACAACTATTAAAACCAACAAACAAGCTACTGATTTAAGTTGATATTATCACTATCTAACAATAAATAAGCTTAAATGAACAAAGATAAGCAGTTAATAAGCTATGCTACAGTACAGAATTGTAAATCAAAGAAAAATTGGAAACTTTAACTCACTTGAGACCCTAGCTAAACAAGGGCTCCCAAATAGGCAGCTACAAGCTCCTAGCTTGTAAACAAGCTAGCTATAAGTCCATCTTGACATTTCCATTACTGACAACTTCCAAAAGCTTCCTGTCAAATGCATAGGTATCCTGTGGTGTATTTTTTTGGTTCTGATTTTTCCCTTTTTATATTTTTTAGTTTTTATATTTAGATATTGATTTAAACTATTTAATTGAGCTTATGAAACAATAAACACTAGTTTAAATCATAGTTAAAACTTAAAAAGGAAATTGAAAATTTGAATACTAAAACTCAATTGTCAACTGAAACTGGAACTTTGATTAAGAAAAGTTGAGATTACAATGCTAGAACAGATTACAAGCTTCTTTGAATAAAATTAACAACTAAAATTTGAAATTACATAAATACGACATAAAAATTAAGCTAAGTGACTAATACACTTTCTCCTTGCAATCTCTTCCCTTAAATAGGGGTCTTCTAGGGTTTGTGATGACCTCTGAGCATTTCCCACTTGCAATCTTGACCCTTGGATGTCTAAAATTCAATCTAGGCCGTTTAATTGATTTTGGCGCCAAAATTGGTGGAGTCCAATTGCTTCTGTTACGTGTGTTGGAGAGGGGTGCATTAAATGCACTTTGGCCTGTTAGGTGCAATTGGGATGGTATGAGTGGTGGGGGCGGTGGAGATGGGACAGTGATGGTGGGGGTGATATGATGGCTGCAAGTTGGGGGGAAAGGGGTGGTGTTGTTGTTTTTGACCTAGGTTTGACCACAGGGTCAAACTTTGACCCTGGGAATTATATCAAAGGGGTGTTTGGGCCTGGGTGTTGGAGTGGGCTCAAAACAAAAGGGTGGGCTTTGGCTTATTTACTTTGGACTTGGATTTGGATGTTGGGATTTATTAAGGGTCCGGTTTGGTTTGTATTATCACAAGGACCATTTTGTAATTTCTTGAAATTTCAAGGACCTGTTCTGCCATTCTCCCAAAGTGTTCACAAGGGTATTTTCTGCCAAGTGAGAATATTATAAGGACCTGTGTTGATAATTTCCATTTTTACATGTCCAGGGATCATTTCTGTCAAATCACCAAATTTTAGGGACCAAATTTGTAGTTTCACCAAACTTTGTAACCAAGGACCATTCCTGCCATAAGTGAGAAGTGCAAGGACAAAATTTGTTTTTCTCAAAGTTTTAATATCCCAGGGACCATTTTTGTCAATTTTCAAAGTTTAGGGACTAAACTTGCAATTTTGTGAAACTTTGCACCAAAGGACTAAATATGTAATTTTGTGATTTAAAAGGACCTTTGGTGACTTTTTCAAGTTTTTAGAATAACCAGGGACTAGATTTGACAACTTTTGAAAGATGAGGGACTGAAACTGCGAATTATGCAAACTTTGTTTATTTTTCATCTGTTTTTGATTATTTTGCATCTGAAACATATAAAACACATTCCTGTGATATTTTCATTATTTTGAAGCAATTTTGAATGTTTTTAGATGTTTTGGCAGCTCAGAATAGGTAAAAATGATGAGTATTTACACACTCATCAATCCCCCACACTAAAACATTGCTAGTCCCTAGCAATCTTTTGAGAAAAACTTAATGGATTTGAAAACTCTTTACCAAAAGCCATCACTTCTGGAGTAGCCAGATGTATCGATTCAAGTAAGAACTATGGTCCACCTGATAACCATGTGATTTTGAGCAAATCATCAGCTGTCAACAGATTTGATTAGTCTTTACCAAAAGCCGTTTGCTTCTGGACTAGCCAACTCTTGATGGACTAAGTCAACATCTTGGTGAGCTGATTACCAATTATGGTTTTTCCACGGCCTTTACCACAAGCCATAATCTTGCGGGCTAGCCAACTCATTCACTTTTTTGGATATGGCGAGTTGATTTACCATACAATTTTGGGCAAATTGCAAGCCATCAACAGATTTGAGATATCTTTACCAAGAGCCGTTTGCTCCTGGATTAGCCAATCATTTTTTCATTTAGACATGGCGGACTGATAACCACAAAAATTTTGAAATAAAGTGAAAATTTTTTGAAAATTTGGGCCAAAATGAGGGTACTTAGAAAGTATTTTGTGATAAAATTCACAAGAATTCCCCCCCCCCCCACACACACTAGAATTGAATATTGTCCTCAATATTCAAAGTCCCGGCTATTATGCCGACTCTTTGAACGGAAAAAGCTAATATTCGAAACTAACTGTGGAAATATCGTTTTTATTTTCACTTTATTTATATGTACATATAAACATGTTTTTTTTTTTTTTTTTTTTTTTTTTTTGAAACTTATATACATATTTACTTTGCAAAAGGTGGGAGACGGCCACTCCCCCACACTAGAGTGGTAGAAAGTAGAAAGAAGTCAGAGATATGGGTGAAAACCCATATTTTGCTAATTTTTGCTCACCGAGTCACTAGCTTGACTCGATCCCCGAATTCATTGGTCCATGGGGAAAGTTTGGAGATCCGGGACAACCATGGATGGTATGTCCTCTCCAAAATAGTGTTTCAAACGATGACCATTCACTTTGAAGTTGGGACCTTCGGGTTGAGATAGCTCAACAGTCCCATATGGATATACTTTTGCCACAGTGAATGGTCCAGTCCATCGGGTTTTTAATTTCCCCGAGAAGATCTTTAACCTTGAATTGAAAAGAAGGACTCTGTCACCGACGTTGAAAACGCGGTTCTTAATCTTGGAGTCGTAAATCTTCTTTGTCTTTTCTTTGTAGATCAAAGAGTTCTCATAGGCTTGATCACGAAGTTCGTTTAATTCATTGATTTGAACTTTACGGTGATCACCCACTTTATGAAGGTCGAAGTTTGCATGTTTCAAGGCCTAGTAGGCTTTGTGCTCGAGCTCGATCGGTAGATGACACGCCTTCCCGTATACAAGCTTGTAGGGAGTACACCCGATGGGTGTTTTGTAAGCTGTACGGAAGGCCCAGAGTGCATCATCTAGTTTGTCCGACCAAGAAGCACGGTTTTCACCTACGGTCCTCTCAAGAATCCGTTTAATACTACGGTTTGAAACCTCCACCTGCCCACTTGTTTGTGGGTGATACGCGGTAGAAAGACGGTGAGTAACACCGTACTTAAGCATGACTTTTGCGAATTGATCATTTCAAAAGTGTGTACCGCGATCACTGATGATGGCACGGGGAGTTCCAAAACGAGTAAAGAGGGATTTCAAGAATTTCACAACAACTCGGGCATCGTTGGTGGGTAAGGCTTTTGCCTCAACCCATTTTGACAAGTAGTCAACAACCACGAGAACGTATGTGTTTCCACGAGAAGATGGGAATGGCCCCATAAAATCAATGCCACAGACATCAAAGATTTCATAAACTTGAATGGCATTTTGTGGCATTTCGTTCTTTTGTGAAATATTCCCGTAACGCTGACAAGCATCACAAGCTTTGACTTACTCGTGGGCATCCTTATAAATCGTGGGCCAATAGAAACCGGAATCAAACACCTTTTTGGTGGTGTAGTTAGGACTATGGTGGCCCCCGGTGGGTCTAGCATGGCAAGCCTTAAGAATATCAGCGGCTTCCTGTCCGTAAACACATCGCCTGATGACTTGATCGGCACAGATTTTGAAGAGATAGGGGTCATCCCAGAAGTACTGTTTAACATCTTTGAAGAATTTTTTCTTCTGTTGGGATGTCATCCCCTTCACGATGAAGTTACCCGCATGGTAATTTACAAAGTTGGCAAACCATGGGGTAGTAGAGTCACCACAAAAAGAAACCGCATTGAGTGTCTCGAGAGGAAATGTTTCATTTATTTCCTGTTTCTCGGACACATCCTGGTGAGGATTTTCTAATCGTGAGAGATGATCAGCAGCAAGGTTCTCGGCTCCTTTTTTTATCACGGATAATGATATCAAATTCTTGGAGGAGGAGAACCCAACGGAGTAGTCTCGGGTTTATATCTTGTTTTGCAAATAGGTACTTCAAAGCCGAGTGATCCGTATACACCACGCATTTGGTCAGTATTAAGTATGGCCAGAATTTTTCAAAGGCATACACCACAGCCAATAGTTCTTTTTCAGTGGTGGTGTAATGACTCTGAGCCTCGGTCATAGTTTTGCTTGTGTAGTGTATAGGCTGAAAGTATTTTGCTTTTCGTTGCCCCAAGACGGCACCTATGGCAAAATCACTAGCATCGCACATAAGCTCAAAAGGTAGGTCCCAATCGGGGGCAACAAGAATCGGTGCCTCAGTAAGCTTTTTCTTTAATGTTTCAAAAGCTTCGATGCACTCAGGAGAGAAGATGAAAGGAGCATCCTTTTCGAGGAGATGGGTCATAGGCAGGGCGATTTTAGAGAAATCTTGGATAAACCTATGATAGAAGCCGGCGTGACCCAAAAAGCTCCTGACACCTTTAACGGTGATGGGATGAGATAATTTAGCGATGACATCAATTTTGGCTTTGTCAACCTCAATCCTGTTTTTTGAAATTTTATGGCCGAGGATAATGCCCTCTTTAACCATAAAATGGCTCTTCTCCCAGTTGAGACTTAAATTTGTTTCTTTACAACGTTTAAGCATTTGTTCCAAGTGGGAGAGACAAGACTGGAATGAATCCCCGATGACTGAAAAGTCATCCATAAATACCTCCATGGTTTTCCCGATCATGTCGCAAAAGATTGACATCATGCACCTTTGGAACGTGCCTGGTGCATTACATAAGCCGAAAGGCATACGTCTGTAAGCAAAAGTTCCGTAGGGGCATGTGAAGGTAGTTTTCTCTTGATCCTGTGGATCAATGGGGATTTGGAAGTAACCCGAGAAACCATCGAGGAAACAGTAGTATTCATTCCCCGCTAGTCTTTCGAGCATCTGGTCCATAAAAGGCAGAGGAAAATGGTCTTTACGGGTGGCTTCATTTAACTTACGATAGTCAATACATACTCGCCAACCCGTGACCAAACGAGTTGGAATCAACTCATTCTCCTCGTTGATGACAACGGTTATGCCACCCTTTTTAGGAACGCAATTGTTGGGAATTATACTAACAGTTACCACGGCTAAGAGAAGAAGTTACAACTGCAGAAGATTGTACTTGCAGTGGAAACTCATTACCACTGCAAGAACATATATTACCACTGCTTATTAGATAACTGTTAGGAAACGTGTTATAGATAAATATAGAATAGATCTTGTGTATATCTTATTCAATTAGCTTTATACTTATCTTGTAGAAGAGGACTCATTGTGCTATAAAAGGAGATTCTAGGTTAAAAGTTTGATATACGTTTCTAGAGCTTCAAGGTGTAACCCTAGTGATATCAAGATCACTCGTATTATTATCATTAATAATATTGGAGCTAATAGTTTGTTTACATACATTGTTCTTATTCATATACAACTGTCTTACTCACAATCAAACTTCTAAGTGTTACTAAGTAGATTCCGCATACTTAGTGATATAACTCAAAGTATCAATCTAACACAAGTTCAAGGTGTTTAGATCCATCAAGTGGTATCAGAGCCAGGCTTTGATACTTTGATTTAGAAGACTCAAGTTCACTCAGAAGAATCAATGGAGACAGAAACCAGTAACTCAAACATTGCTGCTAAGCTTCCAAAGCTTAAGTTGAATGACTTTGAGATGTGGAGGCTAATGATAGAACAATTCTTTATGGTCCAAGACTACACACTCTGGGAGATCATTATGGTTGGAAATTCTTTCAAACCAAGTTCTACTTCAGAGATGATTGGTGGGAAGGAAGTAATTAAGGTCAACACTGGACCTGTTACTAATGATGAAAGACTTCAGTTGAAGAATGATCTCAAGGCCAGAGGTTTGTTGATGATGACACTTCCCAGAGACCAAGTACTAGCATTCAGGAAGTACAAGACTGCAAAGACTCTTTTTGATGAGATCTGTGAAGTTTTTGGTGGTAATGATTCCACCAAGAAGACTCAAAAGACCTTGCTGAAGCAGACTTATGAAAACTTTGGTTCATCAAGTAATGAATCTCTTGATAGCATCTTCACAAGGCTACAAAAGATTGTTACTCAACTCACTGTTTTTGGAATTAAGGTGGAAAGGGAAGACCTCAATCTAAAGTTCTTAAGAAGCTTACCCTCTGAGTTTGGAACCAATGTTGCTGTGCGGGAAGATAAGCCAGAATTGGAGACCATGAAACTTAATGACTTGTACAATAACTTCAAGGTTATTGAACAAAGATTGAAGAAAGCTGGCAAAATAAGCTCAAGTTCAGGAAGTGTAGCACTCATATCATCATCTCTTGATGATAGTTCAGATGAAGAAAGTGATAGTGATGATGACAGTGCTAACATTGTTGTTTCCACTGGTAGTGGAAGTGTTTCTACTGGTAGCTCAAAGAGACAGATTGCAGGGCTTAGTGATACTACTTTTTATGCCTTTATATCAAGTCAAGTGGGTGGTTCAATCCTCAATCATGAGGATCTGGATCAAATTGCTGAACATGATATGGAGGAGATGGACATTAAATGGCAAGTGGCATTACTAAGCTTAAGGACAAAGAAGTTTTGGAAGAAGACTGGAAGAAAGATCAACATCAGTGGCAATGAAACAGTAGGTTTTGATAAAAAGAAGGTGGAGTGCTACAATTGTCATAAAAAGGGGCACTTTGCCAGGGAGTGTAGGAAGCCAAGGAAGTCTGACAATAGGTCAACTTGGTACAAGCAGGACAAGAAGAAGGAACCTACTACTGATGAGCCAAAGGGGCTATTGGCCATTGATGGAGTGAGCTTTGATTGGAGCTTTATGACTAAGGAAGAGGAAGATGATTCAGAGTCTGCAATGGTTGCTACAGAGCTTGCACTAATGGCTTTTTCTGACTCTGAGGTACAAACTGATAATGCTTGTTCTAAATCTTGTAAGGCCTTAAAAGAGTATGAGAAACTTAAAGCATAATTTAATGAGCAACACATAGAGTTAACTCATACTAATTATAACTTAGCAAATCGTAAAAGAGGCCTAGGAGTTTTAGAAACTCAATTAGAGCATTATAGGGCAAATGAATCTAAGTTCAATGATGATATTGCAGTATTAAGAAGAGACTTAGATTATCAGGTTGCTATTAATAAGGTTCTTAGAGAAGAACTAGAAAAGGTTAAAGTGGCTAGTGAGAATATAATGATAACTAAGCAAACACTGGATCATCAATCCAAGTGTATTGATAAAATTTGGGAAGCCCAAGTTGTGAGCAAAGCCAAATCAGGAATTGGATACAAAACAGTTCCACCACCTCTAAGAGGTGTTCCATCACCTCCTGGCATTGACTTAGCTCACACAGGTTTAGAAGAATTCCAGGAACCACCTATGACCTATGGACCAAAGTTTGTTAAACCAGTTGAAATTGAAAAGGTTCAGGTTGAGGTTGATGTATTTGATAGTGCTAGTGACTCATCTCTAAAAGATGATAATTTGAATGTTGAGTCTAAGCCTAGTGTTCCTGAGAATGTTAAAGTGGACATTAAAAGAAGTATTCCTGATGTAGTCAAAGAGAAGCCTAGGTCACAACCTAATTTCACTAGGCCCACTACTAGATATGCAGAGATGTACAGAAGTAAGTCACCAACTCCTAGGGGTAATATGAGGAGTTGGAATCATGTTAAATCTAGGCAATTTGGTAGTGACTTTGTGTTCAATAACAAACCCTGTCATATATGTGGTAGCTTTGACCATTTGTCTTATAGCTGTACCTACCACTCGGGAAGAAGGGAAATGTTTGGGAATACTAGGGTAAATGAACAAAATGCTAATAACTTAACTCACCCAAATCCACTTAGCAAGATGATTCCCAGGTCTGTTTTGCTTCATTCTGGCATTAAACCTATTTCCACTGCTAGACTAGCAGTTGCCACTACCAGAAATAAAAACAGAGTTTAACCTAAGTCCCCTGTTACTACTTTTGTTAAATCTACTCAAACAGGGAAAAAGACCAATTTTGAAAAGAAAGTTAACAATAATCAGAAGTGGGTACCTAAAGTTTCAAAACAAGCAGTTTCCACTGCTAAGCCAGCAGTTACCACTGCAAGGCCAAAGGTTACCACTGGTGGGTCTGTTAACAAGAAAAGGGTAAATATGGGAAATGTTGTTAAGGCCTCAGCACGTTGGGAATGGAAACTAAAAGGAACCATCTCCTCAAACAATCCCAATGGTGTATCAATGACCTTTGATAGATATAATTATATTGATACACGAGGCAAATCCAAGTCATTTGTGGCTTGGGTCCCTAAAAGGAACTAATTCCTTTATTTTGTGTGCAGGGACATTCAAAGACTACTAATGATCAAGGATACTCAGACAGTGGATGTTCCAGGCATATGACTGGCAATAAGTCCTATCTTTCAGACTTTCAACCTTATGATGGACAATTTGTCAGCTTTGGAGGAGGAATTGGTGGCAAAGTTTCTGGCAAAGGAACAATCAAGGCTGGAAACATTGATTTTGAAGATGTGCAGTATGTGAAAGAACTCAAGTACAACCTCTTTAGTGTGTCACAGATGTGTGACAAGAAGCATAGAGTTCTATTCACAGAAGATGAGTGCTATATCTTATCTAAGGATTATAAGCTTCCTGATGAAAGTGACATTTTGCTTAAAATCCCTAGAAAAGGAAATTTGTATAGCATTGACATGCAGAACATAGTGGCTAATAATGATGTTACTTGCTTGCTTGATAAAGCCACTTTGGATGAATCAATGCTTTGGCATAGAAGACTTGGTCATGTTAACTTCAAGACCATCAACAAGATTGTGAAAGATGGACTTGTCAGAGGCCTACCAGAGAAAAGATTTGAAAATGACCAAACTTGTGTTGCCTGTCTCAAAGGAAAGCAACACAGAGCTTCATGCAAGACCAAGGCATTCAATTCAATCAATCATCCACTCTTTATGCTGCATATGGACTTGTTTGGTCCTACCTCTGTGAGTAGCATCAATTTGAAGAAGTATTGTCTAGTTGTGACTGATGATTTCAGTAGATTCACATGGGTTTTCTTTTTAAGTACCAAGGATGAAACCACAGGCATTCTTAAAACATTCATCACTCAAGTTGAAAATCAATTTGAAAAGAAAATCAAGATCATCAGGTGTGACAATGGGACAGAGTTCAAGAATAAAATTATGGATGATTTCTGCAGAGACGAAGGTATTAAAAGGGAATTTAGTGTTTCAAGAACTCCTCAACAAAATGGAGTTGCAGAAAGAAGAAACAGAACACTAATTGAGGCTGCTAGAACCATGTTAGCTGACTCCAAGCTTCCAGTGACTTTTTGGGCTGAAGCAATTAACACTGCTTGTTACATTCAGAACAGAGTTTTAGTGGTCAAAACAAAGAACAAGACACCTTATGAGTTGTTCAGAGGAAGGCCTCCTACTTTGGAGTTTATGAGGCCATTTGGGTGTTGACATAAATTAATAATGTCTAAAAACATTGTTAACATATTAACAATGTCTCTATGTTTTGATAATTACAAAGCATAAACTCATTAATCTAAAACTTATGACGTAAACAAGTTTTTAGTGCTTAACATTTGTCTTTACATCCAAATCACTTAAGGTATGAATAAACAAAGTGTTTATTGCATTCTATGATCAAAGGAACAATTTTCTTAAACACTAGATTTCTTATAAAATGTCACAAAACATTTTATATCTTTTACAAAACATTTTTGGAATTAAAGGAATATGTTTAATTCATTATAAATATATGAATTCAAATTTCCAACCAAAAATGGCAAATCTAATCCAGAAAAACCTTCCCCACAAAAAGACAAATAAACCCAACGTTCAGGAGGGCGGCCCCCTTAATTTTACTAGGCGGCCCCCTTGATCATTAAAGGGACCGGCCTACAATTAAGGGGACCGGCCACGCTCCAGAACAGTATTTCCCCCCCCCCCCCTTTAAATACTGATTCATCCCTCAGATTTTTCTCACCTTTTGCACTTCTAAACTTTCTGATCCAGATCTAATTCTCTATTCTCTCATCCTTTGATCATAAGTGTATATATATTCTTTGTTTCAAAGTGATCCAATTTCCATCCTCTCAAGTGCAAGAGAAGAATACTTCTATCTTCCTAGACAAGAAGTATTACAACTTGTTGTGATCTCCACATCAAAGTTGTTGGTGTAACATCAAGATTATTTACATACTCTTTGTGAAGATTGTTGTGAATATTTGCTTGTAGATAGTTGTGTTAGATATAGATTGTGTGATTAGTTGATAGCTTGGTGTGAAGAAGAAAAGCTAGGAAATCTATTGGTGTGAAGAAGCTAGGTGTGAAGTAGATTGATTTGAAGAAGGTGTGTAGAAGGTGTGACTTAGGTGTGAAGGTGTTGTGGTGTGATTATTGGTGTGTAGATTGGTGTGTAAATTGGTGTGTAGATTGGTGTGAATATTGGTGTGTAAATTGATGTGTACGGTTTTCTCCGCCATAAGGGAGCTCGTTGATATAGTGAAGAAAACTCTCGAGTTAGGTGCTCGGGGAGTGGAGTAGGGCAAGGAAGGTGTCCTTGTAGCCGAACCACTATAAATCTCTTGTCTCGCGGTTCGATCTTTCCATCTCTTACTTATTATTGTTACTTATCATTATTATATATTTCGTATTGATACTTGTTTATATTGTGCAAGACTTGAGATCACATATTATCGAATCTAAGTTTTAAAACACTAAAACTATTTTTACAACTAATTAAAAAGACGTAAAACTATTCAACCCCCCCTTCTAGTTTCCACAATTGGTATCAAGAGCCACGTCTAGCAAGAATTTTAAAATATATTGTATTTTAAAACTTGTAACGATCTATGGAATCTTTAAAATATTTAGAAGGGCAATCTATGCAAAGACCACCACTATTTGAAAGTGATGGATTTTTATATTGGAAAAATAGATTCGAAACGTATGTGAAATCAAAAGATCTTGATCTTTGGCATATTATTACCTTTGGTGATTTTCCCCATATTCAATATAATGTTGAAACTAAAATGGATGAAATTGTAGCTTTTGAAAAACAAAATGATGATTTGAAAAAGAAACTAGCAAAAAATAATGAGGCTAAAATGGTTATTTATAATGCGTTACCACGCAAAGAATATGAAAGAATTTTTATGTGTAAAACCGCAAAAGAAATTTGGGATTCTTTACTAATCACTCACCAAGGTAATAGTCAAGTTAAAGATAACAAAATAGATCTTCTTGTACAACAATATGAACAATTTACGCTTCCGGAAGAGGAATCAATTGATAATGCTTTTGCTAAATTTAACACCATTATCACAAGTTTAAAAGCACTTGATGAGACATTTTCTAGTAAAAATTGTGTTAGGAAATTTCTTAGGGCATTGCATCCGAAATGGCGAGCTAAAGTCACGGCTATTGAAGAATCAAAGAATTTGATGACATTGTCACTAGATGAGCTTATTGGCAACTTGAAGGTCCATGAAGAAATTATAAGAAAAGATTTGGAAACGGTTAAAGTCAAGAAAGAACAAGTCAAATCCGTTGCTCTAAAAGCCAAAAAGGAACTTTGTGATGATAGTGACTCAAGTGACGAGAGTGAAGATGAAGAATATGCAATGGCCGTAAGAGAATTCAAGAAATTCTTCAAGAGACGAGGAAGATTCACTAGATCATCACATGACGATAGAAAATCGTTCCAAAGAAATAGAAGTGACAATTACGTGAAAAGAAAATGCTTTAGATGTGGAAGTCCAAATCATCTCGTTGGTGAATATCTAAAGCCGCCGAGTTATGACAATCAAGGTGCATTTGTTAGTAGATCATGGAGTGATAGTGACAAAGAAGAAGTGGAAAAACCAAGAGAAGAAAGGTGTTTCATGGCAAAAGCAACCGACGAAATATGCCTTGGAATTGACTTGGAGCCTGACGAATGGATCAAGGATAGTGGATGCTCAAGGCACATGACAGGGAACCGAAAGCTATTCTCTACATATAAGGCATACAACGGAGGTAACGTTATTTTTGGTAGTGACTTGCGTGGAAAAATTATTGGCAAAGGTACGATTTCTCAAGACTCACTTACTATTGAAAATGTTGAACATGTTAATACTTTAACATATAACTTACTTAGTGTAGGCCAAATATGCGATAATAAATGTAAAGTTATCTTTTCCGAAGAAGATAGCGAAATAGTTAAGAATGGAAAAATTATAGGTAGAGGTATTAGGAAAGGAGGTGTATATATTATGAAACTAGGAAACAAACCTGGAGATAGGATATGCCTAACGACCCTAGACGAAAACTCCACATTGTGGCATAGGAGATTAGGACATGCTAACATGCAACAAATACAATCTTTGGCCTCTAAGGAATTAGTTAGAAACTTGCCTAATCTAAAATATGACAAACATTTTTGTGATGCATGTAAAGTTGGAAAACAAGCTCATGCTAGCCACAAAGCTAAGAATATAGTATCCACTACTAGGTGCCTAGAACTATTACATATGGATCTTTTTGGTCCATCCGCTGTGCGGAGCTATGGAGGAAACAAATATACCTTAGTAATAGTAGATGACTACTCACGATACACGTGGACTAAGTTTTTAAGTGACAAAACCCAAGCCTTTGAAAAATTCGAAATATTTAGTAAAATGATTCAAAATAAATTAGGATGCTCAATAGTTGCCATTAGGACGGACCATGGAAGGGAATTTGATAACGAAGTACAATTCGGAAAATATTGTGAGTTAAATGGAATATCTCACAATTTCTCCGCTCCTCGTACTCCTCAATCAAATGGGGTAGTAGAAAGAAAAAATAGGTCACTACAAGAAATGAGTAGAACTATGTTAAATGAACAATCCATTCCATAAAAATTTTGGTGTCACGCCGTAGATACATCGACTTATATTCTAAATAGGGTATCAATTAGAAGAATTCTAGGAAAAACTCCTTATGAGTTATTAAGAAATAGAAAACCTAACTTAAGCTACTTTAGAGTATTTGGAAGTAAATGCTATATCTTAAACACTAAGGACTACCTCACTAAGTTTGATCCAAAATCATATGAAGGAATATTTTTAGGATACTCACAAAATAGTAAAGCATATATAATACTTAACAAACACTCAATGAAAGTAGAGGAATCACTAAATGTAACATTTGATGAAACACCACCACCTCCTAAAACGCTACCTTTAGAAGATGATGATTTAGTCGAAGATGAAGCCATTGAGGTTAGTAAAACAAAACCCATAGGAAATGATAATGAAGAAACTCACTTAGAAAATAACGAAACCGTTAATATTAAAGAATCTAGATCACATCCTTTGGATAATATAATAGGACATCTTAACCAAAGAACCCTTAGGTCACAAGCCCAAGATAAAAACAACTTCTTTTGTTTCCTCTCGGCAATAGAACCTAAGAATATTAGCGAAGCTTTAAAGGATGAAAGTTGGATTATAGCTATGCAAGAAGAATTAAATCAATTTAAGGCAAATGATGTTTGGGAACTAGTCCCAAATCCAAAGGATATGACTATCATAGGAACCAAATGGGTATATAGGAACAAGTTAGACGAGAATGGAATAGTTACTAGAAATAAAGCTAGGTTAGTTGCCCAAGGTTAAAATCAACAAGAAGGAATTGATTATGATGAAACTTATGCCCCCGTAGCTAGACTAGAATCAATTAGGATATTACTTGCCTATGCTTGCTCCCTAGATTTTAAGTTATTCCAAATGGATGTGAAAAGTGCATTCCTTAACGGTTTTATCAATGAGGAGGTATATGTGGCACAACCTCCAAGATTCATTGACTTCGCAAAACCTGATTATGTTTATAAGTTAAAGAAAGCTTTGTATGGACTCAAACAAGCTCCCAAAGCTTGGTATGATCGATTAAAAGCTTTTCTTATTAAACATGATTATTCCATGGGAATGGTAGATAACACTCTTTTCACTAAAATGAAAGACCCTAATCTCATCATTGTTCAAATATATGTTGATGACATTATATTTGGATCGACTTGTCAAGACATGTGTGATGAATTTGCCAAAATCATGCATGATGAGTTTGAGATGAGTATGATGGGTGAACTTAACTTCTTCCTAGGATTACAAATAAAACAATTAGAAGATGGAATATTCTTTAACCAATCTAAGTACATTAAGGAAATGCTTAAGAAATTTGGCCTAGAAGACTCAAAACCCATAAAAACACCCATGTCTACGGAGGTAAAGCTGACAAAGGACGATGAAGGTGAGTCCGTAGATAACTCCAAGTATAGAGGAATGATAGGTAGTTTACTATACTTGACGGCAAGTAGACCCGATATCATGTTTAGTGTCTGCCTTTGTGCCCGTTTTCAAGAGGATCCCAAAACCTCTCACCTAGAAGCGGTTAAGCATATCTTCCGATACATTAAAGGCACTATACACTTAGGATTATGGTATCCTAAGGAATCCGGCATAGAAACCATTGTATATGCGGATTCGGATCATGCGGGAGACTACGTAGATAGAAAGAGCACTAGCGGTATTTGCACGTTTATGGGATGTTGTCTAACGTCTTGGTTTTCGAAGAAGCAAACCGCTCTTGCTATTTCTACCACCGAAGCCGAATATGTAAGCGCCAGAAAGGCATGTCAACAAGCACTATGGATGAAACAAGCTCTCGTAGACTATGGCATTAGGTTAGAAAATGTCCCCATTATGTGCGATAACAAAGGTGCGATAGATTTAAGTAAAAATCCGGTGCAACACTCTAGGACTAAACACATAGAAATACGTCACCATTTTCTTAGGGATAATGTACAAAAAGGAAATATATCTATAGAAAAGGTTGCATCGGAAGATAACATTGCGGATATATTCACAAAACCCCTTAAGCGTGAATTATTCAACCACTTGCGTTTAGGATTAGGAATGATGGAACAAGTTGACTAAATTATATTGAATTATTTCAAATTAATACTTGCATGAAATTTATTCATTTCACCTTTTCTGAGTCTAGGAATCTATTTCGCACAAATCTAAAGATTGGGAAAATTTATTTTCTTTGCATAAATTTTTTTTTTAAAACTCAATCAATTTTCTCTAAAAATTATTCTCACAATCTAGGAACCCCATGAAGACCATTTTCCTTGCATTGTTGACTAATTCTAAAAACATTATATTTCAAAATCATGCATAAACTCTCACATAAATTGTCAAGGTATATAATCTAATATATGTCTTTGACATTCATGATCGAGCAAAAATTGAATCAAGGAGATTATTTAGATTGTTTCTTAGGATCGCTATTTCTTTTTGCTTCTAGGAGTCGAAACAATCACAACTCCACATTTGTTGCATATAGACACTCACTAGGACAAATTCACTAATAATGGTGTCATCTTGATCCATCACTAGTTTTTCACTCACTAAGATAGGTGCCTTAGGAAGCTTAAGTGTGCTTGCCTTTGTTTACCTCCTATTGCTTATTATGTGTTGATTATTTGCTCCTTTGCTTGTGTGTTTTTGCATGTATGCTATATCTTGATTAGATTAGACTCTATATTGCCTAAGAGAATTGAACTTGCTTGAATTCTAATCTAAACACATAACCTTTCTGCAAATTTTCTGCCAAAAACCCAATTCTGGCATCCTGGAAATCACCAGATGGGCGGCCCCCTTAATTTTGTAAGGCGGCCCCCTTAATCATTAAGGGGACCGCCCCCTAATTAAGGGGACCGGCCATCTGATGGTCGGGTTTACAGAATCTTTTCTGCTTTTTAGCCCATTTCAACCTACATTTCCCAATTTTAACCAACACACTTTGTCCCAATCTTCCAACAAACCTTATCCATCCTTAAACACACAAATCTTACACTATAAATATCCCCAATCCTCAAAACTATCCATTCATCCCATCATGAACTCTCCAAACAAACCAAGATCAAAAGCCTCAAGGCTAGCAAGGATGACGGAAAAACCCGTTTGGCGAAGAAAAAGCCCTCGAAACAAATCCATCATAACCAATAAGATTGGAAGTCATTCAACACCTCCAACTTCTTACTTCCCAAACTTTACCTCAAACCCACAAGGTCATTCATTTGATCCTCTTTACAAACCATACAACATTGGCCAACCATCAAACTACAATGCCAACTACACAAATACAAACCATCCATACCAAACCTATGATCCTCTTCACATTGCCACGGAAAAGCAAAAGTTCCGTGATGAAATAAACCAAATCCATGATCTTACTGATCTCCTTGCTATGCATCTTGCACAACGCAACAAAGGGCAACCTCCATCATCACCCTATGCAAATTGCCTTCCCCACTCTCTCAATTTGGATCAAGTTACCAACCACACTCACCTTTGCCCTTGTTGCATATTCCTTCAAAAACAAATCCTCTACTTGAGTGAAGATATTTCTTGGATTGAATATCTTCTCACTCGTAATCATCCAATACCACCCTTAACACGATACAACATCATGAGATCCACCTCTTCCGCTCCATACTCCTCCCCATATCCCTCTCCATCTAACAATTAAGCTTCATGCTTATGTTATCCTTCAAGCAAATAAAACAATCAACCATGAGTTGCAAGCAAGTCCAAGTGCTCTTTCTAGGCAATATAGGACTACGTCTTTTCATTTGTTTTATTATGATTAATATGCCTTAAGCATATTAAATGTTGTAATGCTTTCTATGATGCTTGAATGAATCTATTTTTTTATCTATTGCTTTGCATGTAGATTTGCCTTGCTCTCTTCTAATATTTTGTGTAGCCAAGATTTCCATAGCTCATCTCCTTGGTGCTCTCAAATGAGGGGGAGTATACATCAAGGGGGAGCTTTAACCTTTTTGATTTTACAAAAAGGGGGAGAAGAGAATGTTAAACTCTAAATCCTTGTCTAAAAATTAATTTTTAGACCTAATGAGTTTAAGGTTTTGTAATCATCAAAAAGGGGGAGATTGTTGACATAAATTAATAATGTCTAAAAACATTGTTAACATATTAACAATGTCTCTATGTTTTGATAATTACAAAGCATAAACTCATTAATCTAAAACTTATGACGTAAACAAGTTTTTAGTGCTTAACATTTGTCTTTACATCCAAATCACTTAAGGTATGAATAAACAAAGTGTTTATTGCATTCTATGATCAAAGGAACAATTTTCTTAAACACTAGATTTCTTATAAAATGTCACAAAACATTTTATATCTTTTACAAAACATTTTTGGAATTAAAGGAATATGTTTAATTCATTATAAATATATGAATTCAAATTTCCAACCAAAAATGGCAAATCTAATCCAGAAAAACCTTCCCCACAAAAAGACAAATAAACCCAACGTTCAGGAGGGCGGCCCCCTTAATTTTACTAGGCGGCCCCCTTAATCATTAAGGGGACCGGCCTACAATTAAGGGGACCGGCCATGCTCCAGAACAGTATTTCCCCCCCCTTTAAATACTGATTCATCCCTCATATTTTTCTCACCTTTTGCACTTCTAAACTTTCTGATCCAGATCTAATTCTCTATTCTCTCATCCTTTGATCATAAGTGTATATATATTCTTTGTTTCAAAGTGATCCAATTTCCATCCTCTCAAGTGCAAGAGAAGAATACTTCTATCTTCCTAGACAAGAAGTATTACAACTTGTTGTGATCTCCACATCAAAGTTGTTGGTGTAACATCAAGATTATTTACATACTCTTTGTGAAGATTGTTGTGAATATTTGCTTGTAGATAGTTGTGTTAGATATAGATTGTGTAATTAGTTGATAGCTTGGTGTGAAGAAGAAAAGCTAGGAAATCTATTGGTGTGAAGAAGCTAGGTGTGAAGTAGATTGATTTGAAGAAGGTGTGTAGAAGGTGTGACTTAGGTGTGAAGGTGTTGTGGTGTGATTATTGGTGTGTAGATTGGTGTGTAAACTGGTGTGTAGATTGGTGTGAATATTGGTGTGTAAATTGGTGTGTACGGTTTTCTCCGCCATAAGGGAGCTCGTTGATATAGTGAAGAAAACTCTCGAGTTAGGTGCTCGGGGAGTGGAGTAGGGCAAGGAAGGTGTCCTTGTAGCCGAACCACTATAAATCTCTTGTCTCGCGGTTCGATCTTTCCATCTCTTACTTATTATTGTTACTTATCATTATTATATATTTCGTATTGATACTTGTTTATATTGTGCAAGACTTGAGATCACATATTATCGAATCTAAGTTTTAAAACACTAAAACTATTTTTACAACTAATTAAAAAGACGTAAAACTATTCAACCCCCCCTTCTAGTTTTCCACATTGGGTGTCATGTTACTATTCTCAATACCATTGATCATCTGGGTAAATTTGAAGAAAAGTCAGATGAAGGCTTCTTTGTTGGATACTCTATGGTTAGCAAGGCTTTTAAAGTCTACAATTTAAGAACAAAGAAGATTGAAGAGAACTTGCATGTTCAATTCCTTGAAAATAAAGCAAACATGGCAGGTTCAGGACCAGATTGGCTATTTGATCTTGAAACATTATAAAATACAATGAATTATATACCTCTCACTTCAAGCACTGGAGACAAAGATCTTGAAGATTCAGAAGAATTCATTGATGAAGATGAAGCTTGCAAAGATGATGAAGATCAACTTGTTATGCCACTTTGGGACTTTGTTGATAATTCTGAAAAGCCAAGTGATGCAGATGGTGTGAATAAAGATATTCCTTCTAGCAGTGGTAACTCAATTCCCACTGCTACACCAGAAGTTTCCACTGTCAGCCCAAATGTGAAACATATTTCTCAGGAATCACCAAGTGATAATGTAGAGATCTCAAACATGCCTACAACATATGATATTCCTAGCACATCACAGTCTTCAATTCACAAAGTGCATCCACTTGATAATGTTATTGGTGAACTTCAATCAGGTGTGAAGACTAGAAGACAGACAAAGAAAGATGATATTCATGGGTTCATAAGTGAAGTGTATGAGTCCAAGAAACATAGCAAGAAGAATGAGTGCTTGTTTTTCTGTTTTCTCTCACAGGTGGAGCCTAAGAATGTGTATATGGCTCTAGGAGAATCTAGCTGGGTTGAAGCTATGCAAGAAGAGTTGTTGCAGTTTAAACTTCAAAAGGTTTGGGTTCTTTGTGACTTGCCTGATGGTATGAAGGTCATTGGTACTAAATGGGTTTTCAGAAACAAGAAAGATGAAAGAGGTATTTTAATCAGGAACAAAGCTAGATTGGTTGCTCAAGGATACACTCAAGAGGAGGGTATTGATTATGAAGAAGTGTTTGCTCCTGTTGCAAGGATTGAGGCTATTAGATTGTTTTTAGCCTATGCATCATTTATGGGCTTTACAGTCTATCAAATGGATGTTAAAAGTGCCTTTCTGTATGGAACTATTGATGAGGAGGTATATGTCTCTCAACCTCCAGGCTTTGAAGATCCTCAACACCTAAATAAAGTTTACAAAGTGGTTAAGGATCTTTATGGCTTACATCAGGCTCCAAGGAAGTGGTATGAAACCTTAACTAATTATTTGTTGAATAATGGGTTTCATAGAGGCAAGATTGATCAAACTTTGTACATCAAGAAAGACAAGGGTGATATCCTACTTGTGCAAGTATATGTTGATGATATTATCTTTGGTTCTACTAAACAAGAGATGTGCAAAGAGTTTGAGAAGCTGATGAAAGATGAATTTCAAATGAGTTCTATGAGAGAACTTACATTCTTTTTGGGGCTTCAAGTACAACAGAGTAAGGAAGGCATATTTATCAGTCAAGACAAATATGTGGCTGAGATTATTAAGAAGTTCAAGTTTACTGATGCAAAATCTTCAAATACCCCTGCTGACAAGACCACTCACTTATTGTTGAAGAATGCTAGTGGTGCTAATGTTGATGTTCACACTTACAGATCTATGATTGGTTCTTTGATGTATCTTACTTCATCAAGGCCAGACATTATGTTTGTTGTATGTGCTTGTGCAAGATTTCAAGTGACTCCAAAGACATCACATATGACAGCAGTGGAAAAGATTTTTAGGTACTTGAAGACTTATCCTAATCTAGGATTATGGTATCCAAGAGACTCTCCAATGGAATTGATCACATACTCAGATAGTGACTATGCTGGTGCAAGTTTGGATAGAAGATCAACTACTGGAGGATGTCAATTTCTTGGATGTAGATTGGTGTCATGGCAGTGCAAGAAGCAAACTATGGTTGCTACTTCAACCACTGAAGCAGAATATGTTGCAGTTGCTAGTTGTTGTGCTCAGATCCTTTGGCTTCAGAATCAATTATTGGATTATGGGTACAATTTCATGAACACCATTATCTATATAGACAATAGTAGTACCATATGCATTATTAAAAATCCTGTGCAACACACTAAAACTAAACATATTGAAATTAGACATCACTTTATTAGAGATTGTTTTGAGAAAAAGCTTATTAATGTTGTCAAAATTCATACTGATGACAATTATGCTGATTTATTAACAAAAGGGCTTGATGTGGGTAGGTTTCAATACTTGGTAACAGGTATTGGAATGCTCAATCCATAAATCTTTGATGTCTCATACTTTTCAGTGTTGCAGGATACTTTTTAGGTACTAATATTGTTTGTATTGTATGTATGGTTTTCTACTAACTTGTATGCAGAGTTATCAAGAGCACAGTGGTAATTAACATACAACAGTGGAAAGATTGGTGATAATAGCAAAAACAAAAGAGTACTTTTATTGATTATTAAGAAGAGTACACCACAACCATCAACAAAACATTGTCACCATTACAGAAAACCATCACATAAGACATGAACCTACAACCTAACACCTACTCCATAGGTTTCTTTCCTTTTCCCTCATACTGCTGCTTGCCCTTGGAAATTTTCTTTCTCTTGTCATCAAAAAAGAGTTGTTTTCTTGGACAAGCAAGTCCCAGAACTTGCTTGGGAGGTCTTGGTGCTTGATTAGGCTTGTCAACAGCAGGCCACTTCATGTTGTTTATTGCAGTTGTCAATGTTGTGGTAAGGGCCTTTGGAAGCTCCTTGGAAAGATCAAAGGTTGGATCATTGTCATCATCAGATGAAGAGCTTGAATAAAACTCTAGAGATGGAGCAGGATCAGCTGATATCTTCTTATTGGGCTTCATGCTTGAAGATGTAGCAGTTGCAGCACTTGGTGGAAAATATCCACTCCATCCAGCAGAAAGTTCTTCAGAGTCTGAGTAGTAACTGATTTCCTCATCTGAAGAGTCATCAGAGGAGATGTAGATTAATGGAAACCAACTCATGATGATGTTTAGGGTTTGTGTTATTGAAAAAGATTGTTGATGAAAGATAAAAGATGTTGAGCCCCCTTTTATATGCAAAGTCAAGGTCGAATTATAATTAATGAAGGATATTTACTCCTACTTGTTTTGGTAGGTTGGAGGAGTAAATTTGGTTATTATCGGGTTGACTTTTGGAAGATATTTTTGTGAATAGTAACTTGGTTAAAAAGTTACTTTGGGTTAATTCTTATGGGTTAAGTTAAGATGGCCATTGAACTTATTGCAAATACAACCGAAGAACAAAGGTCTGCTCAACTTAAAGATTTCATTCAAATGAAGAATCAGCAGGCTCTTGATGAAATCATTGGGGATATTAGAAAAGGTCAAAAGAAGCCTAGAAAGCTTACAAAGGCACAGATTATAGCTGAGATGAAGACTTTTTGTTGCCATGTTGGAAATACGAAGATGGCTCAATTCAAAGGAATGTCACATGAACAGGTTGAAGGTATTTACTACAGAATCAAAAGACAAGATAGTAAATTCATTCCAATGGATCAAGAACCAATAGTTATGAAGACAAAAAGGACTGGAGAGAGTCTTGAATCAAAAGATGCAAAGAAGTTAAAGACTCAGAAATCATCTCAAGCAACAGAGGGTCCTAGCAAGTTGACAGAAGAGCAAGTTATAAACATGTTGTTTATAGAGACTGATGTACTTAACATTGAACCTCTACAAGCAAAATATCCAGTTGTTAGTTGGGAGATCTTTTCTGATAGTTTTGGTGTTGCTTGGAAGATCATCAGAACTGGAAGTGTCACAAACATTTGCAGAGACTTTGAAGATATTGTTAGATGTTGTGATAGAGAAGATTTGGATACTTTGTGGAAAATTGTTCAAGATCAGTTTAAGAAGGATGAACTTGTTGATGTCAAAGCTAAGGAGTTATGGGTTCACTTCATAAGACTATATGAACCTGACCCACGTGATAGGTATTGGAGATTTGAAGCTCATGGTACAAGAACTTTGTGGAAATTCTATGATTCAAGTTCTGTGCATCATGTTTCTACTCAAGATGGAGTTGATGTCTTTATGCTGGCTGAGAAAGAATATCCATTGAGAGCTGGAGTATTAACAGTGATGTTGTCAGAGAAGCTTAGGTGCTGGGAAAGAACTGAAGTCATAGATGATTTGCTACAAAGGATTTATGATCAAAGTGTGAGAGCTGATAGAGAGTTAAGAAGAAAAAGATAAGTGTTTGGAAGAATTCCCATATCCTCATGTTTACTGAATACTTGAAGAAACTTATTGATTTATGTATTAATCATAAGTTAGGGGAGGATTGTTGGGAATTATACTAACAGTTACCACGGCTAAGAGAAGAAGTTACAACTGCAGAAGATTGTACTTGCAGTGGAAACTCATTACCACTGCAAGAACATATATTACCACTGCTTATTAGATAACTGTTAGGAAACGTGTTATAGATAAATATAGAATAGATCTTGTGTATATCTTATTCTATTAGCTTTATACTTATCTTGTAGAAGAGGACTCCTTATGCTATAAAAGGAGATTCTAGGTTAAAGGTTTGATATACGTTTCTAGAGCTTCAAGGTGTAACCCTAGTGATATCAAGATCACTCGTATTATTATCATTAATAATATTGGAGCTAATAGTTTGTTTACATACATTGTTCTTATTCATATACAACTGTCTTACTCACAATCAAACTTCTAAGTGTTACTAAGTAGATTCCGCATACTTAGTGATATAACTCAAAGTATCAATCTAACACAAGTTCAAGGTGTTTAGATCCATCAGCAATGAATTGGGCTAACCCAAGGACTATCAGATATAGGATAAATCAATCCTGCATCAAGAAGTTTTAGAACCTCTTGTTTGATAACTTCGTGGATTTTGGGATTTACCCTTCTCTGTTGTTGCACTGCTGGCTTCAAGTCATCCTCCATTAAGATTTTGTGTGTACAAAAGTCCGGGCTAATACCCTTAATGTCGGAGAGTTTCCAAGCAATTGCTTGCTTGTGTGACTTAAGAACCTTTAGGAGTACAGCCTTTTCCTCATCTTTCAAGTCTTTAGCAATAATGACGGGTAATTTATCATCACCCTCCAGAAATGCATATTCTAGATGAGGAGGCAAGTCCTTGAGCTCAACCTTGGGAAATTCTTCAGATTTTTCAATAGATTTAATTTCTGCTTTATGAAGTTGTTTTGGAGATGGAGAGGGTGAAGGATCGTCATTTAACAATCTTTCAAGAAGAAGAATATCCCCTTCTGGGTCAAGATAGTTTTCATCAATCTCATGAGGGATTGAACTATCCTGAGCAAGAAAAGCCTCGACTTCTTCCAGAAGGAAGTCACTTCCCTCAAATGGAGTGAGAGAAGGGGAAGAGTCGGATATGATAGGCTCAGAAGAAAGAGTGGTACTGCCACTTGCTGAGAAACCGAGGACTTCTTGAGAATACTCCTCTGACGCAACATCGATGATGTCAATTTGGTTAACCGTTTCAGCGTCATAGTTGGAGGAGTATCTTGAAGTCTGATCAAGATTGAATGTGATGGCTTCACCACCAACATGTAGAGTGATTTCTTCTTCGAAAACATCGATAAGAGCACGACCCGTTCTTAAGAATCCCCTCCCGAGAATGAGAGGAACCCTTGGGTCAGCATCGAAATCAACAATCACAAAATCTGCCGGAAAATGGAACTTTCCTACTTTTACGAAGATATCTTCGGCAATTCCTAGAGGACGAGCTATAGTACGGTCTGCAAGCTCGAGAGTCATGCAGGTAGGAGTGAGAGCAGGGAGAGAGAGTCTCTTCCAGAATGAGTAAGGCATAAGGTTAATGCTTGCACCAAGATCGGCCAAGGTAAAGCATTCAACCATCCCCGGGAAAATACAAGGAATGAGAAATTTCCCGGGATCTCCAAGCTTTTCAGGAAGCTTTTTCAAGAGTACTGCTGAGCAATGCTCATTCAGTGGAGTTTTAGCCATCTCACAGAGTTTTTCCTTATTGCTTATCAGATTTTTGATTGTTGAAGCAAATTTAGGCATGAGAAGAAGAGCATCCGCGAAGCTAATATCGAAGTGTAACTCTTGGAAAATTTGATAAAATTTTTCCATCTGATGATTAGCTCTTTCGCGGTTCTTTTGATCATTCAATCGTGAAGGATATGGAATTGACGGCTTAGGATCGTTCTTTGGAATTTCATCAGAACTTTCAGGAGGATCAAATACAACTTTTGACTTACGAGTCGGGAACGGGACAACTTGAGGGTGGACGTTGTTGGTACCTCCGTTATTAGTAGGAAGTACCATGCCCGTGGTAACCTCAGGTTCACGTTCCGCTACCTTGGTAGGAGGAGAAGAAGAGGTAGAGGGAATCGTGGATCCATTGTATGATACCCCACTTCGGGTAGTGATCGCTTTGACATCGCCCCTCGGGTTAGCGATCGTGTTGCTCGGTAGTGTACCCGGGCCCAAGGGTCGATCATTTAAAGACTTCTGAAGCTCAGAGATCTTGCTGATCAGTAACCGATTCGTTTCCTCTTGCACTTTCATGAATTGTTTTAGCACTTCATCGGAGGAAGACGAGGGCTGAACAACATTTTGATTTTGATTAGGAAAATTTTGAACACGGTTGTTTTGAAAATTCCCTTGATTTTGGTTGTTGTTACCCTGAAAATTATTTTTCTGATTGAAATTACCCTGATTGTAATTCCCTTGATTTTGGTTTCTTTGAAAATTTCCTTGAAAACCTTGATTTTGATTGCCATTTTGAAAATTTTTTTGATTAAAATGACCTTGATTTTGGTTCGGGTTTTGGAAATTCGGGTTTTGACCTTGGTTAAAATCTCCTCGATTCTGATTTTGATTCGAGTTACGGTTTTGATTTTGGTTAAAACCGGGAGGTCCGAGAAAATTGTTGGAACGATAGCTCAAGAGATTACGGTCCCCTTGTGGTTGGTAAGAATTACCCCCCATGTTGTAGGAACCTTGAGCAGCATAAACGTTCTCTTGAGGAAAACCAGCAGTAGCTGGACACTCAGAATACAAATGTGGGCCTCCGCAAGTTTCACAACTTCGGGCCACGGCTTTCACTTGTTGATTCTGAACCTGCTGATTTTGCATAGTTTGGTTCATTCTCAACATAGCCGTAGAGATATCATCCATCTTTTTGGTGAGAGCAATTATTTCAGGAGATGATGATGAAGGAATAACTGATTTACATGACTCATCCCTCTCCGCAGAGGAATCCCAAAAGTTATGGTGGGCAGTCATGTTCACAATTAGATCATAGCATTCTTCAGGACGCCTTTTCATAAAGGTCCCACCAGCAGCAGCATTGAGAATATCACGGTGCCTCAATGTCAGACCATTATAGAAGGTATATATGATGGTAACTTGTAACATATTGTGGTTAGGGCACCGATCAATGGCTCGCTTATAACGTTCCCAAGCCTCAAAGAGAGACTCATCGGGACGCTGCCGGAAGTTGCTGATATCATTTCGTAACTTGGTAACCATGGAAGGTGGAAAATATTTTGCTAGAAACTTGGTTACCATTTCATCAAAGGTACGAATAGAATTCTTAGGGAGTCAGTCAAACCATGCAGTGGCATGATGGGTGAGAGAATAGTGGAAGAGATACATCCGGAGGGCATCATCGGTGACACCATGCTGTTTCATGCTTTGGGTGACGGTAAGGTATTTATCGAGATGCTTGTTAGCATCGTCACCCGGAAATCCGTGAAATTGACACGAATTTTGGACTTGTTGGATCATGTGGTGCTAGAGGCCAAAGTCCGTAGCCTCAATAGTGAGTGGTGCAATAGGTCCGCCCCTCCCATGCATGGTAGGCTGGCATAACTCCTCCATCGTTCAGAGATCGGGAGCTGGCTCATCCCTGGGAGGGTCAGGTGGTGGTGGTGGCCCATCGGCCATTTCTATTTTTGGTTCTTCAATAACAGTATGTAGCTCGGGTACGTTTTTTTGATTTTTACGTTTTGTTTGAGAACGAGTGCGCATGCACTAAAAACAATTTTTCAAAACAAATTCGAGGCAAAATAACAGGGAACTTAAACCAATAATCACAAGTGAATGGCTTCTTTGAAAAAGGTACACCACTCACAGGGATACAAAAGCAAGTTTTAATTTTTAGTTTGGGAACTTATTATGTCCACACCCCTAGTTGGTAGGTGTTCTGCCTTGGTTTGCGGTGGTAAGATTTTATGTATTTATTAACAGAAAAATTGTTTTTGGGCTTATGGGTGTGTGTGCAAAAAACTTTGGGAAATATTTTTGGAACTGATTCGTTAACCGAAATTGTTCCTTTAAGATTACTCACAGGCTGGCGGGAAGAAAGAATGTATTCCTCTTCAGTTCGCAATTTAATGTCATAACTTACCTTATACCAACTGTTTCAGGTTGTAATCTTAAAGAAAACGAAGTAATTTAACTTCACAGTTTGTTTTGTTGTTTTTGATTTTTTTGGTGTTGTTAACATTTCAGGAAAAGTGTTAATGAACTTTTTGATATGATTGATATTTTTATAAAAACTTTTTACAAAAGTGGTGGAATTTGTACAGGGAGGGTTTTGAAAACCACTAAACTTAAAACGATTTTTAAAACACCCAACAACCTCCCCGGCAGCGGCGCCAAATTTTGATTGGTTCCGAACGGTCAGATATTATTGACCAAGGTCAACAAGTCAAAGACATCTCAGTTCCAATGCTCCGTGGATAGTATAGTGTGTCCCCGGGTCGTTATGTCCCAGCGAGATTGCAATGATGCTTTGGAAAACGTTTCAGGAATGAGTGGCACTGAGGACAGTAGCCAAGATGATTGGGAATTGATTATGCTACTGATATTTGGTATTTTGGACAATTATTAACAATCACAGATATACAGATATAATTACAAATACACAACTTGGGAATCAGATTACAGACAGAAAAGTGGGATTTAACAAATTACAAACTACAGGGGGTGCAAGTGAAACTTTTTCAAAATTAAATTAAAAAGAAAATTAAAAATGAAAATGAAATTATTTAAATGATTATTTTAATATTTAAATACTAATTAATTAATTAAAACTATTTAAAAAGTAATTTAAACCTACTTTAAATTAAACTAAAAATGATAAAAACTACAAAATAAACTAAAAACTTGAAAAAATATTCTAAACCTCTAAATGAACTTGAAGAAAGTATAAAAATTAAAAAGAAATATTTTTGTCTTTTTATGGGTTTTCTATTAATTAAAAACTAATTATATAAACTAAACTATTTCAACTATTTTAAATTACTAATAATACCTAAATGACTTAGAAAATTATAGAAAAATTTATAAAACTAATTAACCATCACAGGAATCCTAGAAAAATATAAAAAGTTTCTAAAAATTATTTTTAGACTATTTTACTATTTATTTGCTTAATTACTAATTTAAATCTAATTTAACTGAATTAAACAAGAAAATTAGAAAATGAACAGTGGAATTTAAAAATCTATTTTCTAAAAGTCTTAAATGATTTATAGAACCTAGGAAAAATATGAAAACCTACTGTTGTTGATTAAAATTTAAGAAAACTATTTAATTACTAATATTACCTAATTAATTATTTAAACTATTTTTAATTCTAATAATTATTAAACTGATAAAGAAAAATCTAAGAAAATTATTAAAAATACTTAAAGGTGACAGGAAATTAAGAAAATTATGAAAATGATGAAGTGCTTATTAATAAGCTAAAAAGAAAAATTAAAAAGATAAAATCTATTAAATAGAAGCTATCACTAATTTTATATTTAGGTTTTTTGTGGTTTTTCTTTTTGACAGATAAAAATAAGTTGAAAATAAGAAACTTTTACAAAACAACTTTTGTTATAGCTTAAAAATAAGCTGTGTGCACCCCCTTTTATCAAACAGTGGACTTATAGCTTATTAGGACTTAAGCCATATATAAAAAAGCTAGGAAATGATAAACTAAGCATGCACAGATGATTATTAACTTAAAATAAGCCAATTAGAACAAAGAAGCACTCAGAATAAGCTATGAACCACAAATAAGCACTTATGATACTACACAGTCCTGATCAGGCCAAATCTAAGGGTTTTGGACCTCTGTGGGGTCCACAGAAGTCAAGGTGATTCCAAAATGAAAGTTGAAACTAAAAGCTGGTCTGGTAAGCTTCACAATAAGCCAATGAGCAGGGCTTATGGCTTATTAATGAGGCTTGGGTAGGCTTTGAAAGTTGGGGTCACACACTGAGTACTCAGTGTACACTCAGAGAATGAACAAACTTAGTGGGGCTAGCAACCCTATCAAATAAGCTCAAAATGGAAAAATAAGCACTGATCTTTCAAAAGGGGTTACTAGGCTTTCCAAAAAGCCAATAAACTAGGGGTGGATCCCACTGAGTGAGTCACTAAGCTACTTGGAAAATAGGCTAAAACCTGTGCACAGGGCATAAGCTTACCCTGCAGGTCAAAAGAAGCAGTTGCACAAGCTTGTAGAAAAATCTAAAAAATAAGCCAATAGTGGGAATTTGAAGACTAAGTGACAATCTTTAAGCTCTCAAAAGATAAAAGCCTAGAACCTAACACAAAATTCACAAAAAATCCTCCAAGATTTGGATTTCTGAAACAAAGGTGTATTTTGACTTTTTGAGTTTTTGCTAAAAGTTGACTTTGATGAGATTCTACTTGGATTATTTGATTGATTCAAGTTACTAGGGCTATAAGGAGACTATATTAAGCTAAAACTTGCACTTGTGAACCAAATTAATGCCTATGCTACTTCAAAATCAACACAGTTATATGATTAGACCAAATGATTTGTAATTTTGACTTTTGGTGAAATAAGACCAAGTTTTTATGGTTGTTCTGAGTCAACATGATCCTAAGGGACATGTACCATCAGAAAACAACACCACACATACACTACAACACCAAGGATTTCACTGATCCAAACACACCCTAAGGTTGACTGTTTTGTGAAACAAAAAGGTGTTAGGGCTTATGAACCTTATCGAATACAACTTAATATGGTTAATTAAGCTTAAATGAGCACTTATAATCAAGAAACAACAACAAATCACCAAGATCACTGATTGGACTAATTTAACTGTGAAACCTAGAATTTTTAACAACTATTAAAACCAACAAACAAGCTACTAATTTAAGTTGATATTATCACTATCTAACAATAAATAAGCTTAAATGAACAAAGATAAGCAGTTAATAAGCTATGTTACAGCACAGAATTGAAAATCAAAAAAAATTGGAAACTTGAACTCACTTGAGACCCTAGCTAAACAAGGGCTCCCAAATGGGCAGCTACAAGCTCCTAGCTTGTAAACAAGCTAGGTATAAGTCCATCTTGCCATTTCCATTACTGGCAACTTCCAAAAGCTTCCTGTCAAATGCATAGGTATCCTGTGGTGTATTTTTTTTGTTCTGATTTTTCCCTTTTTATATTTTTTAGTTTTTATATTTAGATATTGATTTAAACTATTTAATTGAGCTTATGAAACAGTAAACACTAGTTTAAATCATAGTTAAAACTTAAAAAGGAAATTGCAAATTTGAATACTAAAACTCAATTGTTAACTGAAACTTGGAACTTTGATTAAGAAAAGTTGAGATTACAATGCTAGAATAGATTACAAGCTTCTTTGAATAAAATTAACAACTAAAATTTGAAATTACATAAATACGACCTAAAAATTAAGCTAAGTGACTAATACACTTTCTCCTTGCAATCTCTTCCCTTAAATAGGGGTCTTCTAGGGTTTATGATGACCTCTGAGCATTTCCCACATGCAATCTTGACCCTTGGATGTCTAAAATTCAATCTAGGCCGTTTAACTGATTTTGGCGCCAAAATTGGTGGAGTCCAATTGCTTCTGTTACGTATGTTGAAGAGGGGTGCATTAAATGCACTTTCACCTGTTAGGTGCAATTGGGATGGTATGAGTGGTGTGGGCGGTGGAGATGGGACAGTGATGGTGGGGGGTGGTGATATGATGGTTGCAAGTTGGGGGGAAAGGGGTGGTGTTGTTGTTTTTGACCTTGGTTTGGCCACAGGGTCAAACTTTGACCCTGGGAATTATATCAAAGGGGTGTTTGGGCCTGGGTGTTGGAGTGGGCTCAAAACAAAAGGGTGGGCTTTGGCTTATTTAGTTTGGACTTGGATTTGGATGTTGGGATTTATTAAGGGTCCGGTTTGGTTTGTATTATCAGAAGGACCATTTTTGTAATTTCTTGAAATTTCAAGGACCTGTTTTGCCATTCTCCCAAAGTGTTCACAAGGGTATTTTCTGCCATGTGAGAATATTATGAGGACCTGTGTTGATAATTTCCATTTTTACATGTCCAGGGATCATTTCTGTCAAATCACCAAATTTCAGGGACCAAATTTGTAATTTCACCAAACTTTGCAACCAAGGACCATTCCTGCCATAAGTGAGAAGTGCAAGGACAAAATTTGCTTTTCTCAAAGTTTTAATATCCCAAGGACCATTTTTGTCAATTTTCAAAGTTCAGGGACTAAACTTGCAATTTTGTGAAACTTTGCACCAAAGGACTAAATATGTAATTTTGTGATTTAAAAGGACCTTTGGTGACTTTTTCAAGTTTTTAGAATAACCAGGGACTAGATTTGACAACTTTTGAAAGATGAGGGACTGAAACTGCCAATTATGCAAACTTTATTTATTTTTCATCTGTTTTTGATTATTTTGCATCTGAAACATATAAAACACATTCCTGGGATATTTTCATTATTTTGATGTAATTTTAAATGTTTTTAGATGTTTTGGCAGCTCAGAATAGGTAAAAATGATGAGTATTTACACACTCATCAACATCTCTCAAACCAATGAATTAATCCTATGGCCCCTTCTGTCCCCTTGAAATTGAAGGGCTGACAGCTTATAAATTCCTTGTAGTTATTCTTCTTCACTACAGGGATTTCAGGGTTTCTATCCATGTTTGCATCCCTAGCTTCTAGTGCTGCAGTTACAGTGTTAGTCACTAGTCGCTGGATATCTTTCTGAGTCATGGCGGGAGTAGTGGGAGTGACAGGTGAGGTAGTTCTTGTACGTGCCATTCTAAAGGTAAAATATGGTAACAAAAAAAATTATTATAGTTTATGTTTTAAGTGCTGAAAGCACTTTTCTGATACCGGATGGGTATTAAAAAGGGCAAGTTCCTAGCAAGAATCGTTGCGGTTCACCGAAAATAGTTTCCCCCTCCGTCTAAAGGCATAGTGATTCTAAGAGATCCTAAGTTTTTACTATTCCTAGGTATGTCTACTTGTTTTAATTTTTCCTATTTGTTTTTCTTTTTAAGTCCTAAGGCAATCTATAGTGTGTTCTAAGGCAATGGGGAATCCTAATACGGGATACGAGTTTTATGAAAAACTTTTTTTTTAAGTGAAATCCTAGCAAGTACCCGTTTAACGAAGTTATCTACCTATTACCTATATTATCTAAACCTATAACCTTATTTTTGCTCTAGGTTACTCTTGAGATCTTGAATGGCTTCCAAGAGTTCGTCTATGTCAGACCTATGATTATCCCTAAGATCCTCGATAATCATTTTGATGGTGGAAAGTCTAACATCTGCGGTACTTACTTCGTCAGAGTGTCCTTCTTATTTTGTTTGTAACCTAAAGACTTGATTACAAGTTTTCTCTAATTCATTTTCTAACCTATTTTTACTTATTCCTAATTCCCTAATCCTAATATCTACTTCTTCCATTCTTTCTAAAGATAGTTTATCTAGATGACTAAGTATTTCATCTATTTGTTCATCATGCCTTTCTAAAGGTGTTTTATACGAACTACTACCTATGTTAAACCTAGGGGAGGTGATGGTGGTATAAAACGTATTTTCTTAAGGGGAGGTGTATCTATTTCGGGAACATAACGATCTTGACTAGTATAGTGGGGTTTAGGTGGGGTAGGGGTTATAGTAGGTACAGTAGGAATGTTTCCACCATATGCCTGCATATACCCATTATATGCTTGCATATAGGGGTCATTCGGGGAAAGTTCTAATCCTAGGTTAGTTAAGATATTCTGGGCTAATTCTTCTGGAGAATTAGAACCAGTAGATGAGTGAGTAGGAGTAGCCGGAGCATACTCATAACCATCGGATGAAGTATCCGTCTCATCGGTATCCAACACGATGATAGGATTGTTAAAGGATGACATATTTAATTGTAATTCCCGAAGGAATATCTTAGCATAATTCTAACCTAATTAAGCATTTTAAAGGCAATTCTAATAGTGGGGATTCTATCCTAAGGGCAATAGTGAGATACCTAATCCTAAAGGCAATTTGGGGGTTCTAATCTAAAGGCAAGTTAGGGATTCCAACCTAAAGGCAGTTGGGGATTCTAAACTAAAGGCAGTTGGGGATTCTAACCTAAAGGCAGTTGGGGATTCTACTCTAAAGGCAGTTGGGGATTCTACTGGCATAGAGGACCTTTTTGAAAAAGTGGTTATAGCTTTAGGAAAATCCTTTTGTTCTCTATAACCAAGGCTCTGATGCCAATCTGTAACACCCCCATTTCTCACTGATCGCAGCGGATAAAGTGTTTGGCATATTACTCATGGAAACAAAGACAAGATAATAGAAAACGACTTGAAAAGAGACGTTTTTGAAAAAGGTTGTTATCATTCATTTATTCATCAGAGTTTTTACAGTAAAAGATGTACTTTTACCAAAAGAGAGGTCCCTAATATACGTTTTACTACACAAAACTGATGAATGATAACTATTTTGGACGTCCTCATGTCCAGTGGTTCTCCGTGCCAGGGTTCCTATAGTGCCTAATTACTTAAGATAAGAAGCTTAAAAGTCAACACGTATGTTGAGTGAGAGTCATAGGTTTAAAAAGTTAAAGTATAAATACAAGTTCCACAGAGTTCAGCTTAAACCCTATGTGTGGAAAAGTGTTAGTGTTAGAAAAAAGGTATATTACACTAAGCTCATGAACCACACGTTAACAATCCGGGTCATGGGGTCTGCAGACCAAACCATGAGGGGATGGGAAGGATAACTTGCCAAAGTTAAACCTTCAGTGGGTTCAAATATAGTACTTATTGGTACCACCTAGTGGGGTGTTAATACCAACGGGAGTTGTCAAACTCCAATAGATCTATCAACTATATTCGCGTTCGCTTGGGTAAAACATCCCAAACGATTAGATTCATGAATTTTGGTTATGTAATGATGGCTTTTAGTTTACTCGTGCAATAACCAGAGCAAAGACTTGTATTTGGTTTTAAAGCATGTATCCCCCTCACAGGGTTTGTAAAACATTTAGAAAGCATTTAAAAGGGTGTGAGGCTATGAAAACTCACCTGAGTCTCTAGCTAATTAAAGTAGGGGTTTAGACAACTCACTCACGTATCCTGGGGTAGTGCAGGTGTGCGTATGTCAAGTCTTAGTCTAGGTTTTCTTAACTAATTACTATTAGGTTTTTATATATAACATAACACCGTTCGGGCCATTGTAATTCAGAAATATATGACTCCTCACATGAAGCTCCCTACTATTGTATTATGTGATCAGCATAATACCGTTTGGGACATCATAATTCAGAAGTTAATACTCCTCACACAAAGCTCCATATTAATGAGTTATGTTGTTATTAGGGTTTAGTTATAACATAACACCATTCAGGCCATCATATCTCAGAATTATATGCAATAATCGTTCGAGGAGTCGAGGCACTTTAATTCGTAAACCCAATAAACTCGTCAAAATGAAATATCCACATAGTACTCCTCGCATGAAACTCCCTAGTATTGTGTTATGCTTTTAACTCAAATAGGTTTTTATATTTTAATGAAAACAGTCCATTTTTACCCCTTATATATATATATATATATATATATATATATATATATATATATATATATATATATATATATATATATATATATATGTTTACGTTTTCTACCCTAAACTTATATACTTATAACAAATAGGCATATAACTTTCTAACTAATGCATATTTAGTCCCTAAACTATTATATTTTAAAGAAATGACATATATAGTTCTTAAATTATACTAACTTTTAGTATTTACTCTATTTACCCTTATATTTATAATATTTGCAAGTTTAGTCATTTTAGTTTTATATTTGTTTTAATGGTTTATTTTAAGGTTTAATATATTGCAAATCTAGTCCTTACACTAATATCTTCTAGAAAATGTCAAAAATAGTCCCTAGACTTTATAGTTTCAGGAATTTACAATATATAACCCTATGCATGTAATATTTTGCAAAACTAGTCCTAAATGCATGTAATTCTAATTCTAGCATGGCAATCTAGTTTCTAAGCTTATATCTAACTCATATAAGTTCAAATAAGCCACGTAATGCAAATTATATCAATTAGATAAGCTATATAACAACTAAGCATGCAATTCGACTTAAAACTAGGGCTACGAAAGAAAACATGCATGCAATGGCTATCCTAGGGTTTCTAAGGCATCTAATGTCTATCTAAGTTCTATCCTAAGTATACTAGACATAAAGTAAAGGTTACCTAGGTTAGGGGAGGGCTTACGAGAGTTTTCTAGGGTTTCTAGGGCTCGTACGACTTCAATCCATAACACAACACGACCAGAGCTTCTTTACTCATTTTCTACTGCTTGTAACAACTTAGTACTACAGTAATGTGAGGTAGAGAGGGAAAGGAGAGGTGTGAAGAAGAAATGAGAGGAGGAGGAGGTATTTATAGGCTCGATATGGCGGTTTGGGGTAAAACGGGTGGTTTAGGTATCACGGAGGGGAGGGGTGAGCAAGCAAGGCTATGGGGGCTGGTGGCAGGTCTAGTAGGTGATGAGGATGAGCTATGGTAGCTAGGGGGCTGAGCTCTAGGCCGGTTGTGGTGGGGAGAAGCCATGGAAGGCGGTTAGGGCAAAGGAGGTGACAAGGAGGTGCATCAACTACTTGCTTGGGTGCTTAGAGGTGCTAGGGTGCTAGCTTAGTTATATTAAGGTGCTAGGTTGGTTGCTTGGTGGTTTTAAGGTGTTTAAGTAATCTGGTTTAGGTATTTAAGTCTAATTTTAATCTAGTTTTGTTTTATAAGTGTTTAGGGTTTTATCTATGTTTTAGTGTCTTATTTAAGGTCCTAATGATGTTTTAGTAACTATTAGTAGCTTATACTAAGTGATGGTAGCTTATGGTAAAGATTTAACCTAGTTTTGACCTAGTTTCGGGAAGTTATGACCTAATTAGGGTTTTGTGCTTATATGACTTGTACCTAAGTTTCTAGGGGTTGTAATATATCCTAAGGGTTCTAATATATCCTATGGTAATCTATTTTAACTTATATCTAAGTCCTAAGCACTTTGCATGTAAGTTCAGATAAGCAGTTAGGGTTTTAAAACTAATCAGAAACACATAGGTGCATTTAGGGTTTTCTAGCAAGTATAGGGTATTGTAGTACTAGTTTTCTTAGTGAAAATATGTTTATTACCTTGACTTGACATACCGGGATGTTTACCTTAAGTAAACATATTAGTGGTTGGCATAGATGGATACGTGAGCTTGTCTGAGGGTTAGTTAGGTTATAATGATATATTAAAGCAAAAATTTAGCTCGGGAAAATCCTATAGGTATTTCTAATCCTAGTGTGCTCTAATAAGGGCCTAAGTTAAGTTAATAAGGCATTTCTAATCCTAGGGTGCTAGTGAGGGCCTAAGCTAAGTTAATAAGGCATTCCTAACATAAGGGGAAGTTAGTTGTTTGTGACAGTCTCCCATCCTGAAAGAAAATTTCGTCCTGATATTTAACTATGGTTAGTATGTCAAGCACGGACTCTAAAAAATTAATTTCAGAAATGAGTTTAAAAGAACATTGAGATTTCTGTTGGTCTTATTTGAAATAAGTCTAATGAGAAAATAACATTGGTTAAAAGTGGGCTGGCCCAAAGCAGGCGGAAAGGTGCCTAAATTCTTTTCTAAAGTATCGTTTATTTATAGATTTAAATTGTTGTTAACATTGTTTCCTACTCAAAAGTAAGTTAGTAACACACAATCATTTGGATGTGTATATTTTTGGGGTTTTGACCACTTTTGAATCAGTGTATTCAAAAAGTAATCATTGACGATAAGGCACAATTGGCAAGCTAATAGGATATCTTACAACAGTATATTTTAAACTGTATGAAGTGCTATTCAAGTTAGCAATGCCAGAACATGGGTTTGGGTGGCCATGATTACCTGAGGCATTGTATCAGATACATAGTTCTTTGTGTTCTATTAAGTTTCAGATATAGCAGAAGGTATGGGGCTGACAGTATTTACGTAAATTAGCACTACCCATTATATTAAAAACTAATAGGTTACTAAAATATAAACGAGGTTTATAAAGATCTAGCGAGTTGAGTATTAAACCTCTAAAGATGAATATATGATCAGCAGCTTGCACCATCGTCTTTAACCCAATAACCATAGCTTTATAATGCTTTGTGTAAATTGATCACATAAGTTCTGGTACACCTGATCTTATTGTGTACATATCTTTCTGTACAATAGTAAATCAGTAGACATATGCAATTACGTTAACACTTAAAGGGACCCACATTACATTGTGGAATAGCTACAGCTTAGACGGCATGAGTTTTATTATTAATTTTACATCATCTAATTAAAATCAATCTACTTCAACTGTTTCTTTAATTTCTGCATATCAAATTATGGAATTTGTTTAAATACGGGTCTGCAACTGGATGTGAGGTGCTACTTGTAGTTAACTGTTTAAGCCTTGATTCAATTCGTCAAATTTTTTGCTTCTATTTGATGTTATTATGTTTATCCATGCTTGAACCTCTGGTATCTGATTGATATGTAGGTGTTTATGGTAATTGTGATGGTGCGTGGGTAGACGAAAAGTAAGTTTAATTTGATTTTGTTAAGACTAAGAGGCCCAGACCTCCAATGGAGATCCCTAAAAATGGTGTGAAATTTATAACTTTACACAAATAAAGAATATGCTAAGCAGACTAATGATTTAGTTCAAAGTCCAATCAAGAAGAAGCAATATGTAAATACTTTTTCAAGTTGTAGACTATTTGGTTTTGATTATAGAGGGTGTTTGGGATTGCTTAAGTGCTTATGTGCTTATTTTAAAGAGAATGCATGTACGTTATTGTCTGATTATGGAACGAAAAGTATCGAAACCCTGTTAGCCCCAGAATGCAATCAGGATGGTCCGAGCTATATGAATGCTAACATAGTTCGCAGGTCTACAGGTGGTATAGTAATTAGATACCCTGACTTGATGCTTATAGTAATGACTTTGGTGTCTATTCATTCAGGAACAGCTAAGGGCTTAGGAAGCATGAAGCTAAAGCTCTGATGAAGCTCAAACACCCGGCTCAAGTCGAATATCTACGCCACTATCTATTGTGAAGCAGTCAACCAACTGCATTTTTACATGTATATATGTCATAGTTATGAGCACTGTACATTGTATACAAACATTGTATACAAATAAGTTTTATTTCACATTTTAGTTTATTTGGTTATATACTTTGTTCTTACGTATCACTTGGTAACTTGTTTTATTATATTCGACAAACGTTGATTTTGTTTTGTTCTTAATGCATTAAATAAATAAATTGGTATGTTTATAAAGTATTTTCATTAACTTAATTTTTTCAACGATATTCATAAGGCTCGACCACCCATCGGACGGGCTATGCTACTACAAATGGTGTGTATAAAGAAGCGTTATCTCACATTTGAGTTTAAATCATATACTATGTTGTTACAAAGAACATTGTAAAAAAGGCAAAAAAATTGACAAACGTTGGTACTATTCGTTTAAAAATATTTGTATAATAAACAAAAAAATGCAAACAATAATTATAAGTCATGCCCGCTCATCAGGCGGGCATCGAAAGCTAGTGTGTGTGTGTGTGTGTATATATATATATATATATATATATATATATATATATATATATATATATATATATATATATATATATAATTATTTTATATAAATCCGATTCAATCAAGCACTTTTTGTAAACAAAATAGAAATATATAGTTTATAAATATATAACGTAATAACGATAATAATAAATATATAACTTTTAACAATTAACAGACTCTCTCAAACTGATTCACTTTTTGACACCTATCAACCGTCTTGTTAATCACACCGACCTTCGTAACCCTTCGACGTATATCGTCACACTTCGTCGTTCTTATATATATATATATATATATATATATATATATATATATATATATATATATATATATATATATATATATATATATATATATAAATGGTATTTGGCGGAACTATCTCAAGTCCGTGTACCTTTTTGGTACCGAGCCCCCCACCCAACAAGGAAGGCATATCCCGGTAAATTACCTAGGCAACACTGGCTGACCAAGTTGGAGTCCGGATTCGAACCCCCGCCTTTAAGCTTTGACTTGTATATATATATATATATATATATATATATATATATATATATATATATATATATATATATATACATATCCAAACAATTAACCAAAGCTTAAACCCGAATTTGGTTTTACCAACCACCGACCTCGTTCATTTTCAACAATCTCTATACTTCGTCAAACGAAAACATACTCACGAGTTATATTCTGTAATATAACTTTGTTCTTGATCTTCAGGCATTTAAACACGCACGTTTATTTGCTACAAGTCAACTAAACAAACAATACACCATAATAAACAACTTTCGCAATAAACCGAACTTAGACTATCAAACTCTGAAACTTGCCATATTTTATTTAGGTTGTGTGTTGAAGCCGTTTCCACCTATCGTTTGAATTACAATACTATTACTATCGAGCAACCCAGGTGAGTTCATAGCCCACTCTTTAAACTTTTAAACTCTTTTGTGGGGAGATACATGCTACAAACCCGAACACAAGCTTTTTAGTATGCTATGCCTGATGTTTTTATTACTTAAGTAGCTATTGCCAAAAGCCCCTTGATCATGAACTTTAATCACTTGCACGTGAACGTAAATATTTGGGAATAGATCTATTTGGAACTGACAATCCCCGTTTAGTTTAGCTAGGATGAGCGACTAGGCGCACAATATTTAACAAACTCATAGGTTACTGGCACAGACCTATCCTGAGGGCACCCTTTATATTAGTTTACATCACACATTGATGCATGTCAAATCGTTGCGTGTCATGAGCTTAATGCAATAACAAACTTGATTTTAAACTTGTTAATTGGTTATCGATATAATTAATAACTTTACTTGTGTTCAACCTTTAAACTTAAACCTATGGACATCACTCAACTTTTGTTGACTTTTAGCATGTTATCTCAGGTAATTAAGGCATGGAAGTTCAAGGCACGGAGAAGGGCATCAACCCGGGCACGGGTTTTTAAATAAACGTTTTCTTTATCATTCACCTAAATAAAACATATCTATGAAGATATGACTGGTTTTCCCAAAACGATTTATGTACTCAGAATATTTTAAATGAATGATAAAATGTGTTTTCAAAACGTTTCCTATGCTTATGACAAAGATCCACTATGTAATACCCTATTAAGTCTTCCGCTGTCGTTAATCGAATTTAGGGGGTGTTACAGATTGGCATCCGAGCCATGGTTATAGAGAACCAGATGTATTTTAAACACTGGACTATAACTACTTTTTTTCAAAACGGACCATTTTTAAAAACATAAATATTTCATGCCCTCTGTGCCTACATATTCCCAACATTTAAGAATGTTGCCTATTATATGAGTTTTAGCAAGGCTAACATGTTTATGATTTTTAACTCACATTTACTATTCGGGGTTGTTACAGTACTATGTCTCCAGCTCCACACCTCATCGCAGTATTGTCTGACTCAGAAAGTGAAGACCCTATGTCTCCTACATCAGACTTTGCTCCAGCAGTGATGCCTATGTCACTTGCTACTGATCGATACATGCAACGTCAACAGTGGTTACCTGCATCCGAGAAAGAGAATTCTCCTCCCGTCTCCCCCGCATCCCAACCTTCACCATCTGGTCCGATCCGCCACCGAAGACGAGTTTGACGACTTTGACCCTGTGAGCTGGAACCCTTTGGCCGCCTTTTTCGCCGATACGAGGGAGGCCCTGTCCGTAAGATCACTGTCCGGAAGAGGGTATGTGCACCTGTCGATCCTGCTATGCCACCCCCAGCCCCTAAGCGTACTAGGACACCATTACCTGCACCACCATCTTCGGTCCCATCCCCTACTATCTTCTATCGACAGACCACTATTGTGCCATTGCCATCTTCTACCCCGCCTACATCACCAACCACTTACAGCGACCCTTTGCTGACCCACGGCAAGGCATGTCACTTGATCCCTTCTTCCTCAGACCCCTACGCCCAGGTTGCAGCAGAGGCAACAGCTCGTCGTAAGACCCACAGGAGAGTCGACGTTCGCCGATGGTCTTTCCTACTACCGATCATTCGTCATTGGAGATTCCAGGAGGGAGCCCCTAGCCCAGCTGAACTAGGAGAGAGCTCATCCGTCGTCGCCTCGAGGAGTCTTCCTGTCACCGGAGAACCCCTTCACTACACCATACCCCTACTAGCCGCCAGACTAGCTCGACATGAGGATCGACTAGACTACATCATTGGCATCCTGAATGACTTGCCACTAGAGCAGGTCGAGATTCTTGGAGACGAGGTAGAGAACCTTGTCATAGGCCAGCTAGCTATGGATGTAGCTTTCGTCCATATGGGTACTCAGCTTGAGGAGGTCAGAGAGACGACTATGTTGCACGATGATATTTCTTCGATGCAGACAGCGATAGAGGCACTTGACTCTGTAGTCGACCAGCTCATATTTTAGGTCCTGATTTATCGACTCATGATTGAGGATTCCTGATCCAGAGACATAACTCGAGATGAGACGGTAGAGATCTTGATAGATATGGTTATGAGCCTTCAGAGACGTCTGGATGGTGCTCCAGGAGGACCATAGATCAGAGATGTAGTATAGCTAAGAGTTCTCTTAGGCTACCAATGTTGTATTAATAAGGAATCTTGTATCCATATGTTGTAATAAACTATCAAACAAGTTATTAATCTTCCATTGTGTGGATGTACTATATTAATATTGATTTATGTTTTTCCATAGTTGTTTCTCATATTCATATTGTATTTTCTCTTATATACTGTCTCATGAGATGTCGATTTATGCAGGATAATTAGATCTTTTATATTCTCATGTGTGTTATGATTTGATTCAGACATGTCGTGATGTTATAAATATAAAAACCGATTAGATCACCTTAGGATATTCCATAGACTCGGATTGTTGTGATAAACATGATGACTATACTCGATTTCCTCACGCTTCGCATAATCCTACTTTAGCGTTATGAGACCTCTAAACCTATGTTCCTTGCAATGTTTATAGAAACATGGCACGCACAAGAAGAGCAACTGCTACCCCCGAAACCGCAACCACTACACCTGTTATGACTCCGAAAGATATTCGGAAGGCGATAGCCGATGGCGTGAATGTAGTCTTGGCAGAACAAGCAGCAGCAAATGACCGCAACAGCGGTACCAGCATGCCAACTGGAGAGAGTGTGGCAGCCAACCATCGTAGGTTTACTTACAAAGACTTCATGAGTTGCCAACCTACTTTCTACAAAGGTACTGAAGGTGTAACCGAACTGGCTCACTGGTTCAAGCAAATTGAGACTGTCTTTCAGAGAAGCGGTTGTACTGACGACACAAAAGTCACCTTCGCCACAGGAAGACTCATGCAAGATTCTTTATCCTGGTGGAACGCCACAGTCCAGACTATGGGAACAATGACAACCTACCAGCTCACATGGGCGGAATTCAAGGCCAAAATACTGAAGAAGTATAGCCCCCGTTCTGAACTGAGGAAATTGGAAGATGAATTCCACCAGCTGAAAGTCAAGGGTGTTGATCTCAAAACTTATAACCGCCGATTCCAAGAACTTATGGTGCTATGTCCCACGGTTGTACCCGACCTCGAGAAGACTTTGGAGAAGTACGTTGAAGGACTTCCTCGGAGTATTGAGGGTGACGTTACCTCATCAAACCCAACCTCTCTAGAAGCAGCAATCGAACTTGCACAGAAACTCCTTGACCGAGAGGTCAAGTGTAGCAACGAACTCAAGAGGAAACTCGATGACAAGAGGACTACTCATCACAACCACAACTCCAACTCCAACAACAACAATAACAACAACCGAAGCAGCAACCCGTACCACCACAACCGAAACAACCGCCACAATCGACAAAACCAAAAGCAAGAAGTTGTCAAAGCCTACACTGCTACGGATAGCAAAGAATACCAAGGCCTGAAACCCTAGTGTAACAAATGTAAATTACACCATAATGGACCATGCACAACCAAATGCATGAGATGCCAGAAAATAGGACACCAAGCCAAGGATTGCATGAGTCCAGCCACTGGAAGCAATCTTCAGCTTATAGCCCCAGCCTGTTACACTTGTGGAGAAATAGGACATTTCAGGAACCGCTGCCCAAAAGGAAAGGGCCAGCAGAACGTTGCTCGAAGGAGAGCGTACGTGATCAAAGAATAAGATACTCCATCAAACCCCGACGTTGTCACGGGTACGTTCTTAATAAATCAGCATAGTGCTAGGATTTTATTTGATTTTGGAGCAGATAGGAGTTTTGTGTCCACTAGATTATCCCCCTCCTTAACGTAGCCCCCTCTAAACTAAACACCACCTTTGAAGTCGAAATGGCTGACGGAAACCTAATTAACACCGACGTCGTCCTGTGAGATTGCACTGTAATCTTGCAAGACATACCTTTTCCCATCGACCTTATGCCCATCCCACTTGGTAGCTTCGACGCCATCATTGTTATGGATTGGTTGTCCAGACATCATGCGAGGATCCTCTGTGACGAGAAAACCATTCATATCCCACTCCATTACAAAACCCTCATAGTTCATGGTGACCTAAATAAGACTCGATGCGGAATCATCTCGTGTCTCCGAGTTGTGAAGTACATGAACGAAGGATGTCAAGCATTCATGGTTCATGTAACGGAAGACAAGTCGAAAGAGAGACGACTTGAAGACGTTCCAGTCATCAGTGAATTTCCAGAAGTATCCCCGAAGACTTGCCCGGTCTTCCACCTGAGCGACAGGTGGAACTCCAAATCGAACTTGTGCCTGGAGCGGCACCTATGGCAAAAGCACCCTACAGACTAGCGCCATCTGAACTAAAGGAATTGTCTGAGCAACTGAAAGAATTGTCAGATAAAGGTTTTATCCGACTAAGCTAATCACCTTGGGGAGCTCCAGTCTTATTCGTTAAGATGAAAGATGGATCGTTCCGAATGTGTATCGATTACCGGGAATTGAACAAACTCACCGTAAAGAATCGATATCCATTACCCAGGATCGACGACTTGTTTGATCAGTTGCAAGGATCGAGTGTATACTCAAAGATCGACATACGTTCAGGTTACCACCAGCTAAGAGTCCGGGAAGAGGATATTCCCAAAAACCGCCTTTAGAACTCGTTACGGACATTTCGAGTTCCGAGTAATGCCATTTGGTTTAACCAATGCACCTGCAGTGTTCATGAATCTCATGAACCAAGTATGCAAACCTTACTTAGACAAGTTTGTAATTGTGTTCATCGACGATATTCTAATCTACTCGCGCAATGAGAAAGAACATACTGAGCATCTGAGAACCATTTTGGAATTACTCAAGAAAGAGCAATTGTATGCCAAGTTCTCAAAATGCGATTTCTGGATCCACACCGTACAATTTCTTGGTCATATTGTCAATAGTCAAGGTATTCATGTAGACCCCGCTAAGATGGAAGCCGTGAAAGATTAGGCATCTCTGACAAACCCCACCGAGATTTGCCAATTCTTAGGTCTTGCTAGTTACTACAGGAGATTCATTGAAGGATTTTCAAAAATCTCCAAGCCTTTGACCGAACTGATTCAGAAAAACAAGAAATTCATCTGGAAAGAAAAGCACGATTCAGCTTTCTATCTACTGAAGTGAAAACTTTGTGAAGCACCAATATTGGCATTACCCGAAGGAAGTGAAGACTTCGTGGTATACTGTGATGCTTCGTATCATGGTTTAGGAGCCGTATTGATGCAGCGAAGCAAAGTGATAGCTTACGCCTCACGACAACTAAAGAAACACAAAGAAAACTATACGACCCACGACCTAGAATTAGGAGCAGTAGTGTTCGCCTTTAAGTTATGGAGACACTACCTGTATGGCACACAATGCACCGTATACACTGACCACAAAAGCCTTCAACACATCTTAGACCAGAAGGAACTAAACATGAGACAACGTAGATGGTTAGAATTGCTTAGCGATTACGACTACGAAATCCGTTATCACCCAGGAAAAGCCAACGTAGTGGCAGATGCTTTAAGTCAGAAGGAATGACTTAAACCTCTCAGGGTTAGATCATTATAAATAACCATTTGTGCACCCCTTCCTTCTCAAATACTCAACGCTCAAGCCGAAGCCCTTAAAGAAGCGAACCAACCTAACGAAAAGATTTACGGCATGCCAGAAAACCAGAACGGTTTTGTGAAACGAGTTGATGGAATGCTCTGTTTCAAAGAGAGAAGTTGGATTCCTCTCTATGGAGGTATACGAGACCTCATCATGCATGAATCTCACAAGTCAAAATACTCCATCCACCCAGGTTCCGACAAAATGTACCACGACCTAAAGAAACTTTACTGGTGGCCAAACATGAAGGCCGACATTGCTGAGTTTGTTGGGAAATATTTGACCTGCTCACGAGTAATGGCAGAGTACCAAAAGCCGTCAGGATTACTAACCCAATCCGAGATACCCAAATGGAAATGGGAACGTATTACCATGGATTTTATCACCAAACTACCCAAAACGTCAACCGGATTAGACACCATCTGGGTCATTGTTGATCATCTAACTAAAGCCGCCCACTTTCTACTGATCAAAGAAACTGACGAGATGAGTACACTCGCGCAATTATACCTCAAAGAAATAGTGTCACGACATGGAGTCCCTATTTCAATCATCTCGGACCGAGATAGCCGTTTCACCTCTCATTTTTAGAAGACTTTGCAAAAAGCCTTGGGAACCAAATTAGATATGAGTACGGCTAATCACCCCCAAACCGATGGACAAAGTGAGAGAACCATCCAAACCCTAGAAGACATGCTACGGGCATGCGTGATTGACTTCGAAAAAGGTTGGGACTTGGGATAGACACCTACCTTTGGCTGAGTTTTCCTACAACAATAGCTACCATGCCAGCATTAAGGCAGCAACCTTCGAAGCACTTTACGGTCGAAAGTGCAGATCACCTATCTGTTGGGCTGAAGTTGGAGAGATACAACTTACCGTGCCCGATCTCGTTCATGAGACAACGGAAAAGATAGTAAAGATCAAACAACGGAAAAGATAGTAAGACAAAAACCCATGGAATTCCAAATTGGAGACAAGTTCATGTTAAAAGTATCTCCTTGGAAAGGAATGATACGTTTCGGGAAACGTAGAAAACTAAATCCTAGGTATATTGGTCCATTCAAGATCCTAGAGAGGATAGGACCAGTTGCTTACAAACTTGAACTACCAGAAGAACTTAGCCGAGTACACGACACCTTCCATGTATCGAACCTTAAGAAATGCTTGTCCGATGAATCTCTTGTTATCCCTTGGAAAGGGATTCAGCTTAAGGACAAACTTATCTTTACGGAAGAACCCGTGGAGATCATGCACAGGGAGGTCAAACAACTGAAACACAATTGTATCCCCATTGTCAAAGTTCGTTGGGACTCTAAGCGAGGACCGGAGTACACTTGGGAACGCGAAGACCAAATCCGCGAAAAATACCCACACCAATTCTCCTAGGCATCACCGAAAACCATTTTAGGCTTGAATTCCGGGACGAAATTCACTGTAAGGGGTATGTACTGTAACCTCCGGTAATTTTCCCTCATGAATAGTAAATGCAAACTTATGATTTACGAATCATTACGATATTTAATAACCATTTTTACCGATAACAAAAAAATTTGTTTGTTAGTCGAGATATACCTTTTATAATCACAACATCGTTGGTGATTACCGTTTACTTTGGAACGCGCTTACACACGAACCAGGATAGTCTAAGCATCGCGAATTAATTAAAGTTTATTAAGTAATATATATATATATATATATATATATATATATATATATATATATATATATATATATATATATATATATAGGGTAGGGTTATAATAAAAAGTCTCTTAAAATAAAAAGTCTAGGAAGGCGAATTTTGGTGCATCACAGTTATAAAGTTACTGCATCACATTTTTAAGTCACTGCATCACAGTTATAAATTTTAGTGCATCACAGTTATTGTATCACAACTATAAAAAGTTACGACATCACAGTTAGTGCATTGCAGTTATTAAGTTACTGCATCACATTTAAATTCACTGCATCATAGTTATAAATTTAGTGCATCAGAGACTTTTTATTCTTTTTATTTTAAGACCCTTTTTATTTTAACCCAAACTATATATATATATATATATATATATATATATATATATATATATATATATATATATATATATATATATATATATATATATATATATATATATATATATATATATATATAATCCGATAATTAACCGAATACGTTCAAATAAATTCTCGAGCTCACGAAACTTACACAAACACTCAGTAACTACTTAGAACTTCGACACGACTTTCGAGACAAGCCAAATGGGCTTACAACCCCATTGGGCCTCGGCCCATTCCTACTACAAACCAAACTCACCAAATGGACCCTTTTATTTATTTTCCTTTCTTTCTCGTCTGGCCCAGTCCACACACAAAATAAGCCCAAAACCAACTTAAGCCCATAACCCCTATAACTATTTCGAAAACTTGTCCTAAACCACGATTACTTTGCCTCGTTTTCTCACGATTTCACTTAACAACCTATACATATTTTTACATGATTCGTTTAACCTCTCAACCAAGTATCATGAGTGACAAACCATTTTCACTATCGTGTTAATTTACCCACGTACAAATGTCCAAAGCTCAACTCCTAAACTCATGTTTAAATTTTTGAAAAACTTGAAACCTTATTAAAAAAACCCACTCGTTACTTTCCAAAACCTCACAAAACGCTTCCTAAACAATGAACACCACGTTTTTAATGAGTATTGACCTCCTAATATCTACAAACAAGATCAAGACAAGCTACAATGATGATTTCTTTGTTCTTTCTTCTTGGCTCAACACAACAAGGACGAACCATGCTAACTACTCTACTATTTCCTCCTTTGACTCCATGGCAATCATGGTCTAGCCTTTGAACACATGTTTAAAAGGAAGTTGACCTTCCTTTGTGCCAAGAATACTCAACGCAAACCATGGAACATTTGTTGTCTTTCTTGTGATCGGTTTATGCACAAGGACGATGCCAACCACTAACCTCACTATTTGGTAATTATGAGTCAACTATTGAACACATATGTTACAAGGAATTGATCTTCCTTGAGACAAAACCCCAAACGCAAACCATGGAGACCCTTGTCTTATTTCTTTTGTTCTAAACTGCCACAAGGACGATTCATGCTTCCACTTCACTATTCTTTCCCTATTACTCGTACCACCTTAACCTTGGTCACCAAGGGACACAATACACACGTTTTTCAAACCATCTCTATATATATACGTGCATGCATGTATTCGAGCCCATGCATACTTAAAACAATCACCACACACAAACAAAGATGAGTACGTAAAGGTCATTTTTTAAGGAAAATAAATTCGATAAATTAAATTCGTAATAGTTAAGAGTTTAATCGCAGCGTGACACACGAGAAAATACAAACTTGTAACATTGACGATAATTAAATAGTTTCGTATTTGAACTAAATATAAAGGTTTCACAATTTGTATTGTGTTTTCTAAATCATGTTGCTGTAACTTAAGATATTATAATATACAAGCAGTTTGTTTGACCTCTTTGGTATGGGATTTAGAGTGAATTGAAACAAATGTTTAGTTTGTAAAAGTCAATTGAATCATACCTAAAATCTTGTACGGATACCCTTATATTGATACCATGACAAATTGGTGGGAGTCATGTTTCCTTTCTTACAAGTGGGTCCCACCCCTCACACAATACAACTTTCTATACAATTTTTAACTGACAAAATTTCAAATACTTTTGGTATCTTTCTTTATTTTATATTAAAATAACATATAAATATTACTTTAAATTGTACTTTTAAATTATAAAATAAACAAATTATTATAATAATCAAATCATTTCTCTTTCCACCTTTTCTTTCAAACCGAATCTCACTCCATACCCATTTACAAACCAAACGGGCCCATAGTACATTTAAAATAGTATTGAATTGATCAAGTTGCTCATTTACCCACATCAATCAATCAATCAGTGTGTAAAATGAAAACATCAGGAGTGCTAGTAGCCTTGGCCCCCATGACCTAAATCAAGAAATCTTAAAAAGTTTTGGTTTTGTTGCTCTCCCCTAGTTATATATTCAGAAGCATCAAAATAAATAAAGAACTTACCTTATTTTGAATTGACAATTCATTTTATGCACTAAATATGTTAGAAAGAAATTAGGTTCAATAATACATTCGCAAGTTTTTTAAGTTTTGAAAACTACTTTATACTTGGTTTTGGTCGACATGCTTTGGTCTCATATTTCCTAAACAAGACACATAACGTATTATTTTTATGGCCCAACCTATTAGTTTATGTGATAAACTAACGAGCTATGCAACTTCCTCACCCCCATACCCTCGTATGAACCCTCTTGTAATACTAAAGCTTGTCGCGTTTTCTAAACGTAAAGATATACGATTGGGCTTCTAAGCCCATTAAGTCAAAAATAAGCATTTCAAATAAGCTAGTCGTATAAGTTGTTTCTCAGTGAATTTAGAGTCCAAATATAAGCCCAAAGCTAAGCCCAAAAGTTTCACATACCCAACGGTTTTAAAAACCTTAACGGGCCTTTGTTTAAGCTCGTTAACGGCCCATAAGCTCAAAATAAGTTCCCTTTTGAAATAAGTTGTGCTTATAAGTCGATAACCAGTTTTTAAGCCTATTTATAAAATAAGAATGTTAAGTTTTAAAGTTGGTAAAGTTTGGACTAATTTTGCAAAAGTTTTGAACCCGAGGGACTAAAACTGTCATATTTAAAAGTTTAAGGGAAAACTGTCATTTTGATAAACTTGTGATGAAAACTGTAAATCTAAAAAATTTTGGGTATAAAAATGTAAATATAAAAGAGTTTTTGATTAAAAATGAAATTATAAATATGTTTTGGACTAACGGTGTAAAGTTATGCCGTTAGGGGTTAAAGTGTAAATTTTACAAAACTTAAAGGTTTTTCATAAAATATAAATTTTATAATTTATATATATATATATATATATATATATATATATATATATATATATATATATATATATATATATATATATATATATATATATTTATATAAATCCGATTCGATCAAGCACTTTTCGTTAACTATATATATATATATATATATATATATATATATATATATATATATATACTACGGTAAATATATATACATATCCAAACGATTAACCAAAGCTTAAACCCGAATTTGGTTTTACCAACCACCGACCTCGTTCATTTTCAACGATCTCTATACCTCGTTAAACGAAAACATACTCACGAGTTATATTCTGAAATATAACTTTGTTCTTGAACTCCAGGCATTTAAACATGCACGTTTATTTGCTACAAGTCAACTAAACAAACAATACACCATAATAAACAACTTTCGTGATAAACCGAACTTAGACTATCAAACTCTGAAACTTGCCATATTTTATTTAGGTTGTGTGTTGAAGCCGTTTCCACCTATCGTTTGAATTACGATACTATTACTACCGAGCAACCCAGGTGAGTTCATAGCCCACTCTTTAAACTTTTAAACTCTTTTGTAGGGAGATACATGCTACAAACCCGAACACAAGCTTTTTAGTATGCTATGCCTAATGTTTTTATTGCTCAAGTAGCTATTTCCAAAATCCCCTCGATCATGAACCTTAATCACTTGTGAGTGAACGTAAATATTTGGGAATAGATCTATTTGGGACTGACAATCCCCTTTTAGTTTAGCTAGGATGAGCGACTAGGCGCACAGTATTTAACAAACTCATAGGTTACTGGCAAAGACCTATCCTGAGGGCACCCTTTATATTAGTTTACATCACACATTGATGCATGTCAAATCGTTGTGTGTCATGAGCTTAATGCAATAACAAACTTGATTTTAAACTTGTTAATTGGTTATCGATACAATTAACACCTTTACTTGTGTTCAACCTTTAAACTTAAACCTATGGACATCACTCAACTTTTGTTGACTTTTAGCATGTTATCTCAGGTAATTAAGGCATGGAAGTTCAAGGCACGGAGAAGGGCATTAACCCGGGCACATGTTTTTAAATAAACGTTTTCTTTATCATTAACCTAAATAAAACATATCTATGAAGATATGACTGGTTTTTCCAAAATGATTTATGTACTCAGTATATTTTAAATGAATGATAAAATGTGTTTTCAAAACGTTTCCTATGATTATGACAAAGATCCACTATGTTATACCCCGTTAAGTCTTCTGCTGTCGTTAATCGAATTTAAGGGGTGTTACAGAAATGGAGATGGTGGATCTGGGGCTAAAGAGATTGAGCATGTCGATTCACTTTGGACAATTCTTAATTACCTTTACGCATTTAGTGTGACCGATTACTTTCCATGGTTGAGATGGATAACTGATTTTGATGGCCATGAGAAGATCATGAGAGACGCTATTCGTACTGCAAGAAAGTATCAAGATCGTTTGGTTGATGAAAGGATTCAACAATGGAAAGAGGGAGTTAGGGTGATAGTAGGCGACTTGCTTGACGTGTTCATCAGCATTAAAAACCCTAGACTAACTGTTGATCAGATAAAAGCTTAGACCCTTGTAAGATTCAATTTATTTTTGTTTTACTTGTGAGATAATTTGGATCTTTTTCTGCTAATGTAATATGCATGCATATTAATTTTTTAATGGTTTGTATATAGGAGCTTATATTAGCAACATTTGATAATCCATCAAATGGCATTGAATGGGCAATGGCAGAGATGATAAACCAACCAAGGATTATCAAGAAAGAATCCAAGAGCTTGATTATGTGGTGGGAAAAGATAGATTGGTGCAAGAATACGATTTACCTAATCTTAACTATATCAAAGCCTGTGTTAGGGAAGCTTTCAGGTTGCATCCTGTTGCACCTTTCAACATTCCTCACGTCTCATCTGTTGACACCACTGTCGCATGATACTTTATGCCAAAAGGTAGTTGTGCTACTAAGCCGCCCTGGGCTAGGGCGGAACCCTGAGGTGTGGGATGACCCACTGGCTTATAATCCAGACCGTCACATGAAAAGTGATAATGAAGTGGTTCTAACGGACCATAACTTTGATATGTTGTCGTTCAGCACTGGTCGACGTGGTTGTGCTGGAGTGTTATTTGGCTCGACCATGACCATAATGTTGCTAGCAAGGCTTATACAAGGATTCAATTGGGAGTTGCCATTAAACGAGTTGCATGTTAATCTCAAGGAGAACTTGCTAGATTTGTCAAAGGCTAAGCCATTGTTAGCCATAGCAAGATTCTACAAGATTTTATTGTGTGCTGATAACGTATTATTAAATAATGAACAAGAATACAAGACTAAGAGGAGACTAGGGCTGAGCATATCCCGACCAACTACCGCCTCCCGTCCTGATCCCGACCTCCCACCGGCCCGATTACGATTCCAACTAGTAAACGGGTCGGGAGTCGATTTGGTTTTCCGGCGATATCGGGAGTCGGGACTATCGGTATCGGGTCGGGACGGGATGAAAACCGAAAATCAACAAAGAAAATCGACAAATCCAACCGATCCCGACTGTCCCAATACCGAACCGAGTGGTTTCGGGTCGGGAGTCGGTTTCCATTTCCGGCGAAATCAAGATTCGGGCTTTGTCGGGACGGGACGGGATCGGCCCGATGCTCATCCCTAGGGGAGACAGAGGGATTCTTATTATGAGATGTATATCAATAGTTGCATAGGATCACCGTTTACAGGGCTAATTATAAATTATACTAAGTTAGTAATTAATGAAAAAATCATTCACCAATTATTTTTGTAAAAACTAGAAATGTTAACCATACTTGTTTTGCTTAGGATCCATCTTTTCTAATTTTCTTGTTAAAAAAGTATGGTTAACATTTCTTATGCATCTTAGGGGGCATTTCTTTTTTTTAGTGGGGAATAAATGTGAGCCCATTCTCTTAATGCCTCTTAATTGGGGGAGCATTAAAGCTTCACCCTCTCCAAATAAGTGGCTAATTAAGTGGTTTATATGAAACCACTTAATTTAGTAAACACCCCGTTAGTTCTTGTTTTCTCGCCTTTGTAAAAAAGTGTGGTTAACATTTCTTTTGTTTGAAGTATCTCGGACCAATAAATTTGACATGGAGGGAGCGGCGGAATATTGTGACATATTGGAGGCTGGCCAGTGTCAAACAGTGTAACAAATGTGAGTTAGGTCAATAAAAAATCAAATAATATCTGAATGATAGAACGTGTAATCATTATAACCCAATATAATAGTCAAACACTCAAACTTGATCGTCGCATAAGAGAATCCTTTTAGAACACTATTCAAACTTGTCACGAGAAGCATGGGATTTTGTATTAAAAATTACGTTCTATATGTAAAGTTTTAAACTATATACAACGACACAAAGGCATGAGTTAATCGGACCCCCTATAGGGAGGGTTTGTGGAAGACAGTGATGCTGCCGCCTGTACTGTCTGCATTAAAACTTGTACATTTTGACTAAAGTAGGTGGACCCCATGATAAGAAGAGTCCGGTTAACACATCCCACGTAAAATTGGAAACATGCAAATCTTTTGTATACTATACGATTGACTGTTTAACTATTCTAAATATAATGATCGTAGAAATTTATATTTTGAGGTGGTCAAAAAAAAATTGAAAAATCGCCAAACTTGGCACTTACTTTTAGGCACCATGTATGCATATACACATGTAATTATATATAGAAAAATACTAGATCCACCTACACTTTACAAAATTTTTCCCACACGCTGACGTGGTGGAGTGTTGATTGGTTGGTTTTCTGTGGGCCACAGAAAACCAACCAATCAACACTCCACCACGTCAGCGTGTGGGAAAAATTTTGTAAAGTGTAGGTGGGTGTAGCACACCTCTTATATATAAGTTGTTTTTATATCACGACAAGTATTTACGATATTGAAAAGTTAAGTAATTGTTAGTTAATGAGAGGAACTTGAAAATGTTTCAAGTTACAATGTAAGTCATGTCGTCACTTCTTTATCATCACAAAGTTACATTATTTTGCGACTAATAACCTTTTTGCAACAAAAATCACTATATATCACCACAAATCATCTTCTCACCTAAAATCAGTCTTTTGTTATGAATTCTGCGAATATTTTTAGAACTTTTTCCATTCAATTTCATGCAAACATGTGTTTCCAGTTACATATATGCTACTATTACCACTACTATAAGGCATTGTAGCTCCAAAAAATTTCATCGTCTCTAATAATCTCATGTACAAATTCCTTCCCCTATCCGAAACTTACATTCGAACCATTTCATGCATATAACATGGTATACAATAGTCTCAGTTTTCACCCTTAGCTCGTCATCATGAACATGACATTTAAACCATACTGCACCACACCCCTATACTACTTCTTTTGCAAATAATACGTTTTGCATAAACCGTATCGATTAGTGGTGAAAGAAACGAAAAAAGGATTAGTGGTACGTGGAAGGAGTCACTTTCAGCAGACAACTGAGGAAACGGTTAGAGGGTAACGAAAGGTGTTAGCGTATTGAAAGGAGATAGTATGTCCATTAACGAGTGGTCTCCCATTGTTAACGAGACAATCATCGTAACGAATGCGTCTAAAGAGACGAGGGTTGATTAAACGAGCCGAGCTGAACCAACCGCAACTAAGATGTATCCCGGAGATGTCACAACCTGTGGTGCAAACGTTCATAATTTCTACGGTGTATGTGGGAATGCCGCTTGGGAGAGGGTCAGTGGGACCTTGGTTTATGACAATGTCGGAATTTGAACATTTGTCTCCCCATATTCGGTTTGGTTGTTCCACTTGTGTAGCTGCGTAAAAGTAAATACAAACAAATTGTATGAGAGAGAGAGAAATCGATGTTACGTTAATGACTTTACTGCTTCTTTTCTTTAAAGTGTAACAAACCAAAACGAAACCCAAACCCGCAAACAAGGACAAAGCAGTCATGAATTAGGTGCTGTTTGGTTGCCAGGTATGGTAGGATTTGAATGAAAGAAAGTGTAAATCCTTTGTTTGTTTTCTCATTGTGGGCCCATATAATGGGATTCAACAATCAAAAATTGATAGATTTGATTCCTCAACAAAAAGCTCGGTATCAAAAAAATTACCTCATTTTGATAGTTTTTTTTGTCCTTATTCAATATAAGTGACCCCATATCTCACATTCCTTTTTTATATATACTCAAATTTATATACACAACCTTTTAAAAAAATAAATTATCTATTTTATAATATTTTTTCTCTCTCTTACATCAAATAAAATATATTTTCTCTCTCTTAATTTTCTCTCTCATATTTTTTCCCCAAACCTTTCCCAAATCTTTCAAACATTTCCCAAATCCAAATCCAATTCCAATCCCACTTGCGAACCAAACGCACCCTTATATTTCGTCATAGGTTTAAGCATCATAAATTCATAATGCAATTTTAAAGGCATAAAAAGATGTACCAATGAAGCCAACCAACAATAAGGACAAGACATACTTTTTTCGAAATGGTATAGTATCATAAAGAGAGTGACAAATCAATTATATGACCATTATTGAACGAGGAAAATAATGTTGTAACTTTGTAACATTTCCAATAAATGCCTAGCTAGCTAACATGCGCAGTCTGCTAAATTTCTAATGCTACCTTTCACCGAAATATGCATGTTTTCGAAGCAAACGCATGTTCCCAAAAGTGGTTTAATGAATTAGCCCCAAGCTACATCTAGCTTCTAATTTGAGAATCTAAACTCTAATTTAGTAAGTTAGTGAGTAGAGATTCTTTAAGAAACTGGTTTAGACTTTAGATGAACTGTTTGCTATACATAAAAATCACCAACCTAACTTTTACACAGATCACAATAATAGCATAGAAATTGTAAGACCATTCCCCAATACAATCCTCAAATTTTCATGTCATATGAAGAAATGGAAGCATGACTAATTAAGGCAACAGCGACAACTCAAGATGAATTGAATAGTAGTATGTTTTTATATAAAAAGCTAAAAGAGAAAGGGAAATATTTGAAAAGAATAAGTTTAATGTTTGGTGAGGATTTTAACTAGACAAGAAAGAAAATTGAGAAGATCTTTAAAGCCATTTTCATGAGAAAACTAGTATCTAATTAATGTTGACCTAATTTACACATGAAGTGTATAATTAAGATTTTAAGCTTTCATTTTCACCTATCCAACTCATGACACAAAAAATGATTAGAACTTAAAAAACTTTATTTTATTTCATGTTAATCCAAAACTTAAAATAGATGCAAACAATGGCATGATATGTTTTGTACAAAGTAGCCACACATTTACATGAAAAATACTTATCTACGTTTTTCAACAAGTACTTTTGTCATATATGTTCCTGAATATTTTATATCCAAAACATAAAGAGTGGCACACTACAACACATACTCTGCTAATTAATTAGCCATTAGCCAAAAGAGTTAACTCATATGTTCCTCAATAACATTCTATTAGCCATTAGTCAAAAGAGTTAACTTATCACTATAGCTTCATAAACTCCTAGATACAAATTCTCCACTACGCTTATACTAAACCGACATCTCTAAACTATTTAAAAAATGAATAGTATTATAGCTTAAAAGTTTGTAGCATACGACAAGGATAAGTCCAAATAAATTGTGCATGGGGTTAGTTAATAAGGGGGACCAAAGGGTAAGGTAAAGAACCAGCATGTAATAGAATTGACCAGTGGAATGAAACATGCGTGCACTACCACCACCCCATCAATAATACGTACCACCAACATTATATCTGACCAAAAATTCGCTGATCTGACGGAGTACCTCCAGTGTTTGCAGCAGCGTTTTAGCATCAAAATATAACCGACACAATATGTTTGCATACCACAGACCACCACATTTTCATTCCACATACGCCAGACCACTAGTACGTACCATTTAAATAGTACTCGTATTAATAGTAACAACTATTATTATGATTATTGTTATCATTATTTTTACTCCCTATTATTAATTGTGACTATTCGCTATGTAAAGGCACATGATGAACAAATCTAGATGTAAGATTTTTATCAGTTTATCATCCAAATAGTAATAGTAATAAGTATTCTCTTCTTATTGTTGTTACTAATTTATTGATGGTAACAAATATTCAACATGAAATATTAACAAAATCTTAGAGGTAAGGTCTAGCTTGTAGCCAACGACAACAATCAATCCTGCCGAAATAAGATCAGGAGAATGTAAATAGTCACAATTTTACTTGAAGGTACGGTAAAGAGACTGCTTACAGAAAGACATATGCGGCAAGTATCATCGTTACTAATTGCGATATAAATTTCCTAAAGGTCCAATCTATAACATATAACGATATAACGAGAGTTATGATCAAATGAGAAGAAAAATTAAAATAATTAATATAGTTATTATTGTTGCGTTACTATTAATAACTCCTACAGGCGATACGAAGTACTCGTAACAATTTTTTTTTTTTTTTTTTTTTTTTTCCCCTAGAGGCGATATGAAGTACTCGTAACAATTCTACGTGTATCAATTAGTAACATTTAACAAACATCTAGAGGCAGCTAAACCAGTATCAATCAGTAGTTACTATTAACTCATGGCGACGATATAAATTACTAATTTTACGCGCATAAATCAGTAACATTTAGCAAAGATCTAATCTAGAGGTAAGGTTCAGTAAAAGTTACCATGACTTTGAAGAAGCAGCTTGCGATGCAGACCGATATTTACCGCACTGTTAAAACCAAAACGTGTACCAGTACCAGTAACATGCTCCATTAAACCACGACCAAATTGCAACGCACCTACTAATAAATAAACCGTTCAATCAATGAACATCACAAGACAATATTATTACTAACTAACACAATAATGAAAACTTAATGAAGAATGAAGAAAAATTAGGGAGAAAACTTAAGCTACCCACTAGGTAGTCTACCCACTAAGGATAAAAACATAATTAAAACACAATTAATGCTTTGTTGGAAAAAAAGAGGAGAATATTGTTCCTTCTCTTCCAATAATTCATTGCCACCTAATCTGGGTAAACTACCCAGTGGGTAGGTGTATCCATGCCCAAAAATTAGCTGTAATTTATTCAATACAAATTAAATAAAAAGCTCACCTGTCACGAAGAACGTAAATACCACTACTATTAACGCTATCAACGACAATGACAATTTCTTCTTCGTCAAGCAACTCATCGGAAAACTAACAAATTCTCGCTGGAAAAAACTTAACCTCAAGCAGCATCAATCACTTCACCAAAGCTAAAATTCTGACGGTAATTTATAATGAGCGGTTTTTACGAACAAATAGTGAAGTGTATCTTTGACTAAATAGATATGATTACAGGAATGAAGTGATTGATAGGAGTACTGTACTGCAAAAAAATTAAATTAATAATTTTATAATGTAGATTAGTATTAGTACACGTAGTGAAGGTGTAAACATCTAATCAATCACTTAAACAGTAAGAATAAAATAAAAATCTGCCGCCGAATCGATTATGATTTTGACTAAAGTATATATTTATCCGTCAGATTTTAGCTTTATTTAACGGTTAATAAAACAGCTTATTTAATTTTTTTTTATAAAAAATTAATAAAAAAATGGATTGCTTTTAGCATGAAAATGATAGCAAAAATATGATGTAATTTCCGTTTTAGAGCTCAAATTTTGCTTAAAATATAAAATTAACAATTCACCGTTAACTATATGACGTAAATTTAACTGTATTTGACGGTTAACAAAATTCGTTTTAGAGCTCAATTTTTGCACAAAAACATGACAGTAACGATTCAATGTGTAACGATTCAAAGTGAAGAATGAGATACCTTTGAATTTGGTGCAGCTGAGTGAATGAAGGAATGAATCGATTGATGATGATGATGATGATCGGGTTTGAATAGTGTGTGTGTGTGTGTGTGTGTGAGATAATTAGGGCTTGTTTTTTGAAGAAAAGGTGATATGCTGTGTAGACGTGGGTTTTATTTTATTCTCTTGTTGTATGTATGTGGAGGATGAGCGCGTGAGAGAGTAGTGAGTGAGTGTGGTGACTGGGGTTAAGTTGCACGTGATGGAGGTGATATATTATTCCACAACGGATTTTGTTTTGGTTGGGTATGAACATGAGAGGGTGGCTTATTACTATTTGTATAAGAGTAAAATACACTACTCCATTAGTCTTCAAGGTTTTGTAAGATTTCACATTTGGTCTAAAATCAGACAAAATTACGCCATGGCTTTTCAAAGTTGTCAAAATTACTCGTCATTGGTCTAATTTTATAACGACGTTAGATTTTCTTTATTATAACCTTTCACGTGCAATGCACACAAGAGTAAGATTGTCTTTTCTCTTTTCGTCCTTTCCAACTACCATTTGACTACCCATCATCTCATGACTGTATGATGAAAAAGCTGATGAAAAAGATGGTATTAGAGCATCCACAATGGGTAAAGCTTTTAAAAGCTTTTTACTATTTCAAAAAGTCATTTTATGAGGTTTTTTTGCATTGCTTCAAAAGCTTTTTGAAAAGCTTTTCTTCAAAGACTTGGTGAATCTCAAGTCTTTGCTCAAAGCTTTAGTCATTAAATGCATTTTGCATTAAATGCAAAAAGTCTTTAAAGGTTTTTCCATTGTAGATGCTCTTAGTTCGACAAGATTTAATTGTTCTCACCTAATTGTATCACCTTCTTTTATATCACACACTTAATTATTTTTTCACCTACATCATCTCACAACTTTTAAAAATCTCACACATAAACCCTAAATCTTTTTCCCTAAATTATTCTTCATAATTTATTAATGCCCGTGACACCGTGAGTACTCTTAAATGGAAGATACACGATACTGACTTTGAATTAGTAATTAAGATCTGTATTGGTTTGCAAAAGATGATTATAGTAAGTTTTGTGTGTTGGTTTATTTTTCATCGATTTGGTGTAATTTGGTTAACATTTTAAAGATTATGTTCTAATATATATATATATATTTACTTTTTTCAGATGTTTTTCCCAATGTGTTTACCATGAGGATGTGGTGACTTCTAAGTTTTATCAAGAAAAGGTTTACGTTGGGGATAAGAAAAGTATTGTTGATATAGCCGATATTGAAACCTTCTCGATTCACGAGTTAGATGATATGGTTAAGGACGTAGGTTAGACAGATAGAAGGATAATGTATTATAACTTTATGAAACCTAGTTTGAATCGTGATGTAGAGTTACATGCTTTATCTTGTGATGATGATGTATGTTTTTTAAGTAAGTTTATATGTGCGCATAAGGTAATTAAAGTTTACATATAACATGTTGTGTCCAAAGTGAAAACTTATTTTAAGTCAAATCAGATAATGAGTGTTGTTATTGTGAAATAAATGAAGACATTGGTGTTGGTACTAGTACTCATAGTCATAATGTTCCTAAGAGGTTATTCTTGAAAATGTTTCATCATAAGGAGCCAGAATTTAGTGATGAAATTAGTAGGCTTACCGAATTACCTACTTAATAGCCTGGGTTAACTGAATTACCTATTCAAGAGTCTAGGTTTACTCAATTACCTAATCAAGAGTCTTCTTTCCCAGCAATAGACAGAGAACTTGATGAAATAGATGAGGTCTTTGGTAGTATTAACTTAAGTTTTGCTTAAAAAACGTTATTCAAGAACAAGTAGTTGGTGATTCTTTAAGGGTAGATGATTACCAACTAAATGATATGGATGTGGATGATAATTTGGGGTAGATGAAAATCAAGATATAGTGACTGATAAGGTAGTTGATGATTTTGTGCGTGTAAAGGAAACTCACGATCAAGTGAATGATAATGGAGTTGATGATCCTGTGGGTTTAGAGGAAACTAATAATCAAGTGAATTATAATATAGTTGATGATTTTATGAGTTTTGAGGAAAATTATGATGATGTGGTTTTAAGTGGTAGGAGAGATGATGACAGTTATGTTTACAATGGAGATAGTGAGGATGAACATAGTGAAAGTGAGGAGGAAGATGAGGTATTTTATGATGAGGATAACATTATAAATGAACATGATGTTTTTGTAACTTTGTTTGGGTTGAATGAAACACACGATGTGCCAGGTTTGACTGATCAAGTTCAGATTCCATGCTTCATGAGAATGATTTAGATGTTATTGATAATAAAGAATTTGATAGTGATTCTGAATAGGAAGATGACTTAGAGAGAGTTAGGAATAGAAAACTTAGGCAGTTTAAGAAAGGAAAAACAACAAGATGATAGTGCAGTAAAGAAGTATGGTAAGGAATCTTGGATATACAATACTCATTTAAGTGAGTATTTATGTCTACAGTCATGAGAAATAAAGCTTGCAACTACAAGTTTTTATCAAAGCATATTATGGATCAAGTCAATGTAGATCCAAATAGTCCTACAAAGGCAGTCCAAGATGTACTTCACAAGCAATGAGAGTTAAATGTTTCTCACATGAAGGCATTCATAGAAAAGTCAAGTGTTGACATGTTGATAAGGAGTGATCACAAGGGTCAACATTATTTGTTAAGAGATTATGTACTAGAGTTGACAACCCAAAATCCTGGAACCACGGTCAAATGTCAAGTTGAACTGTCTGATGATCATAATGCTTCTACAATAGTCTTCAGGAGAATATATGTGTGTCTTGGTGTATTAAATCAAGAATTTAAAGCTAGTGGAAGGGAACTGTTGGGGTTGGATGGGGCTTTTATGAATGGGCCATTCCCTGGTCAAGTGATAACAGTTGTGGGCATTGATGCTAACAATGGCGTATATCCTGTTGCTTATGCCATTGTGAAAGCTGAATGCAAAGATTCATGGTGTTGGTTTTTAAACATATTAAAGGATGGCCTTGATGTATACAAAAACTCCAATTTTACTTTCATATCAGATAGAAAAAAGGTAGAATGTTGTTAATTTTCTTACTTTTTTCTAGTTTTTAATATATTAATAGTCTTTTAAATGTTTTAAATTTTTTGTTTGTTAAAGGGTATCATTCAAGCACTGGCAAAAGTGTTTCCAAGTGCAAAACATATATATTGCTCAAGGCATATCCATGAAAATATGAAGAAGCAACAGAATAAGGTAGCTTACAAGCAACTACTATGAAAATGTGCTACATCTACAACACTCTAAAGCTTTGAGGTTGCAATGATAGAACTTAAGGAAATTTCTCCTTCCACACATGCTTGGTTATCACAGATTCCACCATGACATTGGTCCAGAGCACATTTTACATGTAATGTGTTCTTGCTTATGTCAATTATTACTCATGATGTATACAATCATTTCCTTACTGCAACTACTATTATGACAAAAATCAAACAAGATGCTAGTAATTATACTGTTTAGTGGAATGGAGATAATAAGCATCAGCGTAATGGGCCATGTGGATCAATGTGTAGTTGATATTGTTAGGAGAACATGTAGTTGTATGAGATGGGAGATAACAGGGATTCCTTGTAAGCATGTAGTTGTTGCAAACTGGAATATGGCTATCAATGACCAATCTATAGAAATACCAGAAGCATGGACTGATAGGTGATATTGGTTAGAAACTTTGAAAGAAGTTTGCAGTTTTAAGATAACCACTATATGGTAGTAGCTTTTGGAAGAAATCCACCTGTCATACAACACTAACTCCTACACATCATCACACTTAGATAAGCATGCCTAGAAAAAAGAGACTAAAAGGAGAAATTGAGGACCAACCAGTTGTTAAGAATGGGAGGTTGGTTAGGAAATGAAAAACTGTTAGATATTGAGCTTGTGGAAACTTAGGTCACAATAAGCAGTCATGTAAAGGTCAAGGTGGAGGATCATCTTTCAAAAAATAAAAACATAGGAAAGGGAAAGCTGTTAAAGAATCTACTGGTGAAAGACCTGAAAAAAAGAGTGAGGTTTGCTTTGGATGAAGTCAAAGATCAGAAGTTGCAAATGAGGGTTTTTGCATACTAAAGTGTATACTACTGCACTACTCTTTTTTAGCTTTTCATCTTTTGTTACCAATATCTGTGAATGTTGTTAATGCAGTTGGAAGTCAACGTGGTGGAAATGAAGGTACTGTTAATGCTGGTGCAAGCCAAAGTCATCCTGGTGCAAGTGAAAGTGGTCAAAGTATTGTGATTGGTGGTACAAGCCAAAATGAAGTTGGTACATCTTCTTGTGCAAGACAAAGTGATGTTGGGGGATCAATCCAAGTCAAAGTGATGTTGGTGCATCGGTAAGTCCAAGTGTGAATGTTGGTGGAAGTCAAACAAGTTCCCCTAAATGAAGTAAAAGTGCAATAAGGAATCAAAGACATGTTGTAGTCCTTTAAACTTATGTGAGACATGTTTAAGACTTATTTATCACCACAAAAAAATTACACCATTCATATATACATCCCCATCATCCTAACATCAACTGCATCTTTTAAACAAAAAAAAGACAAAACCCATCATTCTAATATCTTCCCTACTGATAACAACCTAACATCGTTCACTTGTCAAAATACATGAAATTTAATAATAATAATAATAATAATAATAATAATAATAATAATAATAATAACCAATTTAGATCAAATATTTCTTCCCTTTGGCAAATAAGTTTTGTGGCTTCAAATGTAGCTTCCATATTCTTTGACCCTAATAGACCGGGAATGATATCAAGTGATATTGCACATGTTTTTCCCTTACCTTTGCCTGTCTTGAAAGCTTCTAGCCGCGGAGAACGATCGCTTATTCAATTCAAAGGGCTGATTATTTAGAACCCTTTTTGCTCATAAGATAAGTAAGAATTGGTAGATCATGCCACCCAATGAATCCACAATCAGATCTATAAAAAAAAATGTAATTAATATTCGAATGTTTTGACATAAAGTAAATAAAAATTAAAAACCTAATACCTAATATGGACAGCAATAAAACCTACGTTCATGATTTTAATTTGTCCAAGATGTGGGAATTAAAGCTTGTTTTCCACACTAACAAGCCACCATTTTTTAGGGTTCTTATAAATTGGGAAAGAAATGAAAAGATGAAGAGAGGGAAAAGTGGAAAGAAGTGAAAGTGAGAAAAATATATGTGTGAGAAATCGGGATACGTAAAAATGGAATTACAAGTGGTAGGTAAAAAAAACAAAACAAAAAAAACCTTACCCACGTGTGCATTGCACGTGAAAGGAGATAACAAGGGAAAACTAATGTCATTAGGAAATTGGACCAGCGGTGAGCAATTTTGGCAACGTTGGGGAGCAATAGTGTATTTTGTCCGATTTTGAACTAAACGTGAAATTTGGCTAAACCTTGGGGACTAACGATGTATTTTACTCTTTGTATAATTAGTTTTTCAAACGAGTATGAAGAAATTTATAATGCTTTTTTTATCTTTTGAGTTATTCGGCCAGATAAGTCACTCAACATCTTTGGTCTCCACCTGAACCTCATGAAAAATATGAGATCACTACTAATGGACTCGTTGGGAATGATTCTAGTCTAGTTGGTGGTCTATTAGAAGTGGAAGGAGCTATGATGGGATCCTCGAGGAAATTCTGTTAGTTTGATAAGGATTTGTGGCAATTAGTTTTGGTGTGTTTTAACTTTGGACTATGGAAAGTCACGCGTTTGATTCTCTTTTCGTCATGGTACATAATAGGGTAAACTTATCCGTACTCACCTATTTTCATAGTTACTTATTTTTTTTTATTCTATAGTCAGTTTGTTTAATTGGCGTTGGGTGTAGTTTTCCTTCTGTTTGTTTCAGGAATAAATCTATTTTGATATTTTGTTGGTTTTTGTTGTATTTTTCTGCCAGTTTGTTGCAGTAACAACATGCACGAGGAAAAATTTCTTTCTAATTATTGTATTAGTAGCAGGGTACCCGAGCGTTGTAGCGGCGGGTACCTTGAAATAAAAAATTTCGATGGAATTAATAAAAATGAATGTCATGGGAAGTCATTCCGGCACCTAAATTTGCCTCGGGAACAAAATACTAAAAGATTTGGGAAACTACACTTCCCACCCTAACATATATTTACAATCCTAGTCCCTAAGGGTGCAATAGGGTTTACACAAGGTCCAAAACATTTTCCTATATAAACCTCATTATACCTTCACTTAGGGTTTGACATCTTTTCTCTCTCAAACCAGCCGCACCTTATTTCTTCTTCTTCTCCAGTCGTTTTTCCGGCCAAACAAACACCACCGCCGGCCACTTAAACTCAGCACCGCCACCACCACACTCCTTACAACATCCCCATCATTTTGATGTACATCATGCGCCAAGAAACACCTCCCAACACCACGATTAACATCACCACAGCTCGAGTTCATCACCAAAACCATCTCTCTCTCGTTTTGTTGATACCGGCGGTCGAAGGTAGGAAAACCCACCACCCTTTTTTTGTCGTTCTAGCGACGGTGGGGGATAAGTTTTTGATTAAATAAATATTAAAACTAATAAATATGAAGCTAAATAATTGTTTGGTATCATTTTCTTTCTTTTTGTTGTTGTCGTTGTTATTGAGTCGCGAGAACAAGGGATGCAGTGAGCTTGAGCTCACAGCCTTGTGTATCGTGTCGAGTTTTATTGAGTCGAGTCTTGGCCACAAGTTCGTGTCTAGGTTAAGATGGAGGGTTGTACATTGTGTTTAAATGATTGTAATATTAGGTGTATGGGGTGTTTTTAATGCTACTAATATAGAATGAGGGTTGTACATTGTGTTTAAATGATTGTAATATTGGGTGTAGGGGTGTTTTTAATGCTATTAATATAGAATGAGCATTGTACATTGTGTTTAAATGATTGTAATATTGGATGTAGGGTGTTTTTAATGTTATTAATGTAGAATGAAGGTTGTATATTGTGTTTAAATGATTGTAATATTGGGTGTAGGGGCGTTTTTAATGCTATTAATGTATAATTCTAAGGAAAGTGGTCTAAATTTCGATTCATGCTAGTTTTTGTTGTACATAATGCTTTGGTTGTTGTAATTATGAAAATTTTTTGCTTTAAAGTGTTGTAAACCATGCATTATTTTTTGTACATCTGAATTTTTTAGAGAGAGAGTCCTTCCTCCATTATAAGTAGTATAGATATAGATTAATTAAGGAGAAACATAAAATCAAAAATACAAAAGTAGAAAAATTATTATTTTTATCACATGATGGGGTTCGGACTAAGAGATGAAATGCAATACATGTTTTCTCATATTGAGAACTTGTTGCATCCACCAACAATAAACACAACCCCTCCACCACCATCAACAAACACTCCTCCTCCATCACCATCTCCATGTTCACCATCCATTCCTCCCAATTAAACATGCTTGGTGACTCACAAATAAAAGTACCTTAAACCATTTTGGATGGCAAGCTCTAGAGAGGACTTTTATGTTTGAGCTTTGGTTTATTTGTTATGTGATGATTGTAAGCCTTTAGGGCTTTTGTTTGTAGCATTACTTGTTTCATTTGTTGATGTAATGCTTGATGTATTATTTTCACTTGATTAATGATATGGTTATGTTTAGTCTATATTTTTGAATGCTATATACATATATATGTTGCTTGCTACTAAATATTTTTGCAAGATATCCATTTCTCGATTCCTTTTGGCCTCAAAATGAGGGGGAGCTTACATCAAGGGGGAGCTTCCATTAACACGGGATAACCTTTTTGATGCTCACAAAAAGGGGGAGAAGTGATATAAACTCACTCTAATACTTGTATATAGACTAATTTTCGACTAATGAGTTTAAATTTTGTAATCATCAAAAAGGGGGAGATTGTTGACATAAATAATGTATGAAAACGTTATTTATATTTTTCGATATCTCTATATTTTGACGATCACAAAATGTAAACTCGTCAATCGTTTGATTACTACGTAAACAAGTATTAAGCTAGTTTATATCATTATATCCAACTTAATCACTTAAGGTATGGATAAACAAGTGCTTAATACATCTCATGATCAAAGGGGTATTTAATTAACTAATACAAAGTTTATTTAATTATATAATCTTATTATATATTTTTGAAAAACACTTTTGGTAATAAGGAAAAATGTTTTAATCATACTAAATATATGATTTCAGATATTTAACCAAAATCAGTTAGTTTTTCACCAAATAAACTTTCCCCACTAAAAGACAAGTTTTCTGGCCGTTACAGTTGGGCGGCCCCCTTAATTATAAGGGGCGGTCCCCTTAATTTTAAGGGGGCCGGCCATGCTTTAAGGGGACCGGCCAGGCTCCCCTGTCAGAAACTGTCAGATTTCTTCCCCTATAAATACCACCTTAATTCTGGAATTTTTTCTCACCTTTTGCACGAAATTTTCAGATCTACAATCATCTAAAACTCATCCAAAACCCTTTGATCATTTGTATATTAATCCTTGTTTCAAGTGATTCAATCCCTCATCATCCATTCTCATTCTAAGTGCAAAAAAAGAACTCTCTACAACCAAGTTCAAGAAGTGTTGAAGAGTTGTTGTGTATAGTGTATATATATTCATTTGTGAATATTGTGTTGTGCTTGTTATTATTTGTTTAGAAGATATAGAAGTTGTGTAGATAGTAGAAGTTGATTAGTAGTGAAGTAGGATAGTTGTGAAGATTGGTGTGTAGAAGAAGGTGTGTAGAAGATTGGTGTGTAAAAGCTAGGTGTGAAGAAGATTGGTGTGTAGATTGGTGTGAAGATTGGTGTGTAGATTGGTGTGTATATTGGTGTGTACGGTTTTCTCCGCCATAAGGGAGTTTGTTGACATAGTGAAGAAAACTCTCGAGTAGGTGACTCGGGGAGTGGAGTAGGAACAAGGAAGGTGTCCTTGTAGCCGAACCACTATAAATCCTTGTGTTGTGGTTTGATCTTTCTAACTCTTCTCATTACTTATTTATTTACCTTTACTATATTAGTTTTGTTAGTTAGTTATCATACAATTGTTCATATAGTGCAAGTATTGAATTCACATAAACCAGAATCGAAGTTTTTTAAAACAAACTTGTGCTTATAAATTTTAAAAGGACGTAAAACTATTCAACCCCCCCTTCTAGTTTTCCACAATTGGTATCAGAGCCACGTCTAGCAAGATTTTTAAAATATATTGTATTTTAAAACTTGTAACGATCTATGGAATCTGAAAAATATTTAGAAGGGCAATCTATGCAAAGACCACCACTATTTGAAAGTGATGGATTTTTATATTGGAAAAATCGATTCGAAACTTATGTGAAATCAAAAGATCTAGATCTTTGGCATATCATTACCAATGGTGATTTTTTACCTATTCAAAATAACCCTGAAACTAAGAAAGATGAAATCGTACCTTTTGAAAAACAAAATGATGATTTAAAAAGAAAACTTGCTAAAAATAATGAAGCAAAAATGGTTATTTACAATGCGCTACCACGTAAAGAGTACGAAAGGATCTTTATGTGTGAAACCGCAAAAGAAATTTGGAACTCTTTATTAATAACTCACCAAGGTAATAATCAAGTCAAAGATAATAAAATTGATCTACTTGTTCAACAATATGAACAATTCACGATTCCGGAAGAGGAATCAATTGATAATGCTTTTGCTAGATTTAACACTATCATCACAAGTTTAAAAGCACTTGATGAGAATTTTTCTAGTAAGAATTTTGTTAGGAAGTTTCTTAGAGCTCTTCACCCAAAATGGCGAGCTAAAGTGACGGCCATTGAAGAATCAAAGAATTTGTCAACGCTACAACTTGACGAATTAATTGGAAATTTGAAAGTCTATGAAGCGATTATAAAGAAGGACTCCGAAATGGTTAAAGAAAAACGTGAACAAAGCAAGTCAATCGCCTTGAAAGCTAGAAAGGAATTTAACAACGAAGATTGCTCATCTTCCGATAGTGATGACGAAGAATATGCCATAGCCGTAAGAGATTTCAAGAAATTCTTCAAAAGGCGAGGGAGATTCGTTAGACAACCACACGATGAAAGAAGAACACCTCAAAAGAATAATGATGACAAGTATAGCAAGAATGAGAGAAAGTGTTTCAAGTGTGGTGATCCGAATCACCTCATTGGAAAATGTCCAATGATGACAAGAGATCAAAATCAAAGAGCATTTGTTGGAGGTGCTTGGAGTGATAGTGATGAAGATGAGAAAGAAACAACAAAGGATGAAAAGTGTCTCATGGCCAAGTCATCAAGTGAGGTACATTCCGAATCCGAATACTTTAGTGATGAAAATCTATCATTAGATGAAAAAGATTTAGATAATGAATATAATAGATTATGTAAAATAGGACAACTAGTTATGGCTAAAAATAAATCACTAAAATACATAAACAACCAACTAGAAAATGAAGTACTAGAACTAAGAATTAAAATACATCAACTTGAAAAAGGTAAAGAAAGTGTTGAAGAATGTAAAACATGTCAAGAACTTAAAAGTGTAAACAACATACTTAAGGATGAAATTTGCAAACTTGATAAATTTGAAAATAGTAGTAACTCACTTAGTAAAATTTTAAGTATCCAAAGAATATCAGGAAATAAAACTGGTCTAGGCTTTAACTCAACTGAACCTTCAACAAGTGGAGCTAAAAACGTTAAATTTGAAAGTGAACTCAATGAACTAAAACCTTCAAAATCTAATCCTAAGCATATACTCATAAATGATAAGATAATACCTATCGCTAGTAATGAAGAAATAAAACCATTTTATAAACCATATTTAAAAACCGAAGTTGGATCATCTAAACCTAAAACAAGATCTAAAACTCCACCACCTAGGAAACCAAATAATTCCTATCCTAGACCTAAAACACCTCAACCAAGAACAAACCAAAATAGACGAAACTTTAACTATAATCAACAAATGTGGAACTTCAATCCGTGGGGAATGTTTCCACCTTATATGCACCCAAGTCAAATACAAAACATGTTCGGACCAAATAACTTTGGACAAATGAAACAATGGGCACCAACGTAAATAATATTCGCCATCCAAACGTGGAACTCTTCATTGTCACCTCTTGTCCGGAGTACTTCTTGAAGACTTTGAAGATTAACGCATTAAAGACAAAAGGTACACATTTCCTTTTAAGTTCCTTGTCAAGAGATGCATGATTAGTTTAGTATTTTATAGTTATGTAATCTTACTTGATTTATTAATCTCTATTTCTTTTCTACCTATACTATATCTAAATATATATATATATATATATATATATATATATATATATATATATATATATATATATATATATATATATATATATATATATATATATATATATATATATTTATAAACTTAGCTATATTTAGGATCTTATAACCTAGGAAATTCATTTGTTGATTTTCTAGAACTAGAGATTGTTCGTTTACGAACATTTCTTTTCCCCATTTGCCTTATTGAACTTTAATGTTCAATCAACACTCATGCTGATGAAGTGAGATGAGTCGAAAAATCTATGGATGAAACAAACTCCCGGCTTCCGTTGCATACGTCTCTCTCTTACTTTCTCGTCTTATAAGCCCATACTATATATATATATATATATATATATATATATATATATATATATATATATATATATATATATATATATATATACTTATAAACCTTCCACAACTTTCTCGTTTGCTTGACAACTTGATGAATTTCATCCGAAACAATCAAGAAAATTTTATTGACAAAATGTCAAGTAAAAATGTCAAGTAATTCCTCTCGTGCGTATATTCTTCAACGTATTTTTGATTAAATATAAATCTAGTATATATATATATATATATATATATATATATATATATATATATATATATATATATATATATATATTTTCTTGTTTGTTCCAGAAACCAAAACTTGAAAAATAAAAATTTTGAGGGCGGCCCCCTTAATGTTTAAGGGGACCGGCAGCAAATACAAGGGCGACCCCCTTAATGTTTAAGGGGACCGGCCCTCTGAGAGCTCAAGCCCGTTTTTCCCTTTCTTCCTTTTGCCAAACACTCCACTTTTTCATCCCTCTCTTTCCCTGCTTCTGCTGTGACGAAATTCAAAACCCAAAAACACCTAAAATCACTTCCAAATCACATAATTCGGGTTAATTCGCAAAGGGCAAATTCATCTAACACAATCACCACTACATATTGTAAGTTTTTCATGACACATTTCATCTAATTCCACCATATTCGATCATACTCATGATTATGCATGTTTTTATAAAATTCTTTAAATTCACAATTTCTTTCAAATTAAGCTTTAAATACTCATAACTAAATGCTTCCCATAGGATTAGAATGATTTATCAACACTAGAAACTAATAATCATAAAACTATAATGTCAAATTTTTTTTTGACAAAGTTCATACACTCCTTTTCAAAATTTTAGTAAACACATTGTTGAATAATGCCTTGAAAACGTATTAAAACTAATTACATTATACTTGTGTAACTTGTAAAACTTGAAATTACATTTTTTCGACTAAGAAAAACTATGTTGGTTCACAATATAGGGGTGTTTGGATTATGTCCAAATAATATCAAAACATAGTCATTATAATTTTTATAAAACTTTGTTATAATTATAAACCTTAAAATTGTTTATCGAACTCGTCAAGATATATAATTCATATGTATATTGACGCACTTGAGTTATAAGTCACTAGTTAAGGAAGCGTTTGGTTTATTACTAAAAATGACATTTTTAGTAAAAATACAAACCATCTTTTTCAAAAACAAATTACATGCATAAGAAACTCGCAAGAAATAGCTAGTTTTACAATCTAATGTAAATCTAGCAAATTTCATGATATATATAGATGTTTAAAGGGCGTTTGGATTTGTCCATAACCACCCATTAAACTTCGTAAAATATATCTAGAACGAGTTAAAAACAACATTAAGGAACATGGTAATCTACTTCTTAGGATTAGTGACGAAGTATGTTTACGTTCCAACATAAGCCTTAACAATAAACATATACTTTTATCTTTCTTTATATTTATTTTGGTCTTTTTGTATTGTTGATGTGTTTAGGTGAAAATGCCCAAAGCAACTACCGAAGATCTTTCTCACACTAAAAACTACATTCCCAAAGTTTCTCAACTCCCTACCACATCTCCTTCCATTGGACTTATCTATCGTCAAATTGAAGATAGAAATATTCATGAGGGACGTGTAGTAGATCTTGCTTTTGCTCAATCCGAGTACATAAATCGCTTGTTTTCAAGCATCAACTTCAATTGTCTTTATGAAATAAATGAACCTATTATTCCTCGCTTCATTATGGATTTCTATAGCCAAGTCACCGTCCAAACCAATGATCTTGGTTTCATCACCATCTCTTTCATGATTCAAAATGAATTTATCACCCTAACTCTCGAACAATTTGGTCATATCCTCCAAATTCCATTTAGAGGTCAAGCCGTTTTCTCAAACGAGTGGGACCTCGAATCTCTTAATCGCTATCGACCAACCTTCGGTCCATATCTCGACGAAATTCCTCATCCCGACGAAATTCGTCAAGTCCTTGGTATAGATCGTGCCACCACAAGTCGAAAAATAAAATCCAAAAACGTTCAAATCTCTCCATACCAACTTCTCCTCAAAGAATTAAGTCCTCACATGAAGCATTGGGAAGAACTCATTCGTGAGAATGCGTTTGGTACTGGAGGTCACCGGGACCATCTCCCGGCTAGCCTTGCTCACATGTTGTATTGTATAGCTGTCGAAAAGCCGTACAATTTGGCCTACTTCTTTATCAAACGGATTGAGTGTGCTAGAAAAACTCCTAAAGCCAACCTTCCATATGGAATGTTCCTTACTCGTATCTATCGTCATGTTATCGAGTACTACCCCGATCTTGACAATAGTATTTATGAGTCCATCTACCCCGCTCTACGTACTCTCGCTCTAAAACAAGCTCGACGAACTCGAAGTGACAAGGGTAAACCTTGTCGTCATAGCTTTCATGGATCATCCTCAAGGCAAGATGATGACGATGAGGAGGAAAACATCCATGATGCTAGTACCCCTTCGTTTTCTGAGTTCGTTGACGATTTAGAGGATCTTGACTATCCCAACTATTCTACTCCATCTCCAAGTGATCAAACTGAAGAAGTGCTTCATGAACGAACTACCGAGATGCTTAGAAGACAAAAGAGCTTGCACGAAGAAGTTAGAGGTGGCTTCAAATCTATTGGGAAGACTTTGAAGGGTATCTTCGGGAAGAAAAAGAAATGATATGGTCGGAGTATGTTTGTTAAACAATGTTTTATTTTTTATGTCTTGTGTGCTATTTGTCCGAAGTTTATTCGGAAATACTTGTTATTTGAATATGTGTTTAGGATGATAACTTGATTGTCTTTGATATTTTTATGCATGTTTCTCTTGATCTATATATATGTTTGCATGATTAGTTAATGGTTATATAACTATATGACATGTATGCTTTCTAATAAACCAAAACAAATGTGAAATGTCCAAATTGAGCTTGCTGCACATTCAAACCAGAACATAACATCTTTCCAGAAAATTTTTGAAATTTTTTTTGGTTTCTGGGTCGTCAGATGGGCGGCCCCCTTAAATCATAAAGGGCGGCCCCCTTAAAATTAAGGGGACCGGCCACCATTTAAGGGGACCGGCCATCTGAAACAGTTTTTACACTGTTTTCTTTTGCATCCTGTGATCCCTTTTGCTAGTCCCAGCTATCATTACTCTTAAAAACCAAACTGATTTTGGAATATAACATTACAATTTCAAAATAATTCCACTTCTAAACATGTTTTCCCACTATATAATCCCCATGCATGTTTAATTCATAATTCATCATCCTCATCACTCATAAACCATCATCATGTCATCACCAAGAACCACCCATTCAAACAATGTCAAGAAACAAAAACTTGTCATTATACCACCCAAACAACTCTTCATTGATCTTACAAATGAAGACAACACCACCCCATCACCACAACCTCAATGTTCATCTCCTAGTGCACCAAATGCACCCTCCAAAACACCCTCAACAAATGGAAATTCTACTTCCTCCATACCATCCACTTCATCCATTAATGACTACATAAACACCCACTTATCTCCTCCACCAATGGTTCAACCATCACAACCTACCAATGAACACTCCACCCTTGCATTAACCCTCTCATTATCACCATTAACACCTCTTGATGCACATTTCTCATCATCCCCTATCAATCCACCAACCTATAACCCCGTCCCATGGAGCTTACTTGAAGCTCATGGTGACACTTGCCTTTGTTGCATCCACAACCGAACAATTGTGTTCGGACTAAGAGATGAAATGCAATACATGTTTTCTCATATTGAGAACTTGTTGCATCCACCAACAATAAACACAACCCCTCCACCACCATCAACAAACACTCCTCCTCCATCACCATCTCCATGTTCACCATCCATTCCTCCCAATTAAACATGCTTGGTGACTCACAAATAAAAGTACCTTAAACCATTTTGGATGGCAAGCTCTAGAGAGGACTTTTATGTTTGAGCTTTGGTTTATTTGTTATGTGATGATTGTAAGCCTTTAGGGCTTTTGTTTGTAGCATTACTTGTTTCATTTGTTGATGTAATGCTTGATGTATTATTTTCACTTGATTAATGATATGGTTATGTTTAGTCTATATTTTTGCATGCTATATACATATATATGTTGCTTGCTACTAAATATTTTTGCAAGATATCCATTTCTCGATTCCTTTTGGCCTCAAAACGAGGGGGAGCTTACATCAAGGGGGAGCTTCCATTAACACGGGATAACCTTTTTGATGCTCACAAAAAGGGGGAGAAGTGATATAAACTCACTCTAATACTTGTATATAGACTAATTTTCGACTAATGAGTTTAAATTTTGTAATCATCAAAAAGGGGGAGATTGTTGACATAAATAATGTATGAAAACGTTATTTATATTTTTCGATATCTCTATATTTTGACGATCACAAAATGTAAACTCGTCAATCGTTTGATTACTACGTAAACAAGTATTAAGCTAGTTTATATCATTATATCCAACTTAATCACTTAAGGTATGGATAAACAAGTGCTTAATACATCTCATGATCAAAGGGGTATTTAATTAACTAATACAAAGTTTATTTAATTATATAATCTTATTATATATTTTTGAAAAACACTTTTGGTAATAAGGAAAAATGTTTTAATCATACTAAATATATGATTTTAAATATTTAACCAAAATCAGTTAGTTTTTCACCAAATAAACTTTCCCCACTAAAAGACAAGTTTTCTGGCCGTTACAGTTGGGCGGCCCCCTTAATTATAAGGGGCGGTCCCCTTAATTTTAAGGGGGCCGGCCATGCTTTAAGGGGACCGGCCAGGCTCCCCTGTCAGAAACTGTCAGATTTCTTCCCCTATAAATACCACCTTAATTCTGGAATTTTTCCTCACCTTTTGCACGAAATTTTCAGATCTACAATCATCTAAAACTCATCCAAAACCCTTTGATCATTTGTATATTAATCCTTGTTTCAAGTGATTCAATCCCTCATTATCCATTCTCATTCTAAGTGCAAAAAAAGAACTCTCTACAACCAAGTTCAAGAAGTGTTGAAGAGTTGTTGTGTATAGTGTATATATATTCATTTGTGAATATTGTGTTGTGCTTGTTATTATTTGTTTAGAAGATATAGAAGTTGTGTAGATAGTAGAAGTTGATTAGTAGTGAAGTAGGATAGTTGTGAAGATTGGTGTGTAGAAGAAGGTGTGTAGAAGATTGGTGTGTAAAAGCTAGGTGTGAAGAAGATTGGTGTGTAGATTGGTGTGAAGATTGGTGTGTAGATTGGTGTGTAAATTGGTGTGTATATTGGTGTGTACGGTTTTCTCCGCCATAAGGGAGTTTGTTGACATAGTGAAGAAAACTCTCGAGTAGGTGACTCGGGGAGTGGAGTAGGAACAATGAAGGTGTCCTTGTAGCCGAACCACTATAAATCCTTGTGTTGTGGTTTGATCTTTCTAACTCTTCTCATTACTTATTTATTTACCTTTACTATATTAGTTTTGTTAGTTAGTTATCATACAATTGTTCATATAGTGCAAGTATTGAATTCACATAAACCAGAATCGAAGTTTTTTAAAACAAACTTGTGCTTATAAATTTTAAAAGGACGTAAAACTATTCAACCCCCCTTCTAGTTTTCCACACCCTTGCACCATCTCATCCGCCAGTTATCTGGCTTGCGTGAAAACGGAAAAAGCCAAAAATAAAATTGGTTTTTTTACTGGATTTGTGTTTATTTTGTGATTTGTGTGTGTTTTTTCAATGCGTGTTTTGATTTGTGTGTGTTTTTTATTGGTTTCTTTATTTAACCCAAGTGAAGTTAAAAAAATAAAAAAAATAAACAATAAATAAACCTTAGCCCAAGCGGACATTTAAATTAGTAATACATCATAAATAAAGGCTTTTTTTTTTCTTTTTTTTTTGTAATGTAATTTATATTTTTATTTGAATTAATGAAAATTTAATTTGTTTGAAAAATGGAATATATATATATATATATATATATATATATATATATATATATATATATATATATATATATATATATTAAGAACGGCTTGTTAGTTGTTCATGTAGCAGTAACATCTAATTGGGCAGTATGCTAACCTTGAACTTCGCATGTACTTTCTCCTATTCCGCCAAAAAGGGTAAAAGTCTCGGGTGTGACTCGAACTTGAGACTTCCCCTAGCCAAACCTCCCCTCCCCAAGCCTTTAAAGAATTTTGGTGGCCAACTGAGCTAGCCCAGTTGATTAAAAATGTTGGGTCTCACAAAGTGGAAATGGCTCAAGCCATGAGGGAGTGGGTATTTTGATATGTGAGTATTAAAAGTGAGATGATGAAGTGCCGTTGATGTAACATAAAAAAATGATTCTGGCATGCCACGATATCGTGCGCTCTTAATGGTCACATACTCACAGTTTTATGAAATTATGTGCTATTTTAAAATGAATATTCAACATTGAATAAAGGAAATAAGCATTACCTAAATTTTTTAAGTTGATGCTATTATAGTTTTGTAAAACATAGTCATTTAAGTACTGATGGGTAGTCTAGTAGCAAAAAGCTTGTGATTAACATTATTAAAATGTGTGAAATTTCTAGTTCAATTTTTGTTAGCCGCAAATAACTTTTAAGTGGCTACACTGACCTTGTGAGAAAGGAGCATTTTACCTAATTTAAATCTGTGTGACAATAAATTTAAATTCTATGAATTGGCCAAAATATTTTACAAACAATGGTTAGCCGACAAGAAAACAGAATAGTCATTTACTCATTTGTATATAGATTGCCATCTATTATAAACTCGAATCAGTGTGGTTTATATGAAGGAATATAGATTTTCTATGGTTAATATGCGTAGTAACAAAGTAACAGTAATCAACATTTTCACATTAGCGTCACATAAGCACAAAAGTCTCAACCAAAGGTCAACACCGTTGATCCCTTCCTAACCTACACCATGTAACAAGCTTTCACGTGTTAAAGACTTGCCTCACGCGTGAAGGAGCCTCCCTTTACGTCAAGTCAAAGAACAACACAGGTTCAAAAGTGGAGGAAAATTTAGTCATATGTTGTAACTATTAAATCTCACTATCGCTTCTTATGCACAAAGTTAAATGAGATTTGTACCTGGAAGGTTAACAACATATGGACAGGCTCCATCATGTTAGCGTGTATAACCTCTAGCCTCTACTCAAATTCAAATTTTTTAGATAGTTTTGATTTTGTAACCATATATACTAATCAAATCAATCAAAGAATTCTTGACGTATTCATAATCTAGTGACTAATGAACTCGCTTTTCTAAGATCCAAGACTGAGCTGACCACATATATGGTGCGTATAAACAAAACTAATTGTCAAAAAAGGTATGTTTGACATAACCGTTGTTATCAACCACCTTGAAGTGGCCATCGTTGATTAGCATCTTAAACACCACTAAGGGCTATGTTATCAAAATCCTAGTTTTTATCCATAAAGCCGCTGTTAACACATAAAGATGATGAAAACCACCAATTATCACAAGTAAATCTAGGAATAACAAGGACCGAAACGGGGAAAACACATGCGCCCAAAAGCCCTATATAGCAAAAAAAAAACTCCCCATAACTATATGTTATCAAAATCCTAGTTTTTATCCATAAAGCCGCTGTTAACACATAAAGATGATGAAAACCACCAATTATCACAAGTAAATCTCGGAATAACAAGGACCGAAACGGGGAAAACACATGCACCCAAAAGCCCTATATAGCAAAAAAAAAAAAAAAACTCCCCATAACTATATGTTATCAAAATCCTAGTTTTTATCCATAAAGCTGCTGTTAACACATAAAGATGATGAAAACCACCAATTAACACAAGTAAATCTCGGAATAACGAGGACCGAAACGGGGAAAACACATGCACCCAAAAGCTCTATATAGCAAAAAAAAAAAAAAAAAAAAAAAAACTCCCCGTAACTAGCATTTGTAAAGGGAAAAAAAAGTTATTCACTTATTTGACTTTTGCAAGTTTATAAATCTTTTACCAAACGCACGTTGAAAGAACTTTTAGGAGATATAACATTACGCATAAGGTAGAGCCTGTAATTCTATATGCAAAAATTGGCACCAACACCAGCAGGCTCTTAGATTATAACCCCAACTATGTGGAAACGATTGCTATATACTACTATGTTAGCAGAACGACTAAAATTATGCCTGTTATTTTTAGTTTTTGCGCCATGCTCCATTTTGGTTTTTCATCTTCTCTAATTCTAGTTGTTTCACCCTCTCGACCAAATCTTGGATAGTAGCTGTTGCTTCCTGCAAACAAGACAGTTAGAAACCGTAAGACGGGTCAAATTGGTTAACACTTGTAGAGGTTGAAATGGGTGGTGGGGTCAGGTTGACCCTAAAACTTTTTATCCAGATTTTTTTTACTTTTTTCGAAAAACTTAGTGTCAAACATGATTGTGAAAACTAATTTATGAGGTTTTAATGCAATACACACCTCCGATCGGAACAATGGAGAACCGACCAACCCGCTTTGGGCGTTTGATCCAGTTCCTTTCGTAGCAAATGTTTTTTATTTTTTGTTTGACTTGATAGATATGAAACATACCCAAATTGACCCATTTATATATAAATGGGTCAAATTGTCACTATACCGATGTAACGAAAAATAGAGATCAAACAAAGAAAGTAAGAAACAGAACAAACCTTCAACTTCTTTCTTAAAGTTTCTTCCTCGACGTCACGTCTCTCTCTTTCCTCTGCAAATATGTCGATTATAGCTTCTTGCTCCTTGTACATATGCTCAGATTTTCCCTTTATTTCCTCAATCTAATTATGAAGCACAATCAAAACAGCGCCGAAGAAATATAAACAATTGTAAAGTAAGATAGAATTGACAAGCAACATGTGATGATATTTCACTTCTTTTTTTCTCGAACAAGGTTTATTATGAAAAAAATCAGTGTTGCAAAAATCGGCCTACAAGGCCGATTAATCGGCAATTACAAGTTGAACGGCCTTGGACCTTGGAGCGAATTACAAGGTAATCGGCCGATTAATCGGCGATTAATCGGCCAAAAATCGCTACACGGCCCTCGACTGCCTCGGGACCGATTCACGATTTTTGCAACATTGAAAAAAATAAAGGACTTTGTTAGTTCCAGCAATTTGTTAAAAGTAACCAGATATGCATCTTTTTGTGATGTCCAAATATGGGAGTTGCAACAGTTTTTTTTAGGTTGAAAGGAAAAGAGCAAGATAAGCCCAACAACCAGAGGTGCATTTCTTTGTGGGTCACTTTGGGTTATGTTCTTTTCGTAACAGTTAAGATGGATTAAGCTAAAAGATAGAACTAAAAAACGGACAAATAAATAGAGCAGGTCAAACAGGTTGAAAGCCATCCAATATGCATTCGAATGCATAAAACTGTCTAAATTGCTATATTATTGTGGTACATAGTTTTGTAGTCATATAAACTGCCCAACCCAACCAACCCAGATTCATTGACTCGTTACCAATTGCCAAACCTATGTGGCCAACCCATTTTGCCAGCCCTAATTGTTTTAAAGGTGTAGCTTATCGTATCCACATCCATCAAGTATCAAAATGAAGTCAATAAGAAAGGGAAACAAGAAAAAAAAATATAAGGTGTCACCAGCTATAAGCCAAAACAAAATATTGACGTTATATGGAATACCTGAGCTTCGAGTTCCTTGCAATATTTTCTTTCGTGCTCTAGATCACGCAGAAGCTCACCGACGATATCCTCATCCTTCCTTGACAACCTACGATGATTAGAAGAAAAGAACACAAAATCATTATTGAAATAATAGATGTTTGCTATATAGATTATATGTTGAACATATATTATGAAAACTGGTGGCATACTTCTCTTTTAATATGCGGTTCTCTTCCACCAATTGATCAAAATTAGGTATGCTAGAGTTTAAAGGAACACCTCCATTTTCAGCAAACTGCCAAACAGAAGAAATCGCATCATCAGGCCATCTTAGCAGCATCGAATATGAACAATGATTACAACAGCATTTCAAAACTATACTGGTAGGCTCAAGTAACGTGTCAAAATCAGGTATGCATTGGTGGTCAGCTCTGAAGGCTTGACCAAAATGCTTTTCGTCAGAAAAAGTTTTTTTATAATTACTTTGTCTTTGGTATGTCAAATATAGTACAAGAAGTTAAATTGCTTCAACAATAATCTAATTTGTGCAATAAATTGTTTATTTCACCGATAATCTAATTCTAGGTTAACTTCTTTTTTTCGTTTTACCTGTTAGACCCAATAAAGTAAAGTGAACATAGCCAGAACCGATCCATTCATAACAAAATGGGTCGAAATTGCCACCTTTATCTCTAGAATTTAATGACAACCCGTACGATAAATGAATCTTACCCTTGACTGAGAACTTGAGACCATTTGCATAGTCTTTTCATAAGGAGAACCATTTGCAGCATGTTGACCCGGACTAGCTGAATGAGAATCATATTTTGGAGGAAACTTGTCAGCTGGCATTCCTTTATGAGAGCTACCATTTGCATGTCCCGTATTCATAGGCGTATGCAGGTCATCTTCACGGATATTTTCAGTAAGAGGTGGTGAATTTGGGCCTTCGCCAGAACCATTAACAGCTGCTGCCGGATGTTTGCTTGAAGCAGCTTTCTTCTTTTTAGAAGTTTCAGGCGAAAAGTCGGGAGACCATTCTAGAATAACAACAAGATAACACAAAGAAATCTCAGGGCTTTGTGTTAAATCCCCCAACCCTGCAACCCAAAATAAAGCTTTAAAATTAAATTTAAAACATCATGTACCTCTCTCGAGATCGTTCTTATTGACTCGTGGAGCATATCCGATTTTATGGCAGTATGTACGCCTGAAACAACAAGTGATTATGTTATAGTTCACTGGAACACGTTGACACTGTTGCACATTACAAGAGGTGGCAAATAGCCAAGACAAGCAGGTTTGAGTCTTTGGCAATGCAAAACAGGTAACTTTGGATAAAATAGGTAATATTAGGTCTGTCAATGGGACAAATTTGAATCAATACAGCTAAGATCTGACCTAAAACCGACTGAATGGATCATGATCTGACCCATTATGTAGACCATGATCTGATACATGATACCACTAATTTCAATAAATAGATCGTGAACCAGCACATTGACAGGATGCTAGGTTGACCTAAAACCTTTCTAATTCAAGTTTTTATTTTATTTTACCTGCTTGACCCATTAGAGATTTAATATGACCCGAACCCGCCCATTCATAAGTCACCAGGTCGAGACTGCCACCTCTTACATAAGTTGATTAGCATATAAAGCATACCAGTAAGTCTTTTGCATCTGAATAAGACGTGTCTCAAGTCTTGAAAGGACAATGGTACGTTCAAACCCTTGTTTGTCATGAGCTGGTTCTACAAAATTAGCCTCCAGGACACCTAATCAATAGCAATACAATAGCAACAAAAAAATAACTATTTCAGAACCAGTTTCTTCTAACATGTATTCACATAAAGCCTCCAAACGTTCAGGAAAAAACATGACCTATGACTCCACGACCATCACTTCCTGCAGCATTCCAGAGTCTCCAGAATGGCTGTAAAAACAAAGCAGTCTTATGTCAGTTTCTATTTTGTCCAAGTCAAAGAAATGCTATGTAAGTGGTTGAGCAGGAGATATTGCAACAGGGAAATTTCACAGACCCAACAGTCGAACACTTCATGTGTCATACATAGAGGTCGTAAAATGGGCTGGTCAGGTCTGTTGTCTAATGGATTATTAAAGGTAGTGCTTATCATTGGTTGTTTTTAGTGTGGGCCAACAAACGGTTTATAAGTAAATGGGTCAAAATTGCCACCTCTCATAAGGATTAATGAATAAAAAGTATTCAAACCTTAATGAGTCGATTTTTATGGTAAACATTGTATCCTTGAACGTCAATATGAGCTTTTGCATCCTTGACAAACCCCATTGTAACAACTGCAACTATCTGTTCATTAAAAACGCATAAATAATGTAAGAGCTTTTAAATAGATATATAAGCAACAAATTCATTAAACCAACAGCAGCATTACATTTGAATCCTTAGCAAGCCCCTCAGCACCAGGCTGTGGACGATATGTCACCTCGGTCGTCATCATCATATCATTTACTATATTATGGTGCTGAATATCCTTTCCGCGCAGAACCATTCGGAATCCAGGAGGAATTCTTAGATAGAGAATGGATGCGTAACTCTGGAAAAAAAATTAACAAGTTTATATTGTTGAATCATAATGTCTATAGAATCCTAGAAGATCAGAAGGATGCAACTTCCATGACAAATTCCAACGATTAAAGATGCTAACAAGCCTGATTTTCCCTTATGGGACGGACCTAATGGGTTGAATTGCCCTCTGTTTTTATATGCTTGCAACCTCTCAAATTGTTTTATTAATATGAGTTAGATAAATTTAAGATATATGTTCATTTCCATGGATAATGCATTGTTTAAGTATAGAATTTTGGCTAATTAACAAATACTTATTCTCCCCTGAAAGCCTGAACCCGCCCATTTTGCCAACTCTAGTAGTCTAGTGTCACTAAACTCATTTGAAAGAATTAGCAGCAGGGCTTACTCTAAGTGAGTGCCGATATGTCAGGAAGTGTCTAGAGTTTGGATAATCATTTGCCATCTGGATATTCTTCTCATCTCGATTAACACCTCGAATTTGAATATCCTACAGGAAATACGCATTTAGATAAGCTCACTCAAATATGTAAACATTAACCATGTAGCTGAAGTAAAAGAAGACAAGAACACACATGTGCGTCAGCATCGAAATCAAGTTCTAACTGTCCTTGATCATCCTCCCACAGATTGTATATGATTATGCGCGTGCCTTGATCGCTCATGTGATCAAACTACAAGATGAAAAAGGTAAATAGAAATAACATATCGACTGCTCAAAATACGAAGCACTGAATATCCCCTATCAGGTTACTTAAAAACCTACAATTAGATGTATAGGTGGAAATGTAGGGGCTGTACTTTATCCTCAACGGGTAAAACTTTATATGTATAAAGCTTCCTAACTCGATTAATTAGAAAACTTTTATTATGATTTTAACAATGTAACTTTTGGAAGAAAAAAATTAATACACAAACTGTCTAATGATTTCAAAGAAGTGTCTGCAGATAGGTCCAGAACCACAAACGCACCAGATACCCATTACGCGTAACCCCCTATTTTACCACCTTTAATCAGAGGGTAATATTGATAAACACACACTAAAGAGAAGAAATTCATTTACCTGTTTCAGGAGGTCTGATTCACTTGAAAATGGGGACCATTTAACCAATGCATCGATATTTATATCCCAGTCACTGCGTGATGCCCGTATGATTTTCTTCAATTCTCGGCCACCTCTTTCATAATCAACCTTTTCAATTGCAATCATCATAAACACTATAGAGTCAGATGAGTGAGTAAAATTTTATAACCTTGCTGTCTAATCCTAAAAAAAGTTACCATCTCAAGGTAACATGAGCTATATATAAGAGTCCTGAACCATATCAATCACATTCATGTAAACCTTAAAGGGAGGATGACAAACCGACTTTCTGATACTTATAAGTCGGCTTCAACCAAATTTTACCTTTTATAACTTTCACTTTATAGCCAGAATGTAGGTGCAATGTGTTATCAGGATTTTAAGTATTTAACCATATAAGAGATCGACTAAACTGTGTAGAGCAAGCTAGTTAATATGATTACCATAGGAACTACTATATCTTCTTTCCCAGTGACTCGTAGAAATGTGTAGGACAAGAGGCCAATGCTCTGTGTAGCCCTGCAAGACAAGACCGCCAAAAATTTAATATAAGCAAATATTTCTTTCTGTTTTCTTTAAAGGGGCCTATCCAATATCACATTAATGAAATATAGCTTAAAGATAGAAACATGAAGGAAAAAAAAAAAAAAAAAAAAAAAAAAAAAAACCCTAGACAACTATGCACAACCCCACCTTTTTCCATTTTTCGTTGAGCACCGGGTAAAGACAATAACATCAGCCCCAAGCCTCATGGTACTTGTCTTGAAACCATTACCGTCTGTAAAAAATATGACAAGGAAATAAACAACTAAAATGTACACTTATCTTGATCCCAAAGGATAATCATCCATCAAGCATAAAATGGGTGCTTTTGATCAAATTCGCAGAAGTTCACTTACATTGTCCTATAGTGTCTGCAACCTTGCTTTTCAAAGAATATCCAAGAGACATGCATTGTCGCAACTTATCTGGATCCATCCCGCCACCATTATCTACAGAAAATAGAGGGAAGAAATGTTTAACAACAAAGCAATATGAGTGGCTAGATTAGAGGTGGCGATTTCGACCGATTTACTTATTAACAGGTTGATTTGAATTGTGTTTTATCTGATACGGGTTAAATGTGTCAAATCCATAAATTTAGCTAAAAGGTAACAGGCCAAATGGATCAAATAGGTTGAGATAACTTTATCTTTGTGATCATAATTAGCACAATAATAATTTATAAAAGTTTTATAACATGGTGCAGCTCAACGCAACCTGGCCTGTCATGTACAAAAACTGGCCCATTTCAACCTGATCCCTCTGACACCTCCATCCGTCCAACTTGCAATCTCTAGAATATCCCAACCCACGTCCTAGCTCAGTACAACCTCCTACGCGACTTGTAGTACCAACTAATGAACCATATAATTTGTAGACTGACTACAATTTCCATTTATGATTACAAAGTGACATGACACATCATTCATCACGAACCAAATGACACAGAAGGGGGAGGCCTAAATCAAACTTAGAAACGCCTAACAGATCATTCAGCTACATACCTTCAATCACCAACATTCTACTTCCATCTTTTTTGTTTTTCAGCATATCAATGTTGGCATATGTAGCGCCATTGCAGACCTGATACAAATACCAGATATTTTTTAATGACTGGCGTGTAACATCAACTCAATGGAACTTAATTATAATGACAATATTCAATAAAAATGAAGTAAAAATTTTGGGACGTACCTCATCCAAAGAATTGTCCAAAAGTTCCGCAAACGCTGCATGAGCAAATATACACAACAATCCGTGAGTTTACAAACTATAAAGTTGTGCACTGAGAGAAAGTTTAATCAAATAACAAATTTAAGGAGTTTACCGCCAAGAACCCATTTATGACTAGTTGCATTGGAGTGTAGAAACCTTGGATGAACCCTTACGTGATCCATACCACCTGTCATATGAAGAAAAATAAAAGTAAGCTGCAGGACTCACATCAGCAAATTATGAAGCTAATGCAATTCTATGGTATAAACTGTCGGAAAAATCATTGTTCAATTAACTTCCTACTACACCTTAAGTCCTTAAAGCTAGTAAACGACAATTTACTACAAGAAAAATATTCTCTTTATATTTCTTTTTAGGTCTTATTTCAAACTTTACACCATACGCAGAACCAAACACTATTTCTTGCACTCCTGATATTTAAAAGCTTTCTGCTTTATAAAAACACAAAAATGTTAACCAATCCCAAACACCCACTTAATAAAATCAATATCATGATCATCAATCTTATAATATGACAAATTACCCTTAAAAACACAATTTAAACTACATTAAGCACATTATGAATCTATGATATAATTATCAAACATAAATTCTAGCAAAAACTTCTGAAACCCAATTACTAGATAACTAAGGGGGTGTTTGTTTCGGCTTATATAGCTTGCTTATTGCTTATTTGGTTTTGGGCTTATGTTTCATAGGCTTACTTTTTGTGGCTTATTATTTTGAAACTTTTCGGCTTATATAAGCTTATCATAAGCCTATCATGACATGATAAGCTTATATAAGCCGAAAAGTTTCAAAATAAGCCATAAAAAGTAAGCTTATGAAACATAAGCCCAAAACCAAATAAGCCAATAAGCCGGCTGTATAAGCCGAAACAAACAAACCCCGAAATTCAAGAATATCAACAACAACAAGATACCCCTACCCAGACCAAAACCAAGATTATCAATTTATAAAAACAAAAACATAAAAAACATACCAGGGGGTGTTTCCCAATTACCACCAGACCCATCTTCAAAATCACCAGCCTTCCAAAACTGCTTACAATCATTCATCCTCTCCTTCTCTTTCTCCTTCACAGGCAAAGGGTCAAGAAAACCAGCAGGAAGATCACTCCTAGCCCTCTTCCTCACACCTTCACTAGACGACCCATCATCGTCATCACTATCGCTATCAAGATCAATCACCTGGTGTTTCTTTTTTATTGCGTTTAGTACATTGTTTATGAGGTTTGTGGTTGGTTCTTCTACGGTTTCTTGCTTTACACGGAAGGTGGTGTCCATTGTGGGTTGTGGGTGGGTGGGTGGTGGTGTCGCCGGAAAAAAGATTTTGTGTTTTGTGTTTTGATGTTTTTTGTGAAACTGCCAAATAAGCTACTTATGTTTTTTTTATGTGTTTTTGGACTTTTGGTTTTTGTATGACTAGACAGTGCCAAGGATATTTTCATAGCGGCATAAGTTTACACTCGTGTAGATTATATAATTGAATACTTTCTAAAATTATAATGATTGAATAGTTTCTGTTAATAGGTACATAATTAAGTTTCTAACTATGTATTAATTTGTTTCTTTAAATAGATTCAGTTTTCACTTTAAAAAAAAATGGTTTTTCCATTATAGATAGTATAAAAGTATAGATAATTGTCAAATCTAGCTTTTATACAAAAAATTCTTGTGAAAAATAAAATATAAGAAAGTGAAAAATAATTTTTTGTTTTATATTAGGAAGTTTTGTAGTATCTCAACTGTATATATATAAATATAAAGAGAAAATCTTCTTTATTAAAACTTAAAAGCTTAAAAAATACGTAGTAGTAAATTTTAATTACTCTTAATTAAAAACGGTAACAGTGTTTATCATTAAATTAATAGTTTACATTTTTTGTAATACTCAAACTTTAATCAATTTTCTTTTTTAGCTCATAGATGTTTTTTCTCGTACTCACTACAATTGAAACCTTAAATGTTACATTTGGTCACATCAAAACCACATGTTCACAAGTATAATTATTTACCGCTATAATACCGTCGCTATACGTGGGTATTCGGCTAGTTCTGTAAAGAAGTTTCGAATATTTGGAAAGTAAGAACAAAGTTAACAGTGTTATCGATGAACAAGAAAAACAATAAATCATTGTTGTTTTTTTTCATCGATATTTAATTATTTTATATACTTTTTGTTTTTAAAAGTTTCAAATTTTTTGAGCAGTTTTTTCTTAACATGTTCATAAATTTTTACAAACAAATATTCACTCGTGTAGGTGTCAATTATATAAGGAGGGTGAGAAACAAGAAAAAAATTATAATACAATTAATTAATGCACTACATTTGACACATGAATGTGTAAAAAAAAACTTTTGTAAAAAGTTGTGTGGATATAGGTTATGTTTGGCAACAATTTTTTTAAAGCGTTTAAGAGCGATAAGCGACAAGCGATAAACATTTGCTTGTTTGGCAACACCTCAACAAGCGTTTGAAACATGATTAACCGCTCCAATCTTAAATGCTTCATGGAGAAGCAGCAAGCAACAAGCGACAAGCGGTAAACATTTACTTGTTTAACACTTTATAATTACATTTACAGCTATATTACCAAACACGTTTTTACTGCTACTGCTTACTGCTACTACTTACTGCTTACTGCTACTGCTTGTTGCTAGTGCTACTGCTACGTGTCGCCAAACATAACCATAGCATTATTCTTTTCTCTTTGAGTTCATCAACATCACATTCTACATTCTTTTGATTTTTTAAACTTTGTAAAAACAATGAATTTTCATGTGATCTTCATTTTATATACCAAGTGCGTATTAGCTTTGTTTTATATACTTTTTTGTGTTTTAGTAAATAAATGCAAATCTAACTTTTACACAATAATGTACTATCAAGAAAGAGAAAATAATAATTTGTATTTAATAAGGTCACTTATTATTGTGGGTAAACATAACTATACTATTCTTTTATTGTGTTTGTTGGTTAGTCCCAGCTTAAAAGATTATATTAGATGCTGGATGATTACAATTTGCATGTCTTTTGATTTTTTAAACTTTGTAAAAATAGTGAATTTTCATGTGATCTTCATTTTATATACCAAGCGCGTAGCTTTGTTTTATATACTTTGTTGTGTTTTAGTAAGTAAATGCAAATCTAACTTTTACACAATGGTGTACTATCAAGAAAGAAAAAATTATAATGTATTCAATAAGGTGACTTATTATTGTGGGTAAACATAACTATACTAGTATTATTTTATTATGTTAGTTTGGTTAGTCCCCCGGCTTAAAAGATTATATCAGATGTTGGATGATTACAATTTGCATGCAGGGTGTCGTATAAAAACACGGGTAGCAATTATATATATACTAAAACCCAAGAGGTTACTGTAGCAAGCACTGTGCTAGCTACAGTGCTTGCTACAGTTTTTTTTTTTTTTTTTTTTTTTTTTTTTTTTTTTTTTTTTTAGTATTAACGGTCGTTAGTTATTTAACGGCTGTTAACTAACGACCGTTATCTTTAACATTTTCTAAAAAATTTTGTATGCACTTTGTCCTTCATCTCAGTGGTTCATTGCAAATTTAGTCCTCAAATAATTTACATAAATGGTCCTTCATGTTATACATCAATTGAAAAGTCAGACCTAGATAACTAACTTCACGTTAATTAGCTAACGGCAACAAAAGAATTCCGCAGCAACGCGCGGGTACCCAACTCGTATATACTAAAGAGGGGGAGGAAAATAGTGCCGAGCACTGTAGCAGTTACAGTGCTTTGTACAGTAATTTTTTTTTTTTTTTGCATCGCGAGATGTACGTTACGCATCGCGAGTTGTACATCACTGTGTTCGCTACAGTAATTTAAAAAAAAAAAAAAAAAAAAAAAAATTCTTTCGGTAACACCGCATTCCCGCAACAACGTGCGGGTTTATAAAACTAGTTGTAACTAAGATATCAAGGTTAGAATATCTACTTACATGATGCATGTTATTTTATACGCTGAAACATCTATTCACATGACACATGTAATCTTAGACTTACATAAATACCTTTATAATTTTTTTTAGCAAGTGAACTATTTCTTTTATACAAATAAAGAAAAATATGCAAATTGTAATAATCTGATACTCGAACTAGTAAAAATAAATTTGAGTTTTGTATAAATTAATGGGCATATTAATTCTCAAGAAGAAGTTACATCAGACAAATTTTTTCAATTTTATATGTTCATAACTTGAAATCTAGAATGATGGAGGCTATATATAGATTTGTAACTAAAACTTTTAAAAAATCTTTCTATGCAACAAAAAAATCTATATATAAACAAAAACAAAAAAAGAAAAATAAAAGACACTTAAATTACCAAAAAAAAAAAGTGATTCTTGCATTAAGTAATGGTGGTGTTTATTCTCATTAAGATGTTACATGTGATAATTCAATGTTCATTAGTAGGCTTTGTCAGTTTCTTCCGTTACGGATTTGAATATGATGAAGTTAATATAAAATTGTAACCAAAATTATGAAAATGAATGTCTCAATGTGGTATTGTGTTTAAATTTCAAATGATTAAGATTTTTATAAATGAAAATTTCTAAGTTCTTTACCGTACATATATATTATATATGTCGAAGTAGACTGTGAATACCAAGTATAGATGATCAAATTACTTTTTGTTGTAATTATGTGGTATTATCCCAAGTATATATCTTGAATTAACATGAACGGGATGATATATAATGAATTATTGCATATACACTGAGAAGTGAGATAATCGAGACTATATATAAATTAGTGTTGGGTGTGTTATGTACTTGTGAAATGGTTAATATCATTTATACATACTTTTACCGAACATATATTACTTTCCGAAAATAGTTTCGTAAACACTATCAAAATTAGGGTTAAATTGATAAGTTATTTTGTTCTTACGCCTTAACTATTTACTACTGACAAAATAAGTTACAAGCGATTCATTTAATTTAACTACTACGTAAATGAAATGAAATTTATTTAAAGTTTACAGTTCAAAAAGTTTTCTAAATGAGATTAAAATAAACCTAATATTAGTATCCTTCTTATTTTAACGATTATTACATATATTAAAAGTATAATAAGTTTGGTAATGTGACAACTCTTTATAAATATTCAGTTTTCACTCTTTACAAAGTAAATTAATTATATTTTGAGCTTCTTAAACGATAAATATGTATATTAAAAGCTCAAATTAAGAGAAATGTCATTACGCACATAAACTATGAAATGATTAGTTGATTACTTGTCAAGTATTAAGTTGATATCAAAACAAAAAAAAAAAACCAAAAAAAAAAAAAACAAAAACCAAAAAAAAAAAAAAAAAAAAAAAGAAACAAAAAACAAAAAAAAAAACAAATTATTCGATTGTTTGTTACTTGTCAAGTATTGATTGCCTACATCATCAAATAAACAAGCTCACAAATATATGTGCATAATGGCCTGTTTGATACCTAACTTTTTTAGAGATGTAAGATTTTTGTTAAAAAAATAATCTTCTTCAAAACAAGTAGCTCCGTTCGGATACATCAACTTCAAGCTTTTAATTTAAATAAGCAGCTCCAAAATAAAAAGCTGATTCATGAAGCTTTTAAAATATTTTGGAGCTGTTAAATGATGAGGCGAAAAGTGAACCACTTTTAAGGGGTCATTTAAGCCCGAATTCGAGATTATTTAATCAAATATAGCCCTAAATCGTTCCTTTTGTCATTTTAGGTACTTTTGGAGAGAAATCTGGAAAAGAAATCATTTTAGACGTTTTTGAAGCATAAAAGTGAAGAAAACGGCAAAGTCTCAATTTTCCTTGCTGGGAACAGTACCTGACGGCGTCAAGACTCTCTACATGACGGCGTCAAGAGTTACAAAAGAGGTGGAAGTGGAAAATACACGTGATGATCCAGAGAGTTTTTAAGCATAGGACCTGACGGCGTCACCAAGGCCGTCATAGTCTATTTACTAGTGATGACCCAGAGCATAACTACACATGACGGCGTCACAAATGGATCTAGGCTATACGATTTTTATCATGGCGGCGAGTTGACGGCGTCACAACCTAATACATGACGCCGTCACAATGTAAAATATATATATATTTTTCCAAATTTCATTCATTACTGTACAACTTTGAGGGAAAAAACCCTAGTCCGAATTTTATCAGCTTTTCAAGGGTTTCAACCCCTTGAATCTTTCATGTTCAATTAAAGATAAGTACTCTTTCAAATCATTCAATATGTCTATGTGTTGTTTGATTATATCTTACGCTTGTCTTATATTTAACATGCTAGGCTAGATTTCTCTTGTGTTTCTTAAATGTAGTGAAACCTAGATGTTAAATATGGGTTGCTTGTTTGTTTATAGTTGTTACGGATGATTGTATTGGATGTTAGGCTTAAGAAAACTGGCAGACTTCCATTGGTAACTTGCTTGAATGTCTTAAAAAACATGATTGGATGTGTACTACGATTTTTGGTTGTATTTAATGCATAGGAGAATTCTAATGATCCCATGTTATAAGCTTCTAACGGCTCGACATAGGAGTGAAGTAGGATCCTATAGAGTTAGGGAATATTGTACACGTCCCTACGACTAGTATTAAGGAATATGACCCATCATCCATGCAATTGTAACAAATTAATCAACCTGTAAAAGATATCTAGGGAGTAATGAAACCTAAGTAAACACAACTTTCCTCAGTATTGTTTCCACCACATTAGTATAATAGTTTTATTTTTATTTCTTTTATTTTATTTTGATTGCATCTTAGTTTATTGGGTTAGTTGGCTAGCAACTAATTCCGCCCACTCTTCCAAAACCCGAGATTTTACTTGCTTTTATAAAAATATAAAAATACAAAAAGAATCATCCCTCACCTCTAGACCTAATTTAAGAGGCTTTCTAATCCTAGCGACACTATTCCTGAGTTGAACGATCAATCCCCCGGTACTTGTCACTATACTATACTACAACGATCAGGTACACTGCCTGGTGGGGGTTGTAAACTTCTCGAGATCCCTTGAGAGGTAAAACCTGTTGCGAGGGTGCGATCCCCACGTATCAAGTTTTTGGCGCCGCAGCCCGGGGAATAGTTATTGCTTAGGTTGAAATTTATTTTGATTAAGTCTACTCATTTTATTAGCTTTCTCGTAGTCTATCTTTTCTTTGTGTCTTTGTTTGTAAAAACCTTTCCATTGACTCTTCCGTTCACCATTATGGAGTACGCGAATCCACCATACTACCGACCACGAAATCCATTCTACCCTAATGACATCTTGATGTTCAAACAATATCGAGATGAACCCATATATGATGCATGGAATCGTTTTAAAAATTTACTCCGAATAGTCCCTCATCATAGTTTCGCTTTAGCATCCCTAACCCAAACCTTTTACTATCGTGTCGACCGATGTGACCAAATGTGCATTGAGGATTTTGCCAATGGGGACTTTAGGGAATTAAATGCTGAAGAAGCATGGGATGCCATAGAAGATTGTGCCCAAAAAATGTTAGTACAAGTCAATTGACCACAAATTTCAAGGATAATGAAACAAGTTTGTTTGGGGATGGGGGTAGAGTTAAGCCACCTAGCTGCATGTCATGGTTAGGCACTACCATGATACGGGATGAACACATAGGTGATCATGACACCATAAGCCCGCTAAATACCCCACAAGTCCTACCATCATTTGAGGCACCCACACCGCCCGTGACTTACCCGGAAGAAGTAGAAGAGACTTTAGGAATCCCGATAGAGGCAGAACCCTTGGACCAAGCACAACTAGAGGATATAAGTTTGAATACTTATAGTGATAACCTTACCCTTAGTTCTAGGGAATTTCCTAGTGTTGATGAGCTGGAACCTCAATCTTTACACAACTTTCCATCCTTAGATTTACATCTTGGATACAAAAGAGGAACCGACCCACACTCACCCACCCATCAACCAATATTATCCGGGTAGTTTTAGGATGAAGGAAGCCATTCACTCACCCCCTTCACCTCACGTGGCATATTCCCACCCTAAGGGTGTGTATCGCTACTTTCACCCGCACTTAATCCTAAGTGTAGGGATAACCTCCCATATTTCCGCTAAATAAGGGTAGAGTCAGGCTCGTGACTCGAACAAAAACAAGCGCTTATTGGGAGGTAACCCAAGCTTTATTTGTTTGATTGTTTGTTTATTTATTTCCGTATGCATGTTTTATTTTTATTGTTTGTGGCTCATGTTTCGAAGTAAATTGTAAAAATGATTTATTTTGTTTTTAACTTCGTCTTAACTACATATAAAGGTATTTTTCAAAAGCTAAGTGTAAGGGGAGACCCAAATTTGTTTATAAGAATGAAATTGAGCATGATATTAGTAATTGTTTGAATCAAATGCTTGTATCGAGTCATAATGATGTTTTGCAGGATTTTTCAGGAAGTAAGGCATAAGTTTTTCCATAAATTTTCCGGAAACTTAACATGAGATTTTTGCAGGAACATTCTGACGGCGTCAGGAGTTATAACCTGACGGCGTCAGGTACATAAATTCAGAAATTTTTTGCGAGTTTTGTTTATACCGGAGTCGTAAAAGTTTTTGTTAAATCTTTAGTTTTATAAACTCCAGGAAATCTGCAAATATTCATTCCACAAGCATTATATCTTTAATTATTTTGTTTTTATTCCTAAGTCTGGAATTACATCTAGTTGTGAGTTTCCTTTATTCGGATTGATGCTTTGGGTTTTTGTGATTGTTTTATCAGGTTTAACAGGTTATATTGGACACGAAGATGATTTATATTTCTGGAGGGAAGCTTTCAACGTTCATTTTCTTGGAGGAAGACTTAACCTTGTTACCACATTATCCACACCGAACGAATCAGGGGAGTATTTGTTTTCATTCTTTTACATGCTTTACTTTTACATCCTTTAATTGAACATTGGGGACAATGTTCATCCTAAGTGTAAGGGGAGGGTAAATGATGATATTTTATAGGATACAATTGCACTTGATTTTGTTTGTTTGATGGTAGGTGTGTAATAAAACTAAGAGAAATACTTGTTAGTGTAATTTTAGCGCCAAATTTATTTTTTTTTACAACATTTAGGAGTGAAACTTTAGCCTTAACAAGCGTCTTATGGATAGGAGTTGTATGACTAGCACAAAACCGTACCATTCAGAAAAATTTCCCACCCAAATATGTGAGGTTCGCCTTTAGATTTGATAGGAAAAACATGTATTATTAGTGCTTATGAGTGTACTGGTAGCATTTAGATTCTAGAACTTGCGTTAGTGATGCATCCCGAGACCGCTAGTGAGACTACATTCGTGTAGTATGATTTACTACATGATAAGAGGCATTAGTAAAGCATGTAAAAGAATTACTTGACCATTTAAGTCATATTACTTGACTACTAAAGTCAATTAATTTTTCCCACACCTTAGTGTGATACTCATTTTTAGTACACGATCCCCCTAGTACACCCCTCCAAGCCTATCTTTTTGTTTCTAACTTTAAGCATTTTACTTAAATGAAGAATTTGTTACAACCCACCCAAATGTGCAACCAAATCGCCTTAGCCTTCCGTGTATGCACTCATCTTTAGTGCATTATTGTTACATGTTTAAACCCTTAGTTAATTATCTAATTGATTACATGGTTGCTAAGTCGAGTCATATCTTGTATATATTATTTTGGGACGATTGGGACTCATGGGTAAAGTACTTATGTTATGGAGTAATGGGGAAGAACATCATTTATTACCCCCATATGTGCGTTAATCTTAAAAAGTACTCCAAGTGTTTTGATTATCTTAATTCGAGTCATTAGATTAGTTTATTGTAAAGTATGTAAAAATTCAAGTGTAAGGGGAATATACATTCCCTATGATGTATTATTTTAGATGGTAGGGTAAGAGTGTATAATAATAATAATAATAATAATAATAATAATAATAATAATAATAATAATAATAATAATAAAATTAGGAAAAAGAAAAAAAATAGAAAAAGAAAAGAGAAAAAACATACGGACTACCATCCCATTTCATTCAATGTTTGTTTTATGTTTTTTGTTATTTTTGATTTGTTAGCTTAAGTCGAGTCGAGTCTTGGCTTAGCAACGCAATATTGTACATGTAATTAACTAAGATGATTAACTCGCCACCAGTAAATATTTCCTTTATCCAATAAAACCGTGTATTCCATATCCCTACACCTAACATTATAACCCTTTAAAAGACCTCTTTAATAGTTTATCCTAGGTGCTTACGCCAAGTGGTGGAGGTTTGATCCTTTCCCAAGCCTATGATAATCTATTTGCTATGACAGGTAGTGAGAGATGTTTTCCATTTCCATATTGTGATATATACTTTATTACACCCGAGAGATGTGAGTATCTAAACACTATTTGTGAGGTTTTAATGTATGACCTCCGTGCTTGTCTTTGATTTTAGTGGAACGATTATTTGTTGTAATTACTTTATATTAGTGTTAAATGACCCCTAACTTGTATTTTGATTAGAATAAAAGTGCATTTGCTTGAGGACAAACAAATCTCAAGTGTAAGGGTATTTGATGAGGCTAAAAGTGAACCACTTTTAAGGGGTCATTTAAGCCCGAATTCAAGATTATTTGATCAAATATTGCCCTAAATCGTTCCTTTTGTCATTTTAGATACTTTTGGAGAGAAATCTAGAAAAGGAAGCATTTTGGACGTTTTTGAAGCATAAAAGTGAAGAAAACGGCAAAGTTTCCATTTTCCTTGCTGGGAATAGTACCTGACGGCGTCAAGACTCTCCACATGACGGCGTCAAGAGTTATAAAAGAGGTGGAAGTGGAAACTACACGTGATGATCCAGAGAGTTTTTAAGCATAGGACCTGACGACGTCACCTAGGTCGTCATGGTCCATTTACTAGTGACGGCCTAGAGCATAACTACACATGACGGCGTCACAAATGGATCTAGGCAATACGATTTTTATCATGGCGGCGAGTTGACGGCGTTACAACCTAATACATGACGCCGTCACAATGTAAAATCTATATATAGTTTTCCAAATTTCATTCATTACTGTGCAACTTTGAGGGAAAAAACCCTAGTTCGAATTTTATCAGCTTTTCAAGGGTTTCAACCCCTTGAATCTTTCATGTTCAATTAAAGATAAGTACTCTTTCAAATCATTCAATATGTCTATGTGTTGTTTGATTATATCTTACGCTTGTCTTCTATTTAACATGCTAGGTTAGATTTCTCTTGTGTTTCTTAGATATAGCGAAACCTAGATGTTAATTATGGGTTGATTGTTTGTTTATAGTTGTTACGGATGATTGTATTCGATGTTAGGCTTAAGAAAACTGGCAGAATTCCATTGGTAACTTGCTTGAACGTCTTAAGAAACATGATCGGAGGTGTACTACGATTTTTGGTTGTATTTAATGCATAGGAGAATTCTAATGATCCCATGTTAGAAGCTTCTAACGGCGCGACATAGGAGTGAAGTAGGATCCTATAGAGTTAGGGAATATTGTACACGGCCCTACGACTAGTATTAAGAAATATGACCCGTCATCCATGCAATTGTAACAAATTAATCAACCTGTAAAAGATATCTAGGGAGTAATGAAACATAAGTAAACACAACTTTCCTCAGTATTGTTTCCACCACATTAGTATAATAGTTTTATTTTCATTTATTTTATTTTGATTGTATCTTAGTTTATTGGGTTAGTTGGCTAGCAACTAATTCCGCCACTCTTCCAAAACCCGAGATTTTACTTGCTTTCATAAAAATACAAAAAGAATCATCCCTCACCTCTAGACCTAATTTAGGAGGCTTTATAATGCTAGCGACACTATTCCTGAGTTGAACGATCAATCCCCCGGTACTTGTCACTATACTATACTACAATGATCAGGTATACTGCCTGGTGGGGGATGTAAGCTTCTCGAGATCCCTTGAGAGGTAAAACCTGTTGCGAGGGTGCGATCCCCACGTATTATTAAAACATAAAATTACTGTTAACAGCTAATAATTACATTTAACAGCTAATTTACCAAACACTTTTATTGAAAAAAAAAAAGATACAACTTGTAGCTCATGTTAACAGCTTTGTAGCTTACAACTTACAGTTTACAGCTTACAGCTACTTTTGTCAAACATAGCCAATGATTGAAAACCTGTTATTAATAAATAAAACATCAAATATGGTATGTATCGTTATCATGAAACATTTTGCAATTTTTTCTGTTATTCTATTAAGTATATATCTGGATCTAACACCAATATGATGAATTATAATGAATTGTTAAATGTACACTAAGAAGCGAGATTATTGGATATACTTTGCTAAAACTAATAATATTGCTCAACATATGGCTGCAAATTAGTGTTGGGTTTGTTACGTACTTTTGGAATGGTTAATATAATTTATGTAAATAATTTATTGGACATGTTTTACTATCCAAATAAAGTTGCATAAACACTATCAAAAGTAGGGGTGAATTAATAAATAAATTTAAAAAAAGAAGTTGTATTTTTACGTCTTAACTATTTGCTAGTGACAAAAAAAAGTTACAGGTGACTTTGTAATTTAACTATTACCTAAATGAAATGAATTTCGTCTTTTACTTTTTATGATTTACAGTTAGAAAGGTATTTAAAATGGGATTAAAATTAGCCTGTTATATTAGTATTCTTCTTATATTTAATGATTAACGCCATAAGGATATATTAAAAGTATAATAAGTTTTATAATTTAGTGACTCTTTACAGATTTTCAAATTTTACTCTTTACGAAGTTAAATATTTATGTTTTGAGTTTTATAAAAGATAAATAAGTATATTAAAGGCTCAAATAAATAGAAATATCACTACATACATAAACTCTCAAATTATTTATTGATTAGTTGTTAAGTAAGAAAAAATTAATAAATCATTTGATCATTTGTTGGTAGATGTACGATTCATTAACATTAGAAACCTAATGTTAATATTACCTTCATCATCAAATAAACAAGCTCACAAAAATCTAAACAAATTTATAGAAAACCTGTCATTCATAATGAAAACATCAAATATTATATATATATATATATATATATATATATATATATATATATATATATATATACACACACACTAGCAGGGTACCCGCGTGTTGCAGCGGCGGGTACCCTGAAATAAATTTTTTCAATTGAATTAATAAAAATGTCACAGGATATCATTCCGACACCTAAATTTGCTTGGTGACAGCTTTATGTATCGAGTCGAGTTTTATTGAGTCGAGTCTTGGTCACAGGTTTATGTCTATGTTAAGATGGAGGGTTGTACATTGTGTTTAAATGATTGTAATATTGGGTGTATGAGTGTTTTTAATGCTATTAATGTAGAATGAGGGTGTGTACATTATGTTTAAATGATTGTAATATTGGGTGTTGGGGTATTTTTAATGTTATTAATGTAGAATGAGGGTATCTCATTGTGTTTAAATAATTCTAATATTGGGTATAGGGGTGTTTTTAATGCTATTAATATAGAATTCTAAGGGAAGTGGTCTGAATTTCGAATCATGCTAGTTTTTGTTATACACAATGCTTTGGTTGTTGTAATTCTAAAAATCGCTTGCTTTAAAGTGTTGTAAACTATGCATCATTTTGTGTACATCTGAATTTTTTTGAAGAGAGAGTCCTTCCTCCATTATAAGTAGTATATATATATATATATATATATATATATATATATATATATATATATATATATATATATATATATATATATATATATATATATGTCATAAACCTATTAGGAGTAATATATCACCTAAAAATCCTAGTATATTTTAAAATTTATTTCTTAGTACATATTCCATAAATACACTATCTTACTTACTTTGTTAATAAGGAAACTGAATATCTAATATATATAAGAATATATTTGTAATTTGTAAATATAATAAAGTTAATCAGAATTTTAATATTCGAGATTAACCATTAATTAGATCATGTGGATCAAGTTAAATATTTGACGATTTAAATACGTACACGATAAACACCTCAAAATAATTAAAAGGTCGATCATGAATAAGCAAATGTGTTGGTATAATTTTTGTGTCACATTTCAGCCAACTCTATTACACAAACTTTGTGTAACACTATTTACTACGCCATAATTCAGTAAAGTACTTAATTAATAAACATTCTTAACTAAAAAGTAATACAAATATCTAATAAAAAATTATACTTTTTAGTAAGTTATAAATATTTAGAATGAGTGCCAAAGGGTGTGTTTGCTTAAAAAAAAAAAAAAAAAAAAAAAAAAAAAAAAAAAAAAAAATCTTACTAGTCTCTTATCCCATATCGATATTCACGTGATCAAACATTAGTTTTTCTTTTCTTTTTCTTTACTATTTCTTGGTTTTCTAGCGGGTGCGAGGTTCATAATTGGGGTTTTGCTTTGCTTTTGTGTTCTGTAATTATATTAGTAGATTTGTTGTTTTGTTGTTGTATTTGTGTTAAATAGTCTAACATTAGAGCATCCACTATGGTAAATCTTTGTAAATGTTTATAATTGTGTTATGACATTAATTTATAAACCTTTTTGTTTCATAAACCTATTCCCACTATTTATAAACCTTTTCAAGTTTTATCAACATCTCACATAATTCAAATGCATTAAATTATGAAAAGGTCTAATATCTTAGACCTCTTCATGACACATAGGCATGAAATGGATGTCCACTATGGTTTACAAGTTTTTAGACCTTTTCATAATTTTATAAACTTTTTCATAAACCACCATAGTGGATGCCCTTACTATTGTAGGAGTATATCTAGTTATATAATTTGGGTAGTTTTCAAATCATTAAAGAAGTTTGTTTATGTTGGTTCATGGAAGCTTTTATGCAATTGTGATGTCAATGTTGTATTTGAATGTGTTTTGGTGTTTATGACCATATAAACTTTTATTGTATATGTTTTGGTGTTTGAAGTTATTATTTTTTAAAGATGAACCTGATTGTCACTTGATTGTCACTTGATGTTATCTAGAATCTTTGAGGTTGAAGAGATGCACTTGTTTTCTTTGATTAAATAAAATTATATTACTATTGCATTTTTTTGCTAAACATAATTTTATACGAGTAAACCGATGATTCTTTTTTTCTCAATACAACCAAAGTAACATACATAATAGTGAAAATGTATGTTACGATAAGATGGTGATGTTGAGTTGTTCAAGCAATTGAGAGTGAAGAAGATCAACATTATTAATTAACTTACTATAACAAATCGTGACACAAATTAATGCAAGCTACATTTTGAATTATTTATTTAGATAAGTTATTCAATCGTTACTTGACTATGTTTAATTTACGTTTCATTTTAATGTATTTTATTTTTTTACTATACTATGTTAAATTTAAGTGGGAATGGATCCACTAAAAAGAAAAAATTAAATAAGAAGAATGATAAATGTTTGTAGTTACACATTTCAAATGAAGAAGGAGAATTTCATGGGAGATGCATCTTATTTTGTTGGTGCATCTGAAATTTGCGGTTGTGGTTACTTCTCATTATTCTCTGTTGGATCGATATACTCTGATCAAACTACTTTGTTGCTTGTAAGAATTTAATAATATTAAGTAAACTCAACACTATTAATATTGAAACACTGTTTGACCTTGTAAAGTATGCGGAATCTACTAACACAAAACTTAAGAAGAACTTTTATATTAAACCAAACTTGAACCTGCTTTGTTACACAGATTCACTAACAATCCCTAACTATTATCGACTTAATAAAGCTCTAAGACTCTTAGAACTTCGACTAAAAACTTATATCGACTAATACCTCTTAAGGCTCCTTATATAGATAACCTTAAGTCGGTTTACATCATCTACTTGAACGACAAGTAATTATCCCTAACTAATTCTAGAATATTCGTACAATATTATATAATAATCCTTTAATCAGTATTGCAATTAAGTCCTTATACACTTTGAAGTACTTTGAATTATCTTCAATAAACAGCAGTACTTTGACTTTGATCTTCAAGTAGCACCTTGACACAGCAGTACTTTGAATTACAGAAGTACCTTGAACTTTAATATCCCAACAATCCTCCCCTAACTTGAACTCCACTTGCTTGATTTCAAGTTTCTTTATTATCTTTGATCTTCAAAATCTTTAATCATTCAGAAAGATTGTTTCTTTATCTCTTTATCTTTTATCTGTCATGTGTCAAAGTACTCTTTATCAGCATCAGTTGATATCTTCTTTGCAATAAACCTCCACAGCTACTCAGCAACATTTTGGTACAGTGTTCATCAAATTTTTTAAAGTTTCATAATATTCTCATCACTTCCAGGTGTGTAAACTCCTGTGAGAGGTGAATCATTGAAAATTAATGGATTTTGATGTCTCTTTACCAAAGCCATTAACTCTGGAGTAGCCAATGTCTAGGTTAGAACAACCATGGTACATTGATAACCATATGATTTTTAGCAAATCATCAGCTATCAACGGATTTGAGTAGTCTTTACCAAGAGCCGTTTGCTTTTGGACTAGTTAGTTCTTTGATCTCAACCATGGTGAACTAATTACCATAAATGGATTTTCCACAGCCTTTACCACAAGCCATTTTTCCTTGTGGGCTAGCCAACTCTTCACTTTTACAGATATGGTGAGTTCAAAACCATACAATTTTTAGTAAATTGTCAACTAAAAACGGATTTGATTATCACATCAGAGCCGTACCCTCATGATGAGTCAAACTCTTTCTTGTCTGTTAAATATGGTGAGTTGATTACCATTTGTTGTGCAATATGAATACTAACACCATGTGTTTCTTTTCAAATCCTTTTATTGACTTTACTTTTAAACATCAAAACTTTTTATTTTATTTTACAAAGGACTTATACTGGTTTTATGCAGCAAGCAATACTTTGATAAAGTACTGTTTGTCTTTGCAGTACTTTGAAAAAAATACTTATTATACAAAACAAATCATACCAGTATTTTGCAATATTATTCTTTAGATTTAGTCCATCTGATAAATAGCTTAATTACATCCAAAGCTACATCAGATTCATCTTCAAGTTCCATTCCATGATCCAACATTCTGAGCATTATTTCTCTAATCAATGGATATCTTCTCTCGGCAAGCATGTGAATCATGGTACCATCTTCCATCTCAAGTGAATTAACTCCTGATGACTCAAAGAATCTCCATCTAGTGATTTCCCAATTTTCTTGATCATTCCACAAAGTATCAACACTTGTTTCTTCTGTTTCCCAGATGGTAATTAAATCTCCATGTAAGATTAATCCCACTCCTGAAGCTTCAATCTCCTCATTGTATGTCTGCACTTGCATATATAAGTCATATAAATCTTCTCTGGTAATAAAATGCAGAACATCCCATAACATGTTGAATACTGTTAAGCTTTCATCTTCTCTGTTGAACATAAGATAGTTCCCTTCTTTTGATTCACCCACATAGAATGAGATAATCTTGGATTTCTTTCCAGAGTCTTCAGTCTTCTTATTCTCAAAATCAACTACTCTGAAATAGTTTCTCAGTTCATCAATTGTATCTTCATGTATCATCTTCAGTCTTTTTGACAATTGATCTTCCTGAACTGCTTTCTTTCTTTTCAATTTTCTTTGCTCAGCTTGTTCCTTCCTCATATCTTCTAACTTCTTCTCTTTATCAGCATCCATAGGTACAAAACTCGCTACTTCTTTCCTGATAGACTCTTGTACTTGTTCCCATAGAGCTTTCACTTCTGGATACCTTAATTTTTGTAAATTCTTGTATCCTCTTCCTTTCAAGAAACTTGTCATCCAGTTTCTTTCCTGAGCAATTGTCATAGGCTTTCTTGTAATTGGCCTACTAACTTCTGCCAAATACTCTGCATCATACTCAGCTTGTTGCTTTCTAGTAAGCTCAACATCTTCTGCTATAATAGTTTCTCTGCCCTGTGCAAGAGTATATTTCTTCTTTTTCTTCTTAATATTCTTCTGCTTCATTATCCCTTTCCCTTTATCTTTGGGATCTAACTCTTCAGATTCAGAAGTACTTTCAGAAACTTGTTGTGCAGGCTCAGAAATATGTATACCTCCTGAAGGTCTATTTAAATTGATCATAATCTGAGCAATTGTTTCATCATCACTTGCAGTATGCACCTTAGCTTCTTCTTGCTGCATGGGATTGGAAGGACCAGCTTCATCTTCAAAATTCTTTGTTAATCCAGCTGTAGAAGTTCCAATTTCATCAATATTCATAGCAGCAGTACCTTGCAGACCAGTACTTTCAGCAACAGTACTTTGAGTTTGAGTGCTTTGAATATTTTGTGCTTCAGCATCTTGCTCAACAGCTTCTTGCTCAACAACTTCTTGCTCAACAATATTTACATCTTCTTCAATGTTTTCCTCTGGCACAAAAGTCTTTGGATCTTCTGGATAGTGCCAAAGGTGAGCATCTTCTGAATGTTGAATCTCAGCATCATCTCTATTCAAATTATCATCTTGATTCCTCCCCAATTTGATAGATGATGACTTCTTATGCTTCTTCTTGGATTTAGAAGATATCTTGAAAGATTTAGACTTTTGTTTCTGAGACTGTTTCTTTTCCTTCACATAAAGCCTAAAATTTTGAACAAGAGGCCAGACAAACTTCTTCAACCTTCTGAACTTCTTCCTTAAGCTCTTAATTTCTGCAACTTGATCATCCATAGTTTTCTTCATCCTCTCTAACTCTCTAGTTAAAGCATAATTATTTAAAGAACCTCCAACTCCCTCATCTCCTCCAGGTGTTTGAAGCCCACCTGTGGGAGTATAATCATTGGGAGAAGGTACTGGAGTATGCTCTGAAGCAGTACCTTTTGAAGAAGTACTTTGTGGAGAAGTACCTTCAGCAGAAACAGGTTTTTCCAAAGAAGCTGATACTGAGGGAGTTCTTTCACTTAAATCATCATGCTGAGGTGAAACAATAGGTGGTGTAGGTGTATGAACTGATGCAGAATGTTCAGAAGGATCAGGTTCATCAGCAGCAACAGAATTAGCAGAACCACTATTATCAATATCATCCCTAACAACCTGTGCTAACTCTAACATGTAAGCATTGAGAGGTGTATTTTCACAAGAAAAATTAACTCCCTTGTGAGACATAAAGGTGAACACCTTAGGTGGCATCCTAACAGTGGGTACATAATCCTGAGGTTTGTGTATCCCATCTAGTGGATTCTCTAATATAAGCTGAATGAATATAGGATACATCAAAAAAGGTGATCCAACCTTAATATGTGTGAGCATACCCTCAAGAAGCATGTAAGAAAAGTTGAAGGGTTGATTTGTAATAAGGCCAACAAATGCAGAAGCTATAGCATGACCAAATTGATCCCAAGCAGTACTCTTTGGACTTAAGTAATGAAGTAAAACATGTATAAGAAACTTCCAATGAGGACTTACCATTGCATCCTGAAAAGTGAGCCTGTCCAAAGGTCCTTCATACCCAATGTCTCTTAATGCATTCCAAATCTCTTGTTTAGCAAACAAAACAGAGCCTAATTCATCTTCAAACAACAGAGCCTCCCTGATTGTTGCTTCTGTGACACGAATAGCTCTCCCAGCAACTGTAGCATGAATAACATCCTCTCCATCCTCAACCTCAGACCTTGCCGTAGCCCAAAACTCCTGTATCCAAGGTCCAATAATCTCGGGGTTGACTAAGAGTGAGTAACAGATGGTGGTTCCGGTGAGAAAATCAATAATACCATGAAAATCAATGTTTCTGTGCATTTTCTCAAGATTGGCAATCATGTTATGTTTGTTGTGGGTTGGTCGGTGTGCCATTGTGATACGAATGCGAGAAAAAGTGGTAATCGTTGGTGGGTTTGATGAATGAGAATGATGAATGATTACGGATGTATAAATAAGAAAAAGATATGGGTTAAAAAGGGATATTATACAAAAAATCACGGTGAATTTAATATTTTACCGTTATTTTTTGAAGTGATACTCCCCATATCTTTCGAAAGTTTGTTATCCGCAAATCTGACCGTTGGAACAGTATTCTGACATGTCAGCATACCCTCTATATCACCAAGCAGTACTTTCCATAGAATATGGAGCAGTACATTCAGTTATAAACCCAAGCAGTATGTTGACCAAAGTACTTCCCAAGCAAAATATCTTGACAGTTGACTATTTGACCAAAATATCTTTGAAAGTCAACCCGAGGTCATTAATTGTAGGATCATGGTTTTGATTGATTATTGTGATTCAGGAGGTCGGGTACAATGAAAGATTAAATCTTCCATGGTTAGAGAGAGAGAGTAGAGAGAGAAGGGAAAAACTTTGTGTTTATTGATAAGGAAAAGTAAAATACACAAATGAGTCTCACCCCTCCATGGAAGTATGGAGGGGTATATAAAGCCTAACACAAGTTAAACTATTGCAATATTACATAACTAGTCCATGTGTTTTGGCTTAACAAGATAGCTAATGTAATCCCATAAATGTCGTTCCATTTACGTGTTGGGATTATAAACTTTGATCCCAACAATCTTCCCCCAATGGGGCGACATAAGGGATTACTTACAACATTTCCTACAAGGACAAATAAGAATAAAGAAAGGTCTTCATAAGCTCTTCAAATTGCTGAGGATGGTGACAGTTGACGCTCTTTGTCTTCATCTTGTACCTCGGCTTGAAAAACTTTATCTTCACTTGTAGGCAAATGATGTAATATGCATGAAATGGATTAACTTCCCCCCAATTCATGCTGCATGTCTTTAGCGGCTTCTTCGTACACTTCTTTTTGGCGAAGTTTCTGAATCAGCTTCCCCCCAAACTGACAACCGTCTTCAGCAGATTCGAAACATTGATGTAGTAAACAAGTCTTCTAACTTTTGAAGTTTTGAGTACGCAGCGGAATTTGTAGATGACACAGTAAACCACACCAAGCAAATCTGACTAGTTACTTAATCACAGTTATGCTCAATGCGGAAGCTCCGTTCGGGGGTAACATGCAAGAAATCAGCAAGATCTTCTCACATATGCATGCTACTTCACACTTCACACCCCGCGAGAGTTGAAATGATTGCACCAAAATCACGAAACTGAACCACTGATCATCTCTGCGGACGTCTCTCCGGTAGTAATAAAATTGTAAGCTCGATCACGTGAGTCTATTATGCGTCCTTGATGTGCACATTTCTTCCCCCTAATTGCAGATCCTTGTGGAAAATGAGTGTTTTCGCAAAGAAGTCAAGAAAAGTCAAATAAGCAAAAGAACACCCACTCTCTCTTCCCCCACGATGTCTTTGCGGAATCGGAAGCATACACACTATGTTTACGATGGAAACGGAGGCAGCGTAACCCCATGTGTCTAATTAACCGAATATGTGTGAAGTATCATAAATAGCCCATGAGAATCAACTGCTGATAAACATCTCTACTCTTTGATACTCCTCTCAGCTAACTCATTACCGACCCCATTATCATTCTGAAGGCTTTTTGTAGTGACTACTGATGGAGAAAAACCCAATATGATGAACTTGAGACTGAAGTAAAAATAACCCGAACTTGTGACTTAAACTTGCACTATTGTCTGACTAAGAACCAATACTGAGAATTTCAATAATGGTAGGAAATCATATACCCATCCAACCTTCCTTAAATGTATATGAACGTCTCTTGAATTATCCACATCTTTTGGTGACACTTGAGCACTACAACGTAACTCCTTTAAAGTGATAGCTATACTCTGTGAGCACAACAACGTAACTCCTTACATCAGGTATAACTAGACAACTCAAGTCTTGTCATTCGTACGGATAAAAGCTCGAACAAGGATCTCGAAGAATCATGCATCCAACCAACCCCGATATCTTCAAGATACTAAGTACACGCACCCGTGAAATTCCACTTCAACCTCAAATAAATAATAAAGAATTAATGCCGTAGTCACATCTTGCGGTTAAATGCCCAAAAACTAGCCCTTTTTGACGGTTTAAACGAATCTTGATAATGGTTTCCCGATCTTGTCAAAAACGTATCCTCATGAAAATTTGTCACTTTGTCATAACGAACCTCAAGTAACCATTAAACCACTAATTGTACCAAAAAAAAAAAAAATTGTATTATCAAATTTGAGCACAAACACATATGAGTGATATAAAATATTCGTACTAGTGATAACAATAATCCAAAGATGAAATACCCATTCAACTCATAAAGTCAATCCAGTTCAATACATCACATGCTTGGCCCAACAAAATATTAACCACTTCATAACTCAAATTCTTGGCCCATCTGTTATTAGTATAACCTGATCCATTCTTAGCAATTATATAACCCACATAATACCTAATAGATCTTTCATTTGAGAAACCCTGCACACACACGTAATAATCTCCGCCCCCCACTAATACTTTTATTTTTTTTTCACAAGCAGATCTGAGATGCATCATCTTAACATATCTCCATCATCATCACATGTCTATCAAACAAGCTCATCTTTACAAACCAATTATCAAAGAATCACACGAAACACGATCATAAGAAACCACACGAACCCTTGTTAATCTTTTTGTTTCAAATCGTAGTAAAGAAAATCTCTTTTACCATCAGTTAGAGAACGAGCATCAAGACCTTAAATGGTCTCGGGTAGGTTTCTTGTTTTGTGTTTATCTTTTAATCGAAACAAAGGAAAAAAGGGAATAACATGATTGTTATTGCACTTAATCTTTATGTTTCGGATAGTAAAATAAATGAAGCTAGTCTTCAAACAAATATCTGTGATGATTTATTTTCGTGTTGTTTGGATCTGTTGAAGGCATTGAGTCATCTTGAGAAACATGAAATTAAACTGAGATCTTGTTGTTTGCATTTCGATTTGTTGATAGTGATGGACTTGTTGATTGTTGTTGTGATGTCGAAGGGTTTAGGATAGCATGAGTTTGTGTTTTGGATTTGTTTGTTGATGCGGGCATGGTATGGTTGTGGTAATTTTTCTTGTTGGTTTAGGACTGATAATATTTAGATCTGAAATCTACTCAAGTCTATTTGTATTATGCTTTTGATTCGGGCTCAAAGAGTCAATGATCGGTCTTCACTTCATCTTCTTTTCTTAAAATATTACGCGTAAACTCATAGTCCTTATGCGTAAGGTTCAGATCATATGTGTAAGGTTCTGGTCTTATGCGTAGATGTAGACCTAACGCGTAAACACGGTTTTGTGCGTAAGATGAGAATCTTTACGCCTAAAATACCTTACGCATAACTTTCCAAGTTATGCGTAAATACTGAAGATTGTTGTGCGTAAGAAGAGGGTTTTATGCATAAGTTCATAAACTTATGCGTAAAACGAGGGTTTTGACCATTTGACCATTTTCCGATGACTTTTCCGACCAGTTTCCGACTGTTTTTTTTTCTTTCTTTTTTTTTTTTTTTTTTTTTTTTTTTTTTTTTTTTTTTTTTTTTTCTAGGTCCGACCAATATTAGCAGACCATTTCTGACCAGTATTTAGACCTTGTATTGTTAGACCTCTTGTTGACCTTTTTGCCTTCATTTGACCACAAGGTTTCATGGGATTTGGTACAACATAACAATCACAGAATGTGATATGTAATAAAAAACTGGTATAAAGGACATAAATGACCATTATATTGGTACAATAAAATCTGTAATACAAAAACTGTTTTCCACTCAAAAATGCACATAGGAAATATAAAAATTTGTTTGACCAGGTGATATTAATGGAAAAGACAGTTTCAAAAACAGATTCGAACCAAAAAGAGATACAATTTTGACAAGATAAACACCACAAAAATCAACCAAAACTAAAACCGAGGCTCTGATACCACTTGTAGGATCATGGTTTTGATTGATTATTGTGATTCAGGAGGTCGGGTACAATGAAAGATTAAATCTTCCATGGTTAGAGAGAGAGTAGAGAGAGAAGGGAAAAACTTTGTGTTTATTGATAAGGAAAAGTAAAATACACAAATGAGTCTCACCCCTCCATGGAAGTATGGAGGGGTATATAAAGCCTAACACAAGTTAAACTATTGCAATATTACATAACTAGTCCATGTGTTTTGGCTTAACAAGATAGCTAATGTAATCCCATAAATGTCGTTCCATTTACGTGTTGGGATTATAAACTTTGATCCCAACATTAATATCTCCCCAAATTAATTCCCAAAGCTACCAAGGTAAGTAAACTTCAATGAACTTCATTTATGACCCTTATACCTTTACTTGCCTATAAAAGCAACTTTTCCACTAACAGACTTCATTCATCTCTTCTTTCATCAACATAACTCAAAAACCCTAGTTATAACCATGAGTTACTTCCCATTGGTGTACATCTCCTCTGACTCAGATGGCTCTACATACTCAGAAATAAGCTACTACTCCGATTCAGACTTTGAGGATCCAGGATGGAGTGATTATTTTCCTCCTCATGTATCATCCTCATCAATGAGTGTGGCAAACTCTACCAAAACTGATGCAGCAAGCACTACAATCCAAATCCCAAAAGGAAAAAGTCTGTCCTTGGTTCATCTTTGGCTAATGAACTTCCACATGCATTGACCCAAGCCCTGGAATCAGCAATACAGAACTTGAAGTGGCCTGCTCCAAGAAAAGAGAAACCTCCCAAGCAAGTTCTTGGCCTGGCTTACCCAAGGAAGCAAGCTTCTTTTGATGACAAAAGAAAGACTGCTCAAAAGGGAAAGCAGAGCTATGAGGGCAAAGGAAAAAGGCCTATGGATTAGGGTGTGTTGGTAGGATAAGTAGGTTGTGTTGTGGTAGGTGTTTGTATGTCTTGTGCGTGTCTGTTGTTCAACTCTGTCAGTGTCATGGTGGTCTTTATCTTGTGGAATTGTTGAATGTGACTCATCTTTGAATAATGAATAAAGTACTCTTCTTTAGAATGATACATGTAGCCTCCCCTAAAAAATAGCTTAATTATTAATCATGCCAATACTCACAACTAAAAAAGTAAATCTTGAAACATCAAAGCCTTTTGTGAGTAGGTCTGCTACATTATCATCAGTATGGACTTTGACCACATTGATAAGCCTATGCTCATAGCAGTCTCTTATAAAATGATGCCTAATCTGAATGTGCTTTGTCTTGGAATGATAAACTGGATTCTTCACAATAGAGATAGTACTCTCATTATCAATGTTGATAGGAGTATTCTTGAAATTGAATCCATAATCCAAAAGCTGATTTTGCAACCAAAGTACTTGTGCACAACAACTTGCAACAGCTACATACTCTGCTTCTGTGGAAGATGTTGCTGCAATTGTTTGCTTTTTGCATTGCCATGAGACTAATCTACTTCCAAGGTACTGACACCCTCCAGTTGTGGATCTTTTGTCATAGTTGTCTCCAACATAATCACTATCTGAAAAGGCTTGTAGATGAAAAGGGGACTCCATAGGATACCATAATCCTAGCTTAGGTTGTTGCCTAAGGCACCTAAAGATCCTTTTGACAGCATTCAAATGTGATACCTTGGGGTGAACTTGATGTCTTGCACATAAACATACAGCAAAAGTAATGTCAGGCCTAGATGCAGTTAAATACATGAGACATCCAATCATAGACCTATACAATTTGACATCAACTTCTTCTCCTTCTTCATCTTTTCCCAAAGGTTTGTTAGTATCCACAGGTGTAGATGTTGGCTTGACAGTTGTGAAATTGAATCTCTTAAGAATATCTGCAACATACTTGTCTTGACTAATGAAAATTCCACTGCTTGATTGTTGCACTTGAAGTCCCAAGAAGAATGTTAATTCTCCCATTGAACTCATCTGAAATTCTTTTTGCATAAGATCTTCAAATTCCTTCACCATAGATTGCTTAGTAGCACCAAAAATAATATCATCTACATAAACTTGGACAAGCATGATATCCTTCTTATCTCTCTTGATGAACAAAGTCTTGTCAATAACTCCTCTCCTATAACCATGCTGTAATAGAAAATTTGAGAGTCTTTCATACCATGCTCTTGGAGCTTGATGAAGGCCATACAGAGCCTTGATAACCTTGTAGACTTTGTTTGGGTGTGCAGGATCTTCAAAACCAGGAGGCTGTTTGACATAAACTTCTTCTGTGATAGTGCCATATAGAAAAACACTTTTAACATCCATTTGGTATACAGAAAATCCCATATAAGATGCAAAAGCCAAAAATAGCGTTACGGCTTCAATCTTTGCCACAGGAGCAAAGACTTCATCATAGTCTACTCCTTCTTCCTGTCTATATCCTTGAACCACTAACCTTGCTTTATTCTTAATAACATTCCCTCTTTCATCTCTTTTTACCCTGAAGACCCATTTTGTTCCAATCAGTCTCTTACCACCAGGTAGATCACATAATACCCATACTTCTTGAAGTTTAAACTGTAAGAGTTCTTCTTGCATAGCTTCAACCCAACTCTCTTTGGTTAATGCTTGTTTTATATTCTTAGGTTCCTCTTGAGACAGAAAACAAGCAAATAAACATAATTTCTGATCCTTGTGATTCACCCTGTTTTGTTTGTAAATAAAACTAAGTAAAGAAGTATGTTGTTGAGACATATTCTTAGCTTTAGTTCTTGTGAGCACTCCTGAAGCTGAGGGTCCAATAATCTTGCTGATAGGATGATCTTTGTGAATTCTTAGAGTAGGAGTTGGTGAGACTTCAATGTTAATACAAATATCGCCTAAAAACGTTATTTATATTTTACGATCTTTGCTAAGTTTTGTTAATGACAAAGTATGAACTTTAGCTAGGAGTAAATCATCACTTTAAGTGTTTAAGTCTTGTTTAAACTAAGGTTTACATCTCTTTCAAACAAAACATTGTTTTTATTTCTTGAATTAGAAAATGTCTTGTCACATCACATTTATTTCTTAATATAGTAAGGTCACATCACATTTAGGGCAAGCTTTGTCAACATACATTTATGGTAAAAAGTGTGTTTGACTTAGTTGCTTGCAAGTTTAGTGTTTGACTGATATTATGAGATGTGATATTGTTTGGTTTGCAAGGAGTAATGAGATGTGACCTTGTTTGGTTTGGAAGATTTATTGCAAAAACCAACTGCAGCCCCGGCGGTACCCTGGGGATACATGGGCGGAACCCTTCTGAGGGGTCCGCCGTATCCGCCAGGCCTGCAGAATGGTTTGCTATAAATACCAAACCATTTGCTAGTTTTGAGTGACCCTTTTAGGACATATTTTCACATACTCTCTAAACTAACTCAGTAACATCTTGTCTTGCGCAATTCTCTTATGTAGCAAGGGACTTCACAAGATCATTCAAGAAGTTACAAGCTTCAACTCTAAAGTTGCAAGTCTTGGTAGCTTGGTCATGTATAAGCTTTGGTAGTTTATACTTCATTTGTGTCATGTATGTAGAAGTAATTGGTTAGTATTTTAGGCCTCAAAATACATAATGTGTCGGGAGTTGTTGTACTCTTGTAAAAGAACTAACGGGAGTGGTTGTACCCTTGGTAAAGAACTCGACACCTAGCTTAGTGTCGGTAAAAGTGTAAGCGACGATGGGAGTGGTTGTACCCGTGTAAAAGAACTCGACATCTAGCTTAGTGTCGGTAAAAGTGTAAGCGACGTTGTAAAGGTTTTCTCCGCCGGTGAAAGGAGCTTGTTGATTAGTGCTTATAACTCTCGAGTTGGAAACTCGGGGCGTGGATGTAGGGCAAGGAAAAAGAGTCCTTGTAGCCGAACCACGATAAACAATCGTGTTGTGGTTTGATCGTTTCTTTCTTTACCTTTGCTTATTACATGTTGTTCTTTAGTTAGAATTGCTAGTTACATATAAAGCTCTTCAAAGAACTAAACAAGTAAAGATGTGTTTGTATCTTCAAACAAGAGTAAAGCTTTTCAAATAACTAAACAAGCAAAGTTAGGATCATCACAAGCAAAGCTTTTCAATGTATGAAACTAGTAAAGTTAGAATTGTTATTTACATAAAAAGCTTTTCAAAGAATCAAACATATAACGTTGTGTTTATATCTTTAAGCAAACGTCAAAGTTTTCTAAAGGATATTCAAGTTAAATATGACATTAAAAAGCGGTAAACTATTCAACCCCCCTTCTAGTTTTCCACAATTGGCATCAGGAGCTATGTTACTCAAGATCTTTAAAATAGAATGTATTTTAAAACTTGGATCGATCCATGGATTTTGAAAATCTTAAAGAAGGACAACCTATTCAAAACCCACCTCTATTTGAAAAAGAAAACTTACTTGAATGAAAAAGTAATTTTGAAAACTATGTAAAATCAATTGATCAAGATCTTTGGCATATTATTTCTTTTGGTGATTTCAAACCAAAGAAAACAAGTTTTGAAAACCAAGATATCTATCTTGAACTTGATAAAATTACTAAAGCTAAAACAATGATTTTTAAAGCTTTAGTACCATATATGAAAGAATGTATTTGTGTCAAACGGCTAATGATATTTGGAAATATATGTTAAACTTTCATCAAGAAATATGTCAAGTCAAAGATGATCAATTTGATCTCACATATAAATTAGAAGTCTTAGAAATATTAATTGATAGACATTTAGTTGAGATAAATACATGTACTACTAGTTTAAATGTTTTAAATGAAGGTGTAAGTGAAGATGATTACTCATGTCAAGCTCTTAGTGGACTTGCCTACGATTCATGGAATAACACGGATGAAGATGAAGCCAACCATCCGGTTTGTGATTCTCAACTAGATAAAACATCAAGCAAGGTACATTTTGAAACCAAACACTTTTGCTTTGAGAAATTTATCCTAGAGTGTTCTAAACTAGAAAATGAGTCTAAACATTTATGCAACATGGACCTAAAAGCTATCTTCAAGAATGAGTCTTCAAAATCTTTTAAGAATATCTTTGAAAAAGAAATCTTGTTAGAAGATAAAATGTCTAGAATTGAGAGTTATGTTGATATTGATCTAGAATGCAAATTATGTGTAGATTACAAACATAAGATTAAAAAGCAAAATGAGAAAGGAAAATCATTAGTTAAATTTGATGAAAGCTCAAAATCTCTTGAAAGATTGTTGAGGAGTCAAAGGTTGTTTAAAGATAAAACCGGATTAGAATTTGACTCAAAAGCACCATCAACTAGTAAAGTAACACAAGTAAAATTTGTCAAACCTAGAAGATAGTTTTAGAGATAATTCAATCTCTAATGGAAACTCATGATAAAAGGATTAAGATTATCATGCTCTATGCTTCTATATTATTATCTAACCTTCTTGGATACATGAGTTATTGAGTTTCAAAGCGTGTCATCAAACCAAGATTTTACGCGTAATGTTTATCCTCTTGATAGCATCTCTCTGCAATTTAAAAGGTACGCATTACTTCAACTTGTCTTTAATTGTCTCTTGTTTCTAGCATTATGTGTTGGAATATGTGTAGTTAGTAATACTATAAAAGTGTTTAATTGCTATTAGTAATGACTAAGATTAGATTCTATGTAACAAGGAATTTCATCATTAGTACTAGTAGGAGATATAAGGTGTTTTGGTTCTTTAACCATCAAGAGATAAACACGAGAAACTCTTGAGTGAGTCTCACTCAACTCTTGCTTACAAGTGAGCTAACTAAGAATTTCCTACGTGTTAAAATGTCTAACACTTTTGTGATGTTTGCAATACAAACCTTTGTTAAACAACTTTCTCAAACACCATACTTTGAGTCTTTAATTGTGTTTTTCTTCAATCACTCCTTTATGATAATCTCACATAAAACACACAAGGTGAAATAAATCACATTAGCATATATTAGGATGTGTGAAAGAAAATGAGTTTTCAACATCTAGGATTTACACATCAAATGTGACACATAGTCTCATGGTGTTGTACCTCTTGGACTTTTTCAAAACAAATAGAGTTCATAGTGTCTTAAGTAAGAAAACTCAAAGAGTCGAGGAGTCGTTGAATATAACATTTAACGAGTGATCTCCTCCTTCTAGGATATCATCTTTGGTAGATGATAACTTAGTCGAAAGTCCAATGATGACAAGACAAGCATGGAGTAAAAGTACAAAATAATATCTTCTCACCTTGAGTCAGGCATTGAATCAAGCAAAATTGACAATAGTTATAAAACTTGACTTATAGATCATAGTTGTGTCTAAACAAATTCAACAAAAACAATTTTTGGAATTTAGAGTAAAACAACTAGTGAAACAAAATATACGTTTCGGAGTAATCATGTGATTATATGTGTCAATATTTGAAAGCCTTTTTGATAATAAAAGCAAACTCCAAAAGCAAGGGATTTTAACTTAAAGACATTCCTAGTTACTCTCTTGTTTTCAATGGTTAAGTTATTAATGACTTGTCAAGAATGAGATTAGTAAACCCGTAGATAAAACTAAACGTAGAGAAATGTTTGGAAGACTACTTGTTATCACAACAATTAGATCCAACATTATGTTTAGCATTTGACTATGTGCTCGTGTTAAAGAAGATCCTCGAAAAACTCTTTAGTTGAGCTTGTTCGGATACATCATAAGGTACTACACAACTAGGATTATGGTATCCCAAAAGAACGGGAATAGAAACCATAGTGCATGAAAAATGGAATTATGACGGTAATAAGTTGATAAGAAAAGCACAAGTGGTACTTGCACTTTTATACTTACTTACCCAATGAGTTTCCAAAACACGTAAGGTTCTCAAATTAGTTTTGGATGAAGAAGCACATCAACAAACTCTACTTGAACAAGCTAACTCACATCGACAACGGAATTCATCTCATCAACATTGTTATCCCTTCAACAAAGGAAGCATCGACTTCGGCGAAAATTCAATCCATTATGTTTCTTAATAGACATATTGTGATCCATCATCATCGCCTTGGTAAGATTGTTCGTTGAGGAACGTCTTAACTAAGAAAGTCTTCTATGATAACTATTCCATCAACGCGTTCACAAAATCTCTTGAATGTGAAGCATTCATAATTCCTAGGCTTAGTCAAAGACTCATTAGACCTAAAACCTTAGTTTTGAACATTAGGATAAAACCACAAAAATCAAGACAATTCCTTTTGAGTTTTTCCCTGCAGCTGCCACGGCACCCTTAGACCATACGGGCGGAACCCATTTTTTGGTTCCGCCTGGTCCGCCAATGCCACAGATTGTTTTATTCTTAATTTCAAAACCAAACACCCTCTTAACTTTAACATTAACTTTCAAACAGCCATCACCCTCTCAAAAACACATATCCTCACGAATTTTAGGGCTTTCAATCCAATTCCTTCAAATCCAACTAACTTTGTAAGTATTCTAATCACAATTGCATATTTGATTCAAGTATAACATTCTTGCTTACAATCATTAACTAGAATCTTAGGGTTTATGCATAAAACTTTTTGATTCATGAAAAACTTGGTGGCTAGTCAATTATGTATTTCATTATTTAAGAATTGTATCTTTTTGTTGATTTGCCAAACACACCAAGTGAATTGTCTTTCAAAAATCGCATCCAAGACTAGAACATGATTCATTACCACATTGTTAAAACAAATAAAAACATCATTAAAACATCACTTGCATACTATCTCTTGAATGCTAAAGGAGATACATAACTAATATGTATTTTCGGGTACATTCAATCGAAGACACATTCAAATAGAAAAGTGTTGGTTATCTCTTGTTTTTATCACAAAATTTGCATAACAAAACAATTTGGAATCAAAATGAGTCAAGATAACCAAGTCTCCACATTGTTTGCATATAGGAACACATTAGGACATTCACATTGTTAAAAGTCATTAACATATAATTTTGTGTTTTCTAGGAATCAATATGCCTCCCGCTAATAAATCCGATCACAAGGAAACCCTTAAGTACATGCCCAAACACCATATGACCAAAGGTCTCAACCCGGTTCAAGTAGAAACCTTTAAGGCATTAGAAAAACGCTATGTTCACGAAGGTAGAACCATTGATCCATCCTTTCTAGAAGGAACATCTATTCGCCAAAACTTTGCCGCAATTAACTTTGATTGTCTCCTTGATATAGATGAGCCAATTTGTCCTAGGTTCATCTTGGAATTCTATGCAACCGTAAACCTTTCCACAAGTGTTGTTGGTAAGATATCATTAAACTTCACAACCAATCAAATACCACATGACATAGATTTAAAAGACTTAGTTATCATACTTGGTGTCCCAAATGAGGGAACTTGCCTCTACACGGATAAGTGGCCCATTTCAAGTCTTGATTCTATTGATCGTTTTTATCCATACGACACACCTATTGCTAGTAAGGAAACTATTAAGGAACACCTATTTGTTAGAACCTCTACCACTAGGGTGAATCGTTCGGGGAATATTATAGATAAGGATCCTTTTGGTATGGAGCTCAATGAGCTTAAACCGCAATTTAAGAAGTGGGAAGAAATTCTTAGAGCTAACGTCATAAGTACCATAGGAAATAGAGATCACATCAACACATGCCTTTGCTACATGCTCTATAGCATTTCCACCGGTCAACCCTTCAACTTAGCCTACTACCTAGCCAAAAGAATGGCCAACATACCCTTAGTTGGAACAACCGCTCTTCCCTATGGAATGCTTCTTACCCGCCTCTATAGAGCAATCTCACCCATTTCTCCTAACGAAAATGGAATGCGCCTTGACTATTCTCTCGTTCCTCACATCTTCGTTCCTTTAAGTGATAAACGAGTTTACAAAGGTAAGGGCAAACGTACTCGATCACCTACACCATCATCATCATCATCCGGCATGAGCGAGGACGATAAACTTCCTAACTCTAAGTTACCTCCTTTAGAATACCTTCAAGCACTCCCCGTCATTGACAATGCATCCGAAGAGTTCAAGCAAACCAAAGGAATGTTCAAATGCTTTGGAAGGTACCTAAACAAGCTCAACAAGAAGATAGACCGGTTATGAGGAGATTAAGGAGTGTTTGGCTTATGAATGCTTTAGAATCGTTTATGTGTTAAACTACGTGAATTATTTGTTTTTCACTTTCATGGTTTATTACGTTTGTCGGATTATGTTTGTATGAACTTTTATGCATAATAACAATATTTGAGGTGTTTGTCAATTTTTATGCTTATGGTAAATTTCACTAAGTTTAGTGAATATCGCTAGCCCCCGGTCAAAGTCATATGATATGAGTATTTACATGTTCATTTTTTGCATTTCCTAACCAGATATGTATTATATTTTTGATTTTAGGAGTTTTCGAAAATTTTGAAAATCGTCTCGCGGGTCAAAAACGCGGACTGCCTAATTTTTGAGCTCTGGCGGTACCCAAAATTGGGTTCCGCCAGTGTATTTTCTGGGAATTCCAGAAATGGCCCAACGGACCAGGCGGTACCCTCAAATGGGTTCCGCCAGTGTATTCTGAGGGTTCCGCCAGACACCTGCAGAAAATTTTTCCATTTTTCTTAAGTCCAATACTTGTAAAGTATCAAACCATTACCCTAAGTGAGAAACATCTTCCATTCACTCCAATAACCATATTAGAACAACTTTCACTCACTAAAACAATTAGGAAGCCACTTCCCTCCAAAAATTCAAATTCAAACATAACCAACCCAAGGAACCCTTTTAAAGGATCCTTCAAAACCATTGAAACATTTTCAACCAAATCACATCCCATGATTACAAAGCATTGAGTGCATATGTTGGTATTTCACTCCACCTTATTCTATTGGAATGACATGCATTGGTTTGACATATTCATGAAAATTTTGTAAATCATTTGAAACCTCAATCTTTGAATGGTAGAACGTTAAATCCAAACACCCATTTCAACATCTCCTTCATCCTATAAATTTGAAAGTTTTGCAACAATTCAAATCACACCATCACCATTAAAACTTCTTCTCTCAAAACATCAAAACCACACCTTTGAAATGACTAAATCCAACACATCATCCGAGTCATCAAAATCCTTCTCAAAAACCACTAGGATTAGTGTTAAACCTTGTTGCTTCAACAAAACCGTCAAGTCAAGCTCATCTTCTTCAAGTGATGCTTCTCTTAACATTTCTTCACCTATCCAAGATTTCCTTAGCCTCACTACCTCAACACAATCCCCAACACATTGTAATACCAATGTAATTATCTTTCAAGAATTACTTAATCTTGATACTCCAACACATTGCTACACAAACATGGCCACAAGTTTTCCAACAACTAGACCTTCAAGTGATTCATCATCACCTTCTCAACAAGCTCAACCAATAAAAACTTCATCACCTCAATCACCAACACCTACACCAATGGAACTTTTCCATACACCTCCAACATCACCACTACCCTATTTGGAAACATTAGAAGACCTATCACCCAAATCATCAAATCCACCATCCTTGTCACTCTTTGACACAATTGCTCAAATGGAAACCCAACAACAACCTAGTGAGCAACTATATGATGAACTCCATCAACCATCATTAGTTGAACGGTTGGCTTACCGTTATGCTAGACCATCCATTTTTCCAAATGATCAAGGTCATACTCACTCACAATCATTTGTGTTTCACCCAATTTACAAAGACCTTCATGGCAATCCTTCCGGCGAACCAAGCTTCTGCCATTTTGTTCAAAACCAACAACCACCACAACAACAACAACCATCACCACAAGAACCTTCCCAACATTTTGAATCTCTACTTTCTTCTTATAAGAAAATAGAAGCATCCATATGGGAAAAACCTCCAAACCTTCATAATGAGATTGACACTCATTTAAACCACCTTCATGCCTTCAAACGTATGGTTGACTCTCAAATCAACCATATCATGGTTTTACAAACAACACTTCAATCAACAAATGAAGGAAGCAAAAACACTACTCAACCATCCACCTTTATTCTTTCAAGTTTAAACCATCCACCACCAACATATCAAACCACTCTTCCACCAAACTTTCCCCGCCATGATTGCAATCATTGCGAAAGAACCGCTCACATTAGTAAAGGGTGTCGAAGGGAAATTCATGAACTATCCGAAGAAATGAGGTTTATACTAAACCACATTTTGGATCTTCTACAATCCTCGTCTCACATACCTCAACCTTAGAGTCTCCAAAATGAAACAAAGCCGTTTCTTTTGGAAAATGTTTCCCAATTCAACCAACAAACCAAAACCGTGTCATCCTTTCAACCTTCAAAAAAAAGCCCGCTACAACCCTCCAACCCACATTTTCATCCTTAAACAACCTTAGCCTTGTTTTTGGAAAATGTTTCTCATTAAGGAAAATGATGATTTCCTTGTAGCTTTTTAAGTTTTTAGTTTATTTTTAGTTTTTCTTTATTTTTAAGAAGTAGGATGGTGTAATCCAAATTTCTTGTCCTTGACTTTTTAAGAGTCAAAATTTTACATGAAATGAATTTCATTCTACTACAAGGTTTTCATTATTTGTTGACTATTTAGGTATAATAAGTGAACTATACCTTGTATGGTATCATACATATATCTTGTGTTTTTGAAACTAACCTTTCTGTTTGTAGGATCATTATCCATGTTTTCCTTCCTTGATACTCCATTTAGGGGAGTAATATTCAAGGGGGAGCATGAGTGGTGTATTATTTCACTTCACAACTCTTAGTTGTGTCTTAAACATGAAATGCCTTCATGACTTGTCTTGTGCAACAACTAACCTTTTTCTTGTAGGTTCATAATCCATGTCTCCTCTCTTGGCACTCCATTTAGGGGGAGTATCGTCCAAGGGGGAGCAAGTGCTTACTTCCACTTCGCTACTCTTCTTTTTGTTTCGACAAAAAAGGGGGAGAATTTATATAAACTTGTGCTTAGTGTGCTTATCACCTCATCTTTGCAAAAACAAGTTCTTATACTAACTTTATAAGACTTAACACCAAAACTAGTGACTTACTTATAAATAAAGTTTATGTTTTGTCATCAACAAAATGGGGGAGATTGTTAATACAAATATCGCCTAAAAATGTTATTTATATTTTACGATCTTTGCTAAGTTTTGTTAATGAAAAAATATGAACTTTAGCTAGGAGTAAATCATCACTTTAAGTGTTTAAGTCTTGTTTAAACTAAGGTTTACATCTCTTTCAAACAAAACATTGTTTTTATTTCTTGAATTAGAAAGTGTCTTGTCACATCACATTTATTTCTTAATATAGTAAGGTCACATCACATTTAGGACAAGCTTTGTCAATATACATTTATGGTAAGAAGTGTGTTTGACTTACTAAGTGGTTGCTTGCAAGTTTAGTGTTTGACTTGATATTATGAGATGTGACATTGTTTGGTTTGCAAGGAGTAATGAGATGTGACCTTGTTTGGTTTGGAATATTTATTGCAAAAACCAACTGCAGCCCCGGCGGTACCCTGGGGATACATGGGCGGAACCCTTCTGAGGGGTCCGCCATATCCGCCAGACCTGCAGAATGGTTTGCTATAAATACCAAACCATTTGCTAGTTTTGAGTGACCCTTTTAGGACATATTTTCACATACTCTCTAAACTAACTCAGTAACATCTTGTCTTGTGCAATTCTCTTATGTAGCAAGGGACTTCACAAGATCATTCAAGAAGTTACAAGCTTCAACTTTAAAGTTGCAAGTCTTGGTAGCTTGGTCATGTATAAGCTTTGGTAGTTTATACTTCATTTGTGTCATGTATGTAGAAGTAATTGGTTAGTATTTTAGGCCTCAAAATACATAATGTGTCGGGAGTTGTTGTACTCTTATAAAAGAACTAACGGGAGTGGTTGTACCATTGGTAAAGAACTCGACACCTAGCTTAGTGTCGGTAAAAGTGTAAGCGACGATGGGAGTGGTTGTACCCGTGTAACAGAACTCTACATCTAGCTTAGTGTCGGTAAAAGTGTAAGCGACGTTGTAAAGGTTTTCTCCGCCGGTGAAAGGAGCTTGTTGATTAGTGCTTATAACTCTCAAGTTGGAAACTCGGGGCGTGGATGTAGGGCAAGGAAAAAGAGTCCTTGTAGCCGAACCACGATAAACAATCGTGTTGTGGTTTGATCGTTTCTTTCTTTACCTTTGCTTATTACATGTTGTTCTTTAGTTAGAATTGCTAGTTACATATAAAGCTCTTCAAAGAACTAAACAAGTAAAGATGTGTTTGTATCTTCAAACAAGAGTAAAGCTTTTCAAATAACTAAACAAGCAAAGTTAGGATCATCACAAGCAAAGCTTTTCAATGTATGAAACTAGTAAAGTTAGAATTGTTATTTACATAAAAAGTTTTTCAAAGAATCAAACATATAACGTTGTGTTTATATCTTTAAGCAAACGTCAAAGTTTTCTAAAGGATATTCAAGTTAAATATGACATTAAAAAGCGGTAAACTATTCAACCCCCCTTCTAGTTTTCCACATTCAGGATTATCTTCCAAATTGGTGAGATCAGGATCTTCATTAGAGTCTGAGAAAATGCCTTCTTGATCCAATTCATCATCAGTGTCTTCTAGATCAGGCTTGTTTGGATCATCATCAGTATCTTCTAAGGCAGGCATGTTTGGATCATTCAAATCATCAGTATTTATCCAATTTGAAGTATTCAAAGGCTGAAAAGTACTTTCAAATGGATCAGCAGTACTTTGGGGGAAAGTAGTGTCAGTGCCTTTAGCCTTCTTCTTTTCTGCTTCATAAGCTCTCCTTTGATCATCTTCATAAGACTTAGCCATTGTTTCTTGAAAAAGCATCATACTAAGTTCATCTTGAATGGCTTGGTCTTCATCAGATACTGTGGTCTTTGGTGGAGCAGTACTTTGTGGATCAACAGTACTATGAGGTTCAACAGTTGAGGCTCAGAAGTACTTTTCTTCTCATCATTGACTTTATCATTAGACTCATCTTCAGATCTTAAATTAACATCATGAACAATGTACTGTGCTTCTTCTTCAGTGGGAACAACTTGATTTTCTTCCCTAACAGGTACATAATTCATAGATGAAGACATTAAATCAAGATCAAACATCCAATCAGGACCTTTACCTTTATGATTTTCTTGCTCTTCTAGAAATTCAACATGAAGACATTCTTGCACTTTCTTTGTAGCCCTGTTGTATACTCTGAATCCTTTGCTATTGGTACAATATCCTAATAAATATCCTTCATCAGATTTCCCATCAAATTTGCCCAAATTATCAGCAGTGTTCAAAATAGTCAGGGGACATCCAAAAGGTTTCATAAACTTGATGCTGGGTTTCTTTCCCATGAGTAACTCATAAGGTGTCTTCATTTGAGGTTTTGTCACTGATACTCTGTTCAACACATAACAAGTAGCACTTATAGCTTCAGCCCAGAATGGAACAGGTAATTGGGAGTCTGCAAGCATTGTCCTTGCTGCTTCTATTAGAGTTCTATTCTTTCTTTCTGCAACTCCATTTTGCTGAGGAGTTCTGGCAATACTGAATTCTCTTTTAATTCCTTTCTTGGCACAAAAATCATCCATTAGTTGATTCTTGAACTCAGTCCCATTATCACATCTAATACCTCTAACCTTGAGTCTTAACTGATTTTCAAGTGCTATTATAAGATCATGAATAACATCAAAAGTTTCATCCTTGAAACATAAGAAAAAGACCCAACTAAATCTGCTACAGTCATCTGTCACAACCAAACAGTACTTCTTCTTGTTCAAACTAACAACTAAAACAGGTCCAAACAGATCCATGTGCAGCAATTCCAAAGGCTCTCTAATGGTTTTCTCTTCAATCTTATTACAGTAAGCCTTGTGTTGTTTACCCTTTTTACAAGCAAGACATGAGTGATCATTCTTGAATGTTTTAGAAGGTAAGCCTCTAACTAAATTTCCTTTGACCAGCTTATTGATGTTCTTGAAATTGACATGCCCCAATCTTCTGTGCCATTGATGTGCTTCTTCCATTGTTGCTCTTGCAATCAAGCATGTTGCTCTTTCAGCAGAATTGATATTCTTCAAGTCTATGCTATACACATCATTAGTTCTTGGTGCTTTCAGCATCACCAAGTTTCTATCTTCTAACTTAAAATCAGGAGAAAGTATAAGACATTCTGTGTCAAAGAATAACACAGGGTACTTCTTATCACAAATCTGAGAGACTGACAAAAGGTTGAATTTAAGCTCCTTCACATATCTAACATTCTCAAAATCAATGTTTCCTGCCTTGATAGTTCCTTTGCCAGTGATTCTTCCTCCATCAGGATCATTCCCAAATGCAACTTTTCCTCCAAAATAAGCTTTAAAATCTGACAAGAGCTCCTTTTCTCCTGTCATACTCCCAGAGCAACCACTATCAACAATAAGATGATCTTTAAGCTCCTCTTCTGGGTTGCCCTGCATACACATGAAAAAGGTTAGTTTCTTTTAGGAACCCAAGCCATTACTGACTTGTGTTCCCCTTGTGGAGTGACATACTCAAATTCTTTGAGTATGTAATCACCACTTTCTTTAAAAGCATGATCAAGAATTAGTGTTTTTGTTTCCAAAACTTTTGGTTCATTCTTATCAATTTTCCCTTTTTCACCCTTAGCCTCTGAAAGTACTGGTTCTTCCCTAACAGTACTTTCTTTCTTAACCCATTTAGTTGTAACTTTTGGAGTTAGGTTCTGTGTTCTAGCATCTTTTCTTGTATTGTAAGGCCTTCTAGGTTTGTAGTAATTGAATCTCCTAGGTCTTACACTTGAGTTTCTGCTAGCAGCACTTTGGTTAGGGAACTTTCTATCAGTACTTTGAGAAGGTACTATGGGTTTGGAGAATGATCTTTTCTGATGAGGGTACCTATAGTCTTTTGAGAAATTACTATGGTTAACCCTATTTGTGTAATTCCAAACTGTTTTGTTATCCCTTGGCTTATTCTCTCCGTGACTTTGATTTGCAGATCTGGTCTTTGGATATTTACTTAAGTATTCTGAATGATAATCACAGTCCTTAATCAAATGATGAGGACTATAACATACATAACAGACCTTTGGACCAACATTCCCAAATCCCATTCCAAAAGGTTTTCTAAAATTAGTAGTATTTTGAAAATATTTCCTTGGAGGTACTGCTGAGTGATCAGCAGTACTTTGAGAAGTGTTTGAAGGTACTGCTTGTTTTGAAAACTTTTTCTCATCAACCCTAGGTACTTCAACAGACTCTCCTAAACTTTCAGGATTTGATTGACCTTTAAGCTTTTCCCTAAACTCTAGGTTATCTATCCCATAACAAGAGACATCTTTTCTAGGTGGTTGAAAACTACCTGGGGGATTAGAAACTGCATGGTATCCCTTGTCATTCTTATATTCAGGAGGTGTTGGACTAGGGGATTCCTCATCACTAGAAGTGTTTTCATCCAAACTTATGAACTCTTCATCACTAGTTGAGGTATCTACTGTAAGATTTAGTTCCTTACTCTTAACTAGAATACTTTCTGTGTTATCATTATCATAACCTAGGCCAGTTTTAATGTTTGCTGTTCTTTGTTTTTCAACAAATTGAACATGTGACAGACCTGATTCATTCCAAACAGCAAGTTTTTCTAACAGCTTATCCCTCTCACTAGTAACTTTCTCTAGTTCAGACACCTTACATCCTAGTTTCCATTCACTTAATTTTACTTGATACTCTTGTTGCTTATATTTTTCAGCCCATGCTACTTAATTGTTTTCATGAGTTATTATTTTGGCTTCCATTGACTCTAAAGTCAATTGGTAGCCAGCTATCTCAGACCTAGCCCTTTGAAATTTATCTCTTTCAGCTACATATTCACTAAGTAACTTTTGATACATATTATTGCACTTAGAGCATACCTCAGAGATAGTGGATGAACTTGGTGAAGTAGCTACCATAGCAAGCTGAACAGAATCTTCTTCAAACTCCATGCTCCAATCAAAGCTTCCTAGACCATCGCTTGACTCCAAAGCAGCATATCCAGGCTCTTCATCAAAATCTGTGCTCCAATCTTCTAATGCAACCATTGAGTAGGTTACAGGTTGAGATGCTTGTTGAGCAAAGAATGAACATAGAACATCATCTGAGGTGGGGGTGTTTGATGGTGATGAGGTGGTAGTGACCATAGTTGTACATGGAACCTGAGTTTCAGTCACAGTACTTTGGACAGGATAAGCAGTACCTTTATTGGAAGTATTGCTTCTGTTTTCAGAAGATACAAAAGCAATGTTTTGGGATTTCTGATGTGTGCTTGAACCTGTAGTACCATTCATCTCATGCTCATACACCTTCAGATTGTTGTAGAGATCATCAAAGTCTATTGTGTCCAAACCTGGTTGTCCTCTGATCATAGTAGCAACTACATGCCATGCTGATGGCAAGCTTCTCAAGAACTTCAAGTTAGCATCTTCAACTGATGCCTCAGCTCTATATAGTTCTAGCATACTCAGAAGATTTTGGAATCTTTCATAAGCAGAATCAAGACCTTCTCTTTCACCAACAACAAAAGTTTCAAATTGTTGCTTCAACAGGTTCCTGTACATCTTCTTGGAAGCATCATTACCTCCAAACTTTTTCTTAATTGCAGCCCATAGTTGTTTTGCATCCTAAGCATCATGAAACTTCAATAGGTGTCCATCAGGAATAGCAGACAGTAATATGTTGAGAGCTTTGTCTTGATTTCTCTTTGTAGCAGCTGGGATGATTGGTTTAGGTGGTTTAGGTTGTCCTGAGAGCTCTACTGGTTCTTCAAGTACCATATTTCCATTGACAATCACATCCCATAAAGCATGGTCTGTGATGGCAATGTACTGCCTCATCTTCATGGCCCATAAGTCATATTCTCCCTTCTTGACAATAGGAATTCTAACAGCAGTGATGGATGGAGCAGATGCAGCTTCTGTCGACATCTTGAAGGGTTTTTTGTAGAATAGGTTTAAGTGTTTATCTTCTTAATCAGAGTTTCCAACACAAGCTCTGATACCACTTGTTGGATCGATATACTCTGATCAAACTACTTTGTAGCTTGTAAGGGTTTAATAATATTAAGTAAACTCAACACTATTAATATTGAAACACTGTTTGACCTTGTAAAGTATGCGGAATCTACTAACACAAAGCTTAAAAAGAACTTTTATATTAAACCAAACTTGAACCTGCTTTGTTACACAGATTCACTAACAATACCTAACTATTATCAGGTCCCTTGTCCAATTTTGACGCATGTTTTGCAAGACAAAGTGTTTTGGAGGATGCAAGATGGCAACATGAAAGAGTTTTCTGTTAGTAGTGCATGGGATTCAATTCGTGCTCGGAACGACACAGTGCCTTGGTTTCGAGTGGTATGGTTCTCTACGTGTATACCACGTCATGCTTTCCACTTGTGGCTCGTGTTGAGAAAGAAACTAAAGACGCAGGACAAGCTTAAGCAATGGGATGTTGGCACTTATGCTGATTTAAACTTGCTTAGATGTCCTCTATGTAAAACTCAATCGGATTCGCATGATCATCTTTTTTTTGAGTGTGCATATGCTTCACAGCTTTGGTCTCGTATATGTGACATGTCGAATTTGCCAAATACAGGACCTATTTGGGAGGACATTATTAGTTGGATTCTGCCCATCTCGAATGGTAATTCAGTTACTAGTATTGTTGGTCGCCTTCTTATTGCAGCTTCGTCCTACCTTGTGTGGCAAGAGAGAAATAACAGGTTATTTGGCAAAGGGGAAAGACGGGTAGAGCATCTATGTAAAGTGATTGTAAAAGTGGTACGGTTAAAGCTTTCTTCAATTCATTTTAAATCGAATTCTCGTGTTGACAAAATGAGGGCTGTTTGGAAGATTGGTATTCAGTATTCTGATTGATGCTGATTTCGAGAGGTCTTATAGAGCTTGTTCGTTTTTGTTTTTTTTTTGTTTGTCGTGCTCTAGATTTCTCGTGTCTTGTTTGTCATACTTTGAGATTGATCAAAGCATGTTGGTTTGCCTTTGGCTTGTCTTTTAAAAGAGGCTTAATCCCTCTTTTCTCCATTGTTCTAAACGTTATATCATTCATCTATATACTTCACCGGGTAATCAACCCTTTACCAAAAAAAATAAATAAATAAAGCTCTAAGACTCTTAGAACTTCGACTAAAAACTTATATCGACTAATACCTCTTAAGGCTCCTTATATAGATAACCTTAAGTCGGTTTACATCATCTACTTGAATGACAAGTAATTATCCCTAACTAATTCTAGAATATTCGTACAATGTTATATAATAATACTTTAATCAATATTGCAATTAAGTCCTTATACACTTTGAAGTACTTTGAATTATCTTCAATAAACAGCAGTACTTTGACTTTGATCTTCAAGCAGCACCTTGACACAGCAGTACTTTGAATTACAGAAGTACCTTGAACTTTAATATCCCAACATTCTCATTCTACTTTTATTTCTCATTTGATCCTTACACAAATTTAAGTTATGTACTGAGATAGATATTTGATAGTTTATTGACTACATTAAGTTTTTGATATAAATATTTTATTTTTTGTTCACACGACTTACTTATTCATCGCAATGCGAATGTTTTATATATAAATTTCAGAAGCGGACAATTACATAAAATCATTCACAATTTATTAAATACAAAATATAATATTTGATTCCTATTCAGATTTTTTAACCACCTCTTTACATTATGACTTGGTAGTCGGATTCAAACTCAAAACATTTCAATGAAATAAACAATACTTTATATGCTCTAAGAAGCTTTACAATGTTTATTAACTCGTTAATTAATATAACAAACTAGTATTTGAAATATATATATATATATATATATATATATATATATACTAGTTTTCGAAGCCCGCCCGATGGGCGGGCATGCTTTGAAATTTTACGTGTTAATTTTTTTTAAACTTATATCACCATGAATCGTAAATATTTTAGCTAGTTTTGCGTCACGGTTTGTTACTTGGTGTTATCGGTTATTATGTTAGCAACGGTTATTATTTTTTTTATTTGAAAACATTGACAAGGAAGACAATAACCATTGAGGTTAAGTCCTCTGATCCACATCTTTAGTGAGTTACTATCGATAATCCCAGAGTCTATTTGTGGTCAACTGGTTTATCACCTATAAAAATGCATGTGGATGGCAGAGCACGTAAAAGGTTATCGATACTATTATCATTATAAATGACTTACTTTACTTCTACAAATGTGTGAAGGTTAAATGTATTTTAATGTACAAAGCAACAAATCTTGCAAATACATCAAAAATTTAGTCATAACTGTTAGTTAATTTAACAAATAGGTGATGTTTTCAATATCTAGTTGTCTAATGATGAAACAACCTGTATATCTAAGGCTGATGCATCTATTACGGGTATGAGAAAATGCCGACATTCTTTGAGATTCCTAGTGAAAACGCCTTCCGCCACTATCACTACCACCCAAAGGCGCATTCGGTGTTACAGCCCCTGACAGTAATTCAAAAATAGTAATAACACAATAGTTATTGGAAAGCTTTATTCTCATTATTTTGATACAAACATATACACCAAAAACCGGTTTTTTAAATCTCACCCCGCATCTGTGGACTGCCTCCACCATTAAATACTCATTGTTGGGATGACACTAAAGGATTACGCATATGAACATTATGCACGTTGCGTGTGACACTAAAGGCATTCTGCAAACCCCCATCAGAATAATCCAGATGAACATCTCTAAAAAATGTATGAGAATGCAAAATGCGCAGATTCTAAAAGCAATTCCAAACACCCCATGCGATGCACCAAAATGCTAATGAAAGCTCTAAATGTGATATGGTGCAGGGTCAAGATTATGATTTAGCACCAAGTATCGGCAATTGATGTAGATTACACATTGTCATGCATTAAGGTGCCAATATGTGAATGGGTAAACTATCTGCCTTCGTTCGCTACATTATGCTCGCTTATTTCCTTTGCTTTCAGCATGCTAACTTTTTTTTTGTTCCAACCAAACTTATTCTTAATAGCTAATGACCTGATGTACATTTGCTCCAAGAAAAAAGCATGCTCTGGAGCCGTTTTCCAGATGTTGGAGGTGTCTCTGTGATAGAATAAAATGCACGTCAAGCATAGAGCAATCATAGTTTGACAGACACTTAGGTTAAAAAGAGAGGGTCATTTTTAGTAAGCTAATGCCAATAAGCAATAAGCCCACCCACCACATGCTAACAGTTGTAAATGTAAATGATCCATCAGTACTTATATGGTGTGACATAAGGCACCTACATCAGTCAAAATTTGATGAAGAAACACAGAGAATTAACCTATCACAAAAAGTATGTATTCAAATATGTGAAATTAACCATTCATAGCTCTTCAACTAAATGAAAATACAAATTTTCAATCCTTAACATACAGTAGCATGTGATATAAATATCGGTTTCCTCTTTGTCGAGTTCCTTGAACTCATTTCGTCCTTTTTGGTTGGGACTCTTGACTGGTAACAGGAAAAAAGCCTCCTTCTGAACGTTTAAAGCCTCCTATGGCTGATGTTGTGTTGCTTCACTGCCGAGGGGAGTTCCCATTTAAAAATCAGACGGGTGTGCATTTTCTTATCATTCTTATGTTGGTGTCTTAGTATGCGGTATACACCTTCCCCTAATGCTTTGCTGGAGGCTTGTGCCTATGGCTCCTCGTCTTTGGAGGGTGCCTTGCTCTTCATTATTGATCCATGATGGGGAAATAGCAGCTTCAATCTAAATGCATGAACACCGTTCAAGTAGTATCTTAATAGCCTTTTTGCTCTTATAAAACTAAGCCGGCCATATAGTTCAAGCACTCCTTTATTTGTAACTTTTGCTTCAAGTGCGACCTTGAAATAAGAAAACATATTATCAGATAACTTCCAAATAATTAAGTAGGAGCATAATAGCTTAAAGAGTTATAACTTAAGTACAGGTTAATTATTTCATTCATCATAGTGTTTGGATAAGCCAAATAAGGACTTCTATATACTTGTCATTCAGTTATTTAAATAATCAAACCTTCATATAATAGCAACAACATAACTCATTGTCAAAATGTGGAATAGATATACCTTTTTTCATTTATTTTTATCTTACTTGAGAGACTTCTCTTCTTAACAGCTCATTTCTTAAAACCATCAAAATTCGCCAAACACTCAACGATCAGATTATCAGCAGATACTACTTTCAACAACTATTGTTTTATCAGATAATCCCTTTTGAAATGCAAACCCAAACACCCACCTTTTTTTTCTAAAAGTCCATATGTTTACTCCTCTTATTTTGCTTAGTTAATGAAAAAATACATATGTGTCCTTATATTGTTCTGCATTTATGTTTGATGAGAAAACACTGAATAAAAACAATACTTGGTAGCAAGGCAAATCACAACTTCAATATCTCTAGAATATATTATGTAAGTAAGTAACCGTCAAGTTCAGTCACACCTCTTTGAACCAATTGTGGTGGATCCATTGAATTCTCATCCTGAATTCAGTACCCATCAGATACATAGAACCGAATTCAATTATATGCATATGAAGTATTGATTACATGAAAGTGGACTATAAAAATGACTTGTATGAATATATACCTCCGCTGTTATGAATTGAGGTGCAATAACATTGATTCGGCCGATAACTTGCTCCACGTTGTGGTGATATTTTGTCTGACCCAACAGGCTTCAAGCTACCCCCACCAACAACCGGGGCCAATGAATTTCGAAGAGGTCTGCTCCATTACCATTGTTTTAACCTCTTGACCCCAAGGGCCCAACACATCTGTTGACAACCGTGAAGTTGGTTTTAGTGTAGTTGGTTTCATTAGTCAATGATCTTCTTAGATTCGGGCTCCGGTAAGTTCCCGTGTTATTCTAACTTGTGGTTTGAGCTTGTGTCAGATTATTAAATCCTTGCTTAATCGTTGCACTTCCAATGCCAACCACCTCACTAAGAAACAACTTGCTATCATCAGATGGTGAGTCATGATTGGTATTCCCAAACCCTTGAATTCGGTAGGCAAGAACTTCTTTAGGTGGTGGCTTGTGTCCTATCCAGAAAATATATCTGATAAAGCTTCTTGGGTAGTTCCCTAACCGCTTTATTGAGAGCATCACCCTTCAAAGGATCTGGTTGTCCTTATGGTGAATTAGCTAACGTACGGCCACCGAGTTCCTTGACATTTCTCTCTTGAAATCTGCACCAGACTTTCCTACAGCATACTTGATCACTCTAAAAGCCTACACATATAAAGAACAATAATATATTTTACATAAGTAAAAAAAATCTAAGAATTCCGGAAGGAAGATCCTAAATTCCTATATTAGAGACATTGTTTGTGGTCGCAGGGGGGAAATATTAAAGACACTGTGTAACTTCACACTATATCAGATGTATTTTCAAAAAAATCTTTTAACGAAATACCACTTATTTGGAACTATCGACTCTAAAATACGGACTTTAAATTCTATTGCTTACATTTTCCAGTAATTGCTTGAGAATTGTATTGGTACAGTTGTACTGTAATACAACATGATTTTCATATATGTGCTTGACAACATTGAATGCATGCATATTTTGTTTCGGCTTCAGTGAGCTCCACTGGTGCAAGAGACTGGTTACAAAAAAGAAAAGAATATATACGAATAGCATAATCAGATAACTAATGGTGGCAATCATGACCCAAATACCTATGAGCAGATGAATATCTTCTTTTTTTTCACCTCAAACAGGTAAAACTCAAAACATTATTTTCATGAACTTTTTCCTGGTCCAACATATTATTCTGGGGGAACGCATTGCTATTATTACCTATAGTTTTTCGATTCGGCCCATGCAACTTCTGACTCAGCTGCATTTGAAAGAGTAGCTGCAATTATAGTAGTATAGTTTAGCTGTTAACGGAGGGGTTGTTTTTTATTGGCAAAATGACAAGTATAGTGTGGTCAGTATGTTACCTGTATTCCGGAATTTCTTGAGGCCCGTGGTTTTTGCATTTGGGAACTGGAGGTTAGTTTATGACCTTTCGCCCGCACACTGAACATCTTGTATAGTACCATGGTTTTATTGTGTTGATTTTCAGTATGGCAACATCAGTTGTGAATTTACCAAATAGTTTTGCAGGTTCACTTCAAGTAAATCAGCTAACCGTATCCTGTTCCTAGTATTCTCTAGTTCGGGGTCTTAATATCGTCGCCTCTGGATATCGAGAGTTGCACTGTATCAGGATTCTCTTTGCATCTACAGAGTCGTTTGTAAAGTTTTTGTTTGCACATATTGTTATGGTGAAAATATTTGAGGAAAAAATTGTGGCGTACACTGTCAGTATCTGGTAGGGTTTGAAATATCTGGGTTCGGATAGTAGTGTGTTGCTGGCGTTCCTGAAAGTTGCAATCCTATACAGGAAGTGGTGTGTATGGAGGAAGCGGTGTGTATGATTTTATTTTAAAATGGTAGGTGTGGAATGCATAATTTTCATAGTACTATTACTACCTGTCTATTTTGTGACCCAACATGAACTTACCGCAATCACAATGGGTTTGTCCATTTCCTCATATTCTTCGACTTTGAATTCTGTCGCAAGGTTATTCCACATGGTGAAGCTTATGTTGTCACCTTTAAGGAAAAAAATATACTTCTTGTTAGCGTTAACTATTTAATGGTTACATATGACGCGTAATGTTACTTACTCTAGGTTTTGAACATTGATAGTACTTATGGGAGTGCGTTTTGTTGTCGCATCGCCCGACCACTCGATATTGTAGACTCTTACAATGCGGCCACTGTAGTCTGTTATCATCATGCGTTATTATCATTTATGCTGTTGAAAGTATAGAAAATAGTTTAAGTTACCTGTAAGTATACTACCTTTAACATCTGCCCTTGACTTAAGTTCGTTTTATGCTGCAAACCTGAAGTAATGTTCAGGAAAACCCACTGCTGGTATTTTGATAAAGTCGGTGCTCTTGCTGAGATAAAAGATGTTCGATTGTCAACCGTCTTTTTCCCTTTTTTTGTTGGTCCATAGTCTTGGGTTCTTGGACCTGTAAAACTACCCTGCATAAGCAAATGGTGGGCATAGTGAAATTACTCTTACTCTTGTCATATGGTCACTTGCTCTGTGATTTAATAACAGTTTGCATACCTCAAAATAAACTACCTAATGTATAATAATAATTAATTGAGAGATCATCAATCTCTCTCAAATAAAGAATGTTCTTGGCATCAGCCCATTCCACTTTAAAGTCTGTCACTTTGAGAACCTGAAAGTTTAGTTATTCATGTTAAAGCACATGAAGAGGAGACATAGAGTTTCATGTTATTTACAGATTACAATCTTACTGTGGAACCATAGTGGTCAGAAAACCAAAATGGAGCATACTGATCTTCCTTAACGAACAGGCAGCCCTTGTTCTTGATCTGGACCAGAAAGTTTTGCGAAATAAAAGAGCTTTCACCTAAAAATATCACAAACTTACATCAAGATACAAAAAAATAGAAAAACGCTGCATAAGTAAGGGTGGCAATAGGCAAATATATCATGAAAGCAAGGCACTCTTCCTTTATATACATTTCATGATTAAACTGATTATGATGGCGTCTGTCATATAATCACATCATCCCATCCCTAAAATAATATCCAATCATTCTTCTTTTACCATTTCTCCCTTTCTTGTTATACATGATGACTTTTCATGTCCAAGTTTTGAGTTTGAGCATGCAAAAAAATGGAAGATATATATACCTCTTATTAACTGGGAAGCTGAGGGCGACAGTTCTAGTTTGCCTTCCAGCTGATAGGAAACCACAATCCAAACAAAGGATCTAAAACCCTTAAGGAACAAATTACGGAATTGCAATTTCACTGATTAGCAACAACATATAAAGTTGGATTTTTTACAAAGTTAGATAAATAAATAATAGTAAATACTTGCCGGTTGATGTTACAGTCTTTGTAAATAACAGCACCAGTAGCACGTTCTATTTCCAGCAGGAACTAAGGGTGGTACTTGCAACGGAGCACTTGTGCTACTTCTTCCAACTTGAGGTTTAGTATTTGGCTTATTTTTATCATGTACAGTATCAGAATCAACAAAAACAGCAAATACCAACTGCCTGAGGAATACGGGATTTTGATCCAGGAACAGCATCTGCACTCTGCAATCAAGACATAAAATGAGGAGATTAAGCCTTAACATCAAACTCCATTGAAAAAGTATACGTGGGCCCAATTGCTTCATTAGTGAAATTAGGCCTTAACTCCAAGCATACCACATTGAAACAGTCAAACTTTCAGCACACATAATACGCACTGGTAATGTACAGGGAAACAAAAAATGCAGAGAGATATTAAGTTTAAAGTTAAAATTCATACCTCAAATTTTTCGAACTCAGAATAAGCTACTGGGAGGTTTATTAGACAGTATGAAGACGAAGGATTGGAAACAAATAGTGGAGATAAATGATCGATGAGTTGAAAAAAAATAAGTCTCGCTTCACTCTCAAAGTTATCTTTTGATGTATTGGAAACTAAGGCTAGTCTCTTTACCACAACAACGTTTTCATCCTTTAGAAACTCCTGTTCACATTCGACATAATAAAAGATTTAGAATAAATAATCATGTTGGTATGACTGTATGAATTTATCATTAAATATTTATAGCTGGATTGAATAGGTAGGTACCTTGGACACATCTCCAAACGCTACTCCAAGTTTATTTTCTTCCCGATAATCCTTTGTCACTCTTTTGAGATCACTGTAACTATAAGCCTTTTGGCCTTGCAATTTTTGCCCCGTATAGGCCACCTGTAAGCAGGAATTAGTTTTCTTATATATATTTCCTCAGTAATCAACTTTTCTATATATTTCTAAAGCCACAGATAGTACATACCTCCTGGTGTTGTTCTTTTTTACCGACAATACCATAAGTTCTTAGCTATTAGTAAGATGATCAGAAAATCTATACCTCCAATCACACCTCCAATAGTGGCTCCCTTATTGCTTGAACCCTCTGTGAATGATATTAATAATCAAGCATGATTGGAATACATATTTAGTTAATTGGAATTTTAGCAAAGATATTCATTTTAAATGTGACTATATAATGATTTATGACCGGTGTTGATACAAAAGTTGGGCGTTCCTGGTTATTGGCTCTTGCTTTCGTACCAATTCGCTTCTTAGCACTTGTTATCTGCGCACTAAAAAAATAAACAACACCGTTAGGCTTATCGAGGGATTGTCTCCCCCGATTAGACTCCGACGTGAGAGTAAGTAATCGATTTAGGGTTCTCGTAGAGAGTTAGGGTTTGTATATCGTACCTTTGAATGAGAGATGTCATTCCTTATATAGGGGCTGAAACCGCGTAGGTTTCTTGCTCCTTACTCTTCGCACTCGTGGTGCTTATCGGGGTAAGGATATCTATTCCATAAATAGAAGATCCTTATCACATGCCCGGTTGGTTTAGTTGGGCTTTGGGTTTCGTGAGCCCAAGCCGTTATTATTATGGCCCAGTCATTTGTTATGATAGCCCACTCGTGGTGGGTTTGGGCCGAGTAATGTTTATCATTTGGGCTCGTGGCCCATATATAAACTATACGTCATCATGTCCCCCCAGTCTAGTGTGTGTGGTTCGTAGCCGCGGATACTAGACTAATATTATCAGCGGTAGGCGTAGCGGGAAAAGATTGAAATATTGCCGTCCATTTAAAGTGCAATGCACCTAGTCATAGGTATTTCAAACATTTACCTCGAAAATTGGGGGTAGTGTCCACGTGGCCCTCGTAAATCGGGAAAAAGTGCATGTATCGGTTCAGTTCCAGCCACACGTTTTTGTTAGTGGAATCCACGTGGAGATGATCTAGGGTTTATTACTCCCTATATAAGAGTCACCGCCCCCCTTTTTTACGATCACACAGTAAAACACACACTCGCCATTTTTCACTTTTCTTGAAAGCTTTTTGCAAAAAAAATACTCATTTTCGTAGGTAATTTTTGTGCGTTTTACTCGTAAATAGATGAAAATGGTTGCTCAATTAGGGGACTTTCGCTCTGCGATGACGGTTGATGATGTCACCGAGTTTTTGTCCGATTATTTTATTCCTTTGGACGTGCGTCCAGAAGCTCCAGACGTAGACGCGTGTATAGCTGATTTCCCCGAAGGGAAAATAGGGCTATACACAAAATTCTTTGAGTACGCGAATTACCGCGTACCAATATCTATCTTTCTGAGTGATTTGCTCAACCACTATCGCCTCCACATCTCCCAGCTGCACTGTATAGGTGCGGCTAAGGTGTTGAATTTTGAAGTAAACTGCCGTTTACTTGCGATAGAACCTACCATATCCCTCTTCCTCTCATTTTACCACACGACGTGGTCAAATGGGTGGGTATCTTTTGCGAAGTGCCCGGGGGCGCTTCAGTGTTATACTGAGAAAGTAGACTCCCTCAGACATTGGAGGGAGCATTTTTTCTGGGTTGATGATGTAGTCTTTCCATCGCCCTACGAGTTTTATACTCAAGATACATTGCCAAGAGATGGGCGCCCCGCACCCGGTTCCTATAGGCTGATTGATGCGCAGACTCTTAATGCCAACCGCCTGACCATTAACCCTTATCCGGAGGCATTTTTGGTTCACATGGGGTTGAGTCGCAATTGTTACGGCGCTGCAGATGAGGTGCCAACTTTTATTAGTGAGGACGGCCGGGGTGGGTGTTCGTCCCTTCTACTTCAAATTCTATAAGCTTCTTTTTGTATGCGCATCTTTACTTAACTAATCTTTCCTTCTTTGTTGTTTTGTTAACGTGCGCAGAAATGGATTTGTTTGCCTTCGTTAAGCTGGAGAAACCGAAGCAGGTGACCATAGGTGTGCGCCTTCTGAGAGAAGGTGAGCAGCCGATACTGGAGGCGACTGAGGGTCGTTTGACCGGGCTGCCGGAGATTGTCCCAGAGAATACACCACCGCCCCAGGTGACGCCTGTGCAGAGCGTGGCGCCAGAGGAGGTAGTGCAAGAGGAGGAAGTGGCGCGTGCTCATTCGTCTGACAGCGTGGAGATCCTAAAGCCCGAGGAGGTGCTGAAGGAAGAAGTGGCGCAGAACATTAAGCGCAAGGGAGAGACTGGGACCAGTGGTACCAGGAAGAGACGATGCCATATCATTATGGATGCGGAGTCATCTGCGGAGAAGACATCCGCTCCTAGCGCGGATAAAAAGGATGCTGAAGTTTCTCCATCTCTGTAAGTGTCTGCGTCTTTATGTTTCTCGAATATTACTTGTCGCAATATTTATTAACTGTTGTCTTTATCGTTTGTAGGGATAATGCTGCGAAGAATGATGGGGTCTTCGTTGATGAGGTTTCCTCTCCACAGAATGAAAATAGGGAGGGGAAAGTCAAGGTTGGTGAGGGTGGAGAGGCGCAGCAGTTGATGGATAAACTAGCTTCGACTGCTACACGCCAGACTGAGCTGGTGGCTCAGTTGAGGGAGAAGTATGTCGGGGAGAGCAACACTCTCGCCCAGAAGGATGAGGATCTGGCGAGGCTTCATGCGCAATTGGCTGATGCGCAGGTGGAGTTGGATCCCTCGCGGGTGTATGCTGAAAAGATCACCCACGAGAAATTGTCCGCCATGGCTGAGGTGGAGAAGGCACGTGGGGAACTGCATCATTATAAGTCCGACCTAACTTGGGCCGTGCGCTTCTTGGAGGAGAAGAAGGTGGAGCATTTTGCTAGCATTGCCAAGTTTAGGGAGGACATGCTGAAGATCATCCAGGCCCAGGAAGACAAGCTGCGTGGCCTGAGCATTGAGTATGACGAGGAATTATATCCTCATTTGATGTCGACCATTGCTGAGCGCAGGTATTCCTTTTGTACTCTTCTTCTTCATAATAACTTTGTTGCCATGCTTTTTACTTACACAAATTGTTTTTGTCAATGTAGGTGGTTGATTAGCCATGGGCTGCGCCTGGCAGCTATGGGCGTGCTAGAGTCCCAAGAGGTATTGGACGCCTTTGGGAAGGTGGTGCACTGTGCGATGGCGCGTGGGAGATCGCAGGCTATGGAGGATCTTCATGAGGCCAAGCTGCTGAAGAAGGACTTGGCGGACCTCCCTGGGTATAGTGCTACTGCTTATGATGAGTTGATGCAGGCTATGGCGGGGTTGAAGGTCCTCGAGCTGCCACACATTGGGAGATTGGAGCGCGAACAAGACGACCCCATAGATGTACTTATGGCGGGGTTGACATTACAGCGCCACCTTGGAGAGAATGGGGAAGGTCAATCAGATTACTATCTGAAGCCTGATGTGTCGCAGCTGCAGATTCCTGTGTTCGCACAGCCTCGCGACATCCTTAAACCCTTCGCTCTTGAAAGGGAGATTCCCTTGAAAGAGGTTCTGGAGCGTCACGAGCAGAGGGCTGCTCTGAAGAAGGGCATTAAGGGTAAGGCAGTGACGTGTGGCATTGGCGCTGCACACATCCCCAGGTCGGATGGTGTGCCTGTAAGTGTTCCCACCGTATCTATGCAGGATGCTTTAACTTTGAGGAAGCTGCAGGAGGCGGGGAGTTCTGCTGCCCCGGAAGAGAGCCCTGAGCATCGCCATAGCATATAGGCTTTTTTGTACAATGTACCTTGCCTTGTAATTTTTGTGAATAAATTATGAATAAGATACCTTTTCGTTGTTTAAGTTCGTGACTTTAGATATACTTGCATTGTTTGCGAAGTTTCAGTATGTGACCAAGTGTCTTGGCTCGTTATTTGCTAAGCTTGTACAATGTACTTAGTATATGCGCACCCGTCGTGGGATGTGCATGTGAAACTTACCTCGACGTCTCAAAAGTAAGGCGCTTAGCAATGATGCGTGATCCAATGTTGATGGGTTTGCAACCCTCTTACTCAACGAGTGAATTAGTAGGTTAACTCATCCTTTATGCCTTCGTGGGTCTTTAATTGGTGCATGCACGCCATGTAGGCAATAAAAATAGAAGATAACAATATTGACATATATTAGTATGTATGCAATAAAGTAAAGTACGCTATGGAGTTAGCTAGAAACCCTAACATTTTATTGATACTTGCAAGTTTTTTGAAAAAATAAAAATACAATTCCTAGGAAAAAAAAGAAAACAAACACTTATTGGGCGCCTCGTAGGGTGCAAATGTGTCTGTGTAATGGCCGTAGCCTAAAAGTAACATCTTTTGAGATTGCAGATGTTCCAAGTGCGCGCTAGGTAGTGACCTTCCGTGTCGCGCGGTTTGTATGCGCCGTTGCCAAGCGCATCTGTGACCTCGTAAGGTCCTTCCCATTTTGGTCTGAGCTTGCCCGTGTCCTCTGCGTGGCTCGCATCATTGGCGCGATAAACAAAGTCTCCTGGTCTGAATGAAGTCTGTTTGACCTTTGCATCATAATACTTCTTCATTTTTGCCTTAGCCTTTGCTTCGCGTATAGCTGCGCGTTCACGTCTTTCTTCCAGTAAATCTAAATCTATGCGCCGTTCCTCGTCGTTTGTTGTGACGTTGACCTCTGCTGTGCGTATAGTTGGCATTCCTATCTCAGCTGGTATGACGGCTTCTGTTCCATAGACTAGGGAGAATGGCGTGTCGCCAGTACTGGTTTTGATTGTTGTGCGATGCGCCCATAAGACATGCGAGAGCTCATCCACCCACCTTCCTTTATGTCTGTCGAGGCGTGCTTTTATTCCTTCGCCTAGGCTGCGGTTTGCGTGCTCAACTAGGCCATTGGTTTGTTGGTGTTTCACTGAAGTGAAGTGTTGCGTGATGTTCAATTGCGCACACCAATATTTGAATGGGTTATCACAGAATTGTTTTCCGTTGTCTGATATGATCTCTCCTGGTAGTCCGAAGCGACAGACAATGTTGTCCCAGACAAAGCGTTTGACTTGGTTTCCCGTGATGCTCACCACCGCTTTCGCTTCAATTCACTTCGTAAAGTAGTCTATGGCTACGATGAGGAACTTTACTCCTCCTGCTGCTACAGGAAAGGGTCCTGCGATGTCAATGCCCCATTTATAAAATGGCCATGGTGAGGTAATAGGTGTTAGCTCTTGTTGTGGTCGGCGCGGAATTGGCCTATGTACTTGACAATTGCTGCATTTCTTTATCAGATTGCGTGCGTCGCGATGCATAGTTGGCCAATAATACCCTGACCTTAGAGCGCTTGCCACCACAGATCGTGGCCCTGAGTGCATACTACATGATCCCGCGTGGATTTCTCTGAGTACATAGTCTGCTTGAAGAGGTCCAACACATCTGAGCCAGGGTTGTAAGAAAGAGCGTCGATAGAGTATGTTGTCTCGTAGTTCAAACCGTTGCGTTGTGCGCCGCACTCTTCGAGCGTCCTTATGATCTTGTGGTAAGATTCCCTTGCTAATGAATTCAATGATAGGCGTGATCCATGTAGGATCTTGTTCTTCTATCACTGTGGATATCTCCATTTCCAAGATAGACTTGTTTTTTAGGGTTTCTACCAATACCTGTTTTGATAGGTGCGCAAAGCTTGTGGATGCGATCTTGCTGAGTGCGTCCGCCTTCCTGTTATCTCCTCTAGGCACCTGTTTTATTGTGAACCTGTCAAAGTTTTTGATTAAGGATTTTGTCTTTTCCAGGTATTGGACCATGTGTTCATCCTTGGCTTCATATTCGCCTAGCACGTGGTTAGTGACTAGCCGCGAATCTACGTTTGCTTCCAGGTTGCGTACACCCATTTGGATTGCGATGCGTAGTCCGGCTAGTAAGGCTTCGTATTCTGCCTCATTGTTTGTGGCTGTGAATTCGAAGCGTAGCGCATAGGTGAATTCCATACCTTCTGGATTTGTAAGAATGAGGCCCGCGTCTGATCCATCTACACATGAGGACCCATCTGTGAACAGGATCCAGGGTTCCTGTAGATCTGTTTTAGTTGCAGATGTTGGGCTGTCACTATCTGTCACACCCCCAAAATCGGGTCCAGCGGAAGCATACATGTAGCTGGGGTGTAACTCAATTGGTATTACAACACAAGTTCAAAAATGGTTTTCACTTAAATCATTTAGAATAAAATAGTTAAGTCAAAAATATTGTTTTTACATTGTTAAAAGTAGTGCGGAAGTAGGCCCTTAAAATAGTTTAAAACGGTCCCCATATAAATAATCAGAGTCTTCTATGACCATGCCATGTCCTGCCAAAACCTCCTGTAGCGTGCCATTGGTTAAAACCTGAAAATACATGCTAAAGTGTCAACACGAGGTTGGTGAGTTCATAGAGTTGTTTAACAAATAAAGTTTATAGAAAATGATCACACAGCAAAGGCATCGTAAATCCACTCAGTTGCAAATCCCGCCATAAGAGACTTGCAACCTGTGTGTTCACAACCCACTGCTAAAATAGTTTAGGTCTAGTTGTCAAGCACAAGTGGTCAATATAATATGTCAAATTGTCAATCATATGTACGTGTATCATAGTAGTTAAAAGTGTAAACATCACCACAAGGGTCTTCCGACATACAGTCAGGATGCACAACACACCTCTAGGGTCTTCCAACAACTTACGGTTGGGATGCATCCAAATTAATGGCCTTCCAATACCGTAGTATTAGGATGTATCCAAATTAATGGCCTTCCAATACCGTCGTATTAGGATGCTGCTCCGTCGACAGGGGAGACTTTATAATGCTGCTCCGAACAAGGGAGACTTTAAGTCACTCCACCAATAAGGCGAGAATTATTTAGGATGCTCCGAACAAGGGAGACTTCATAGTGTTGCTCCGAACAAGGGAGACTTTAAGTCAAAGTACGTACGGTACATAAGTTCAAAAGTTTAAGTCAAGTTCAAAAGGTCAAGACAAGTCATAAGTTCATAATAAAGTTCAAGTCAAAACCATGTTTAAAGAGTCAAGTAATAGTTCAAGTAAAAACGAGCATGTATTCTCCCCCAAAAGTTGACAAAACAATTTAAAAGAGTAGGGGCTATGACTCACCTGGTACGATAGCTACGATGACAAAAGTGGATACACAGAAATGAGGTTCGATCTCTAACCGCGACCTATAATGAACGAATGATACGATCTACTTAAATTATGAGGGGATGCGATGAATGTACATTCACATGAAGCCAATACCACTCGTAGTTTGAAAATAAGTGTTGGCGTTGATTTATAGTGATTCCATAACTTAAGAGAATATGTGCTATTAGAGGTTGTCAAATATATATATAGTTCGCCTAGTTTCAAAAGTGTATATCTTGGTCGTTTTAAGCTCGTTTTCTACGTTCTTTACATCCACGGATTCGTTTTAGTATATACTAATATATTTGTGGTAGTTCGGCTCCTCTAGGTTACGTCTAACGTCTCTATTTGCCCGTCGAAAACTGTCAAACAGCATGCAGTTTTTCAGAAAATAGTTTTCGTCGTTAAATTTACAAAAATCATATCTCCTTCGTTATAAACTCGTTTTAATCCGTTCTTTCGCCAAAAGCTTCGTTTTTAAAAGTATTTTCTAAATCTCTAGCCCAATGTTACCCGGAAACCCCTGAGTTTTCTGGATTGGTCGATTTGGGACAGTAGGTAAATATATATGTTTAAAATCCATTTTTAATGTTCCAAACTAGTTTCTAATCCAACCAAACCACTTTCAATCACCACAAATCTAGTCTAATCTTACCATACACCTTCTTAGGGTGTCATGGGTTCCTAAACATCATAAATCAAGTGGATATAACAAGGATCTAACTATAATCCATTTCTAGGGATCAAAAGTTATATATATATATATATATATATATATATATATATATATATATATATATATATATATATATATATATATATATATATATATATATATATATATATATATATATATATAAATGAGTGGTATAACTAACATATGCATGTAGATCTTGAATGGAAATCATATGACCATAAAAATAACATGAAGAAATTATGAACAAGAGTTTGACAACTTACATGGAAAGATTATAGAGCTTGGATGAGTAAAACCAAAGAAACCTTGAGTTTTTATTACAAAACTCAAACAAGAACAACTAAAGGGACAAGATTAACACTTGATCTTGGAAAAGTGATGGTTCTTCTTGGTGTTTCTTGGGTGGGTCGATTTGTACACAAAGGGAGAAGGAAGATGAGAGCATTTTGTTGCTAGTTTGTTTTGTAGTCCTTTAGGTGTAAATGAAAAATGAAATGTCATAACTAGTTATAGACATTTTTGGTCAAATAAATCAAGTGTATAGGGCTAGGGGAGACATGGGGCACCAAACAAGGAAAAGAAAAAAAAGTATGTGTGCTCATTAAAACCTTGGTCTCCTAGGTACAAGCATTAGTTAAGCCTTGTTGTGTATTAGGTGTTATCGGGTACCGAGTTAACTAAAAATAAATTGTAATGAGATAAAATAAAATATAATGAAGTTGTAAAAATTGTAAAATAATATTCCTGATGAGAATCGGAAGTTAAAATAATGATCGGGTTGAAATATCGCAAACCGACGGAGTGATAAGCTTCGACCGGAAAACGTAACAGTTGATTTGAAAACACCGGGTAATTAATAATAAAATTTTTACATTATTATTATGAGTATAAAAATATGTTAGGACCATAGTTGGAATTGTCAGATCAATTATTCAAAATAATAGCTCGTAAGATAACGTTTATTAGTTAGATAATCGTACGTATATAGAAATGACGCAACTCACGCATGAATGACGAATTTTCTCCGGAGGTGAATAGTGTTTTATGAATAGTAAAATTTTTGAACGCTTCTCGGAATCTCAAACTGACACCAAAAACGATGAATAGTAAAATGATGAATAGTGATCGATGAATAGTAACCGATGAATAGTAAATGTGAAAGTTCGGGAAAAGACCAGAATTTACGAGTTGTGACACTATCTGGCTTCTCCACGATGAAATCAGCTAATACTTGTCCTTTGATTGCAGTGCGTGGTCTGTATGAGATGTTATACTCACTTAACAGTACACTCCACTTCTGTAAGCGTCCTGATGCGTCAGGTTTGGAGATAACTTGTTTGATTAGCTGATCAGTGATTACCGCTATTGGGTGCGCTTGAAAGTATCTGCGCAGCCTTTTGGTTGCGAATACTAGAGCTAAGACCAGCTTTTCCATAGCACTGCAGTTAGTCTCTGTTTTCTTCAGGGCTTTGCTTACAAAGTATATGGGTGTCTGGACGGAGTTCCTATCTGTCAATAGCACTGCGCTAACTGCTCCGTGAGTTGCCGATAAGTACATGATTAGTTCTTCCCCTGGTCGCGGTGCGACAAGTTTGGGAAGAGATGCCAGATGGTGTTTAAGTTGTTGGAAAGCTTCCTCCGCTTCTTTAGTCCAGCGAAAGTCTCCCTTTTTGGTACACTTTGTGAGTGTTTTAAAGAGAGGAAGGGACTTGTCTGCTGACTTAGATAAGAAACGGTTTAGCCCTGCTAACTTTCCATTCAATGACTGGACTTCTTTGAGTGTGCGCGGTGAGGGGAGATCAATAACAGCCTTTGTTTTTTCTGGACAAGGCTTGATTCCATCGGGTTCTATCAAGTATCCAAGGAACATGCCCTCGGTTGCGCCGAAGGTGCACTTCTTGGGATTTAACTTCATGTTTATTCGCCCCAATGTTCTGAATGTCTCCTCGATGTCGCGCACCAATTCATCCTCTGTGTGGCTTTTGATGACAAGGTCGTCAACGTAGACCTCCAAGTTGCGGCCTACTTGTTTTTCGAAAGCTGTGTCCACCAGTCGTTGGTATGTCGCGCCTGCGTTCTTCAGGCCAAAAGGCATTTTCATGTAGCAGTACACTCCTTGACTGGTGTGGAAAGCTGTTTTTTCTTCATCTTCAACTGCCATCTGGATTTGATGATACCCTTTATATGCATCTAGGAAGCATTTGAAAGGGTATCCGCACAGGGATTCTACCTTCCAGTCTATCTCTGGCAGTGGATAGCAGTCCTGTGAACATACTTTGTTGAGATCCGTGAAGTCCACGCACATTCTCCAACTGCCATCGCTCTTCTTTACCATAAATGGGTTAGAAAGCCAGTCATGGTAGTATACTTTGCGCATGATGCCTGCGTCTACGAGCTTATGTACTTCTTCCAGAATAGCCTTTGCGCGATCTAGGGCCTGGCCGCGCTTCTTTTGTCGTATCGGAGGATATCCTTGTCGGATTTGTAGCTTATGCTCTGTGATAGAGCGCGGTACTCCAGTCATATGTTTTGGTTCCCATGCAAAGATGTCTAGGTTCTTTTGCAAGAGCGCGCATACAGCTGCTTTACCTTTGTCAGATAAAGATCCCCCAATCGAAACTTGTTGTTCCGGGTAATCGGGATGAATAGCGACTTTTAGATTTGGCGTTTTCTCTGTGCGCTGTTCTGGAATAGTTTCTACTTCTGTTGTTACCGCATTGCATTCTCTTGGTGGTACTGTTGTGTTATAAAGAGTGACAACTCCTCCTTCCACCGGAAACTTAAGCATTCCGTGCGCTGTGGATGGTACAGCGCGCATGGATGATATTCCCGGTCTCCCAATGATACCATTGTATGGTGAAGGGGATTTTATTACCATAAAGTTTATCCATGTTGCGGTTGAGTGTTGTTCATCTCCTACGACCACCAACAAGCGTAACTGCCCCATGGGCCAGATCTTTTCTCCTGTGAATCCTGTTAATGACGTTGTTGCTGGTATCAATTGACTTTAGATTCCAGGTCGCAGTCTTTTGAAACAGTGCTCGTACAGGATATATGTGGATGCTCCTCCGTGAATGTACATGCGGTGGATATCATGTCCTCCCGTATGTATTTCAATAGTTAGAGGCTCCACGACTGCGTTGTCCGCAGCTAGAGTAGGGAAAGATATCTCTTTTTCTGGAGAGAATTTTTGGCTGACTCTTTGCTTTATCTTGCGCTGCCATGATTGTATCATGTATATGGTATCAGCTTTTTCTTTGGGGGGCTCTTTCTTATCTCCGCCCCTTTGTTTGTCTTTCCCTTCTTTGATATTTTTTACAAGGTGGTCCATTCTGCCTTCTCTTACTAACTTTTCAATTAGTTGTTTCAGATGGACGCACTCATTAGTTGTATGGCCTTTTTGACCATGGTACTCGTAGTATCCGTTTCCTATGCGCCTTTCTTCTGCAGTGCGCATTGGTGGCGGTTTTGGGAAGTTTGCGCCCTCTGTTACAAATATTTCCCTTGGGGTTTTTGTAAGAGGGGTATATTTGTCATTGTCCCTTCCATTGCGGTAATTCCTGCTGCGGTTGTTATTATGATCATTGGATTGTCTCCGAGGCTGCTCTTGCTGCCTATAGTTCGAATAACCCTTTTTATTGTCCGCAGCGGCTGCCTCTCCTTGTATAAAGGATCTAGTGCGCTTTGTTAGCTCATCAAAAGTTTGTGGAACTTTGTTGTTTAGCTTTCGGATGAGTTCTGGGTTATTAATCCCATTCATGAACCCTGGAATTTTTAGTATTTCAGGACACGCTTTAACTTGTATGCACTCATCCTTGTAGCGTTCCATGAAAGCGCTGGTTGATTCTCCTTGGCGCTGTTTCACTCTTGCTAGCTCAACAGGGTTTTTAGCGAACTTCTTTCGCTGGGTGAAGTTGAGACGGAATGCTTTCCGTAATTCCTCAAACCCACCGATGCTCCTACGTGGGAGTTTGCTAAACCATGTGCGCGCGTTCCCTACGAACGTAGAATTGAACATGTGGCACCATACTGGCTGTGGCCAGTTTTTGATGGTGGCGGCTGACTCGAAAATTTTTAGGTGATCATCCGGATCACCTGTTCCATCATATGTTTTTACGTTAGCAGGCATGCGCCTACGTTTGCAATCTGAGTAATCGCTGATGCGCCGTGTAAACGTGTCAACTTTCTGGCGACGCCATGGGAGAGACATATCTTCGTTCTCTTCCTCGCGACGCCTCCCTCTTGACTTCCAGTGTCCTGTCTCTCTATCCTCGTTGTCGGAGGAGTCACTGGAAGAAGGGTAGTCTCTTCTTCGGCGCTTGCGCCGACTTCTTTCAGAGGAAGAGCTTGAGGGATCTCTGCTTGGGGATCTTCTTCTTCCCAATCTGTCTTGGATCCTCTTACTTCCAGGTTGGGAGGATCCTTGGCTTAGCGAATGTTGAGGTCCCAATCGGTCTTGCACCCCGCGACTGCCAAGTCTGGAGTGAACATTAGTGCGCCTTTCACTATCTTCTGAGTATTGTGACTCAGATGTCGTACCTAGCCTATCATGGATAGTGGTACGTTCTGCGCGTCTTCTTCGTGGGTGGCGCAGTGGTGATGGTTCGCGTTCAGGACCAAAATTCAATCGAGCTTGTAGGCTCGTCCTTGCCCTTTTCCTAGCTTCTTCCTGCATGAGGGCGGTCAAGGTTTCATAGTTTTGGGATACAAAGTTTCCCAAAGTGAGATTGGGTGCGTCCTCGGTTGTTGCAAGAGTGCCTGTCTCAGTATTCGACACCCTATCTCGGTTAGGCGCATCTGGTGGCACAGTGTTGTTCACTGCGGGAATGGTTTGGTGAGGAGTGGTGAAAAGAGTGCGCTGAAGTTCCTCAGCGCTTGGGACCACTGAGATGATTTGGGTAGTCCTTACTGGTAGTTCTACCTCTGGAAGAGGTTGGGTTGTTCCCGCCTCTTGGTGGCCAGGTGCGCTGGTTGTCCCAGCAACCTGTCTAGAGGTCGGATCTTGTTGATTCCTCCTCTGATGGTCATGTTTTTCCGATTGCGGAGTCCGCTGGCTTGAATTCTTATTCTTTGTCATCCTAGTCTTTAGTTATTACTAGGGTCCCACGGATGGCGCCACTTGTTGATACAAAAGTTGGGCATTCCTGGTTATTGGCTCTTGCTCTCGTACCAATTCGCTTCTTAGCACTTGTTATCTGCGCACTAAGAAAATAAACAACACCGTTAGGCTTATCGAGGGATTGTCTCCCCCGATTAGACTCCGGCGTGAGAGTAAGTAATCGATTTAGGGTTCTCGTAGAGAGTTAGGGTTTGTATATCGTACCTTTGAATGAGAGATGTCATTCCTTATATAGGGGCTGAAACCGCGTAGGTTTCTTGCTCCTTACTCTTCGCACTCGTGGTGCTTATCGGGGTAAGGATATCTATTCCATAAATAGAAGATCCTTATCACATGCCCGGTTGGTTTAGTTGGGCTTTGGGTTTCGTGAGCCCAAGCCGTTATTATTATGGCCCAGTCATTTGTTATGATAGCCCACTCGTGGTGGGTTTGGGCCGAGTAATGTTTATCATTTGGGCTCGTGGCCCATATATAAACTATACGTCATCAACTGGAAAATAGACTGTTCTTTAAAATTCTATAGAACTAACTGAAAATGGAAGGACTGTCAACCAATCACCCCTTTGACAGTAAGAACATCAACCAATCACCCATAGAACAATAAAAATATAATTAAATGTCAGCAAATTAACATAGCTAACCTGCTTGTCGAGCATTATTGAGAAATTACCTGGTTAATGAAGAGATCTGAGCAATTGCAACAACATCGATTCTAGGTTTTCCGAGCTCTTCAAGACTGACAGGTTCAACCCGATTGACTCGTCCCAGTGAGTCTGCAACTAGTTTATAACCGATCATCCATAGAACGTGACCTAAAGACTCGCCATGAATTTCTATAATTCTATAATATTAAGTTGATCATTTTATAAGTAATTCTATAATATATTCGATCAACTTAAGGCTAATGGTTTATAAGCACATATGGATACATGTAATATGATGTGCCCGCGTAGTCGTGTCCATAGAAATAGGCGAGTCCATGCGCGGCGGTGTCAGGGAAGCTCTTGCAGGTGTATTCATGTAATCATGTCCAGGAGTTGTATTTTGTCCAACGGCTGGTGTACGTTTACGGCACAAATTAAATTAGTATTTCACTGGCATATGCTGATAGACCTTGTAGGTAATTAGAGATATGTTAATTATATAACTAACCTTATTGTAGAACACTATCCATAAACCGAATGAGCTCTTTATTTCCTCCCTTCCTATAGAACACCCCTAAGTTAATTGTACCCTTTACAGAGTACTCTCTTTGCTGCTGCCAAATGAGACTCTGTAGGACGCTTCATGTACCGACTAATCAAACTAACAATAAACATAACATTGGGGTACTTGAAGCAGCCTTCTTTTGCTATACCACCACCTTATTGATACTTGAAATTGTCATCCTGTATCCTACCACCTTGATTGTATCCCTGGTAATCACCCCATATAACAAAAGTAACTAAACATATCAAATTTAAATTAAAAAAAAGGGAATTGGTATTCGGCTTCGAGAGTTAACCTTGGAATTCGTGGCTTCCAATTCTCTCTGCTTTTCGGTTATCTTTCTCGTAGCATAATCTTTGATACTCTATTATGGCGACACATTCAGATGTTGTCAGTGAGAAAAAGTGGTATATGTAATTTAGTTCAATCGTGTATAAAAATAACTGGAAAAAATAGATGCCAACCGTTTTCCGTATATGTATTTTATTACATTTGTAGTGGATCCCGATAAATGAGAGAACAGAAAATACAAACATTACATGGAAAACTATGTGAGCATTCAACAATAATAAGATAATCGCAGCCATGATATTAAATACAACACCACCAACAGACCAATACCCATTACACTCACTATCGGAGCCGCTACCAACCACCATCTCTCTCCACCTAATTCATCTGAATACACTGACACGGCTGTCTTCTTCCACGATATTAGTGCAGATAGTGACCCAACTCCACAAACACAAACAACGGGTTCCCTCATTGTCATAGTCATACTCTTTATATGATGCATAATCCTCACCCGCATCGTGCTCTTCTGTTTCCTGGTTT